>CP136065.1:19292133-19892133 GCA_032622095.1 Siphonodentalium dalli
ATGAATTTGATGGTAATTGGAACTAACCATATCTTGTTATCAGTTTATGTGACCCTATTGTACTACTTTTGTCATTATTAAACCACACACTTAGACTCATTATGGAAATTCATATATATATACAACTGGTAAAAATTGGCGAGTATACAAATTCGTATCAAATTTAGGGCCCACATATCTCTCGCCAATACGGCACCAATTTGGCGTATCTAAACCACACGGTTAGATTCCTCGTATCACGGAGAAGAATATGTATTAATCTGGTGGAAATCGGCTCGAAATATACTGTTTATCTTCTTTTTTTTCCCCTCTCACCTTCTATGCATCCCTGACTAGAATTGCCTCGCTTGTGACATCCTTAAACCACACAATTAGACACCTGATATCATGAATATGATTATTTATAAGTTTGGTGCTAATCGGCGTCTAAAAAAAAATGATCGAATTTAGTGCCCACCCACCCCTATCTTACACCTAAACAGCACCAATATGGCGTATGTAAATCACACGATTAGACTCCTCGTATCATGGATAATAATACGTATCAATTTTGGTACCCTCTGCCTTTCAGTGAACCCCTGACTCGAATGACGCCACGTTTGACAGATTTAAGCCACACCAGTAGACTCCTCATACCATGGGGATGATATTGTATAAGTGTGTGGCAATTGGCGACAGAATCCATTCTCATCAAATTTAGTGCCCCAAACAATCTTCCATCCAAACGACAGCAATTTGGCGTCTTTAAATAACATAATAAGATTCCTTGTATCATGGAGAAGAATATATATCAATTTGGTGGAAATCGGCGCTAAAATTAGTTTTTATCAATTTTGGTTTCCCTCTCCCCCTCCGTGCATCCCTGACGCGAACGATGCCACTTTTGGCATATATAAACCACACCATTAGATGCCGCATATCATGGGAATTATTATATATAAGTTTCATCGCAATCGGCGACAAAAAAATGTTCTGCCCCTCCCCCTGTTCTGCCCCTGACAACAACGGCGTAACTTTAAAATATTTTAACCCACATCATTATCTTTCTTGTAAAAAGTTACCGCTAGTAGACCCCTTTGGTGCCATATAGATGGCCCGTCGGCGGTAAAATAATGTACCAATTTTCGTGCCCCTCTCCCCTTCCGTGCATACTTGACTCGAACGGCGACACTTTTGACACATTTAAACCACACTATTAGATTCTTTATATCATGGGGATGATTATATATATGTTTCGTGGCAATCGGCGACAAACAATATTTCTACCCCTCCCCTTTTCTGCCCCTGACAACAACGGCGTCACTTTAGAACATTCTAATCCGCACCATTATCTTTCTCTTGAAAAGCTACCCCTAGTAGACACCTTTGGTGCCATCTAGATAGTCCCCTGTGAATGTATATAGACAGACAGACAGAGAGACAGACAGACATTCGCAAATATAGATATAGATAATATCATAATAATTAATAGATAGATAATGTTCTACCAATTTATGTGATTTATCTTCAGTGTTTATTGTGATATTGTTGAAAATTAACCCGTTAATGTTATTGATGCTATATTGTTGAAAATTCATAAGCATTTTGTTCATGAATACTTTGACTATTTCTGAACTCATGTGTAGATCATTTAAAGGCAAATGTTCCTTAATTATAGCATGTTCTAAATGCTATTTGTTAACATTTTCGTTATGCATTTCTTCGACAAACAACTGACGTTGTATCTATGGCTTGCCAAAACCCCTGATTGGAAGAGTTGTACCATGTGCGGACAAAACGCGATATTGAGATGATCGGAAAATTCGCAGATAAAATGAGGCCTTGCAATTAGCTACACATATGTCCATTATGAATAACATTAGCGCGTAATGTAACAACATAAGAACTTGTGTGTGTATTCACCAACCAATTTTGTAGAATGAAATATTTATTATAGTGTCATGCATGAGCTGATAAATAATAACGGTAATATATGCAATAATTTGTTCACGCCCGACTATGATTAACCCTTTACCCAACAGAACGGCCCTGTGCCAATGTATTATCTTATATATGCGAGTCGACCATAGGTCGCCTCGCATATATAAGAGAATGCATTGGCCTAAACAAATTCTTTTTTAACACTTTTTACCATTTTTTCTTACATTTTTTAACATTTTTTATAATATTTTTCTACATTCTTTGACAATTTTATCATTTTTAATATGTGTTAAGCCAATGCATTCTCTTATATATGCGAGGCGACCTATGGTCGACTCGCATATATAAGAGAATGCATTGGCACAGGGCCGTTCTGTTGGGTAAAGGGTTAATCAACGTTATATATAGAAGATAATCACAGTCTTGGCCTGACGAGGGTTCGAATTGGTACCTATTTCCAAGCCTGATCTGAGTTGAGGGACATCTCCGTGTACCACTGCGATCGACACATGTCCATTATAATCAGAAAGGAGGATTTGTTTACGCTAACTAAAGCACGCATATTTATATATACTACTGAGTGCGTGTTTGCAACAAATTTTGTCTCATGCTATAGAAAACTCATTTAGGGTCAGGTGACACGATTTCTGTGATAGTCCATGCATTGTCAGAATCATTTATATAGCAATCTGACACACACAAGAATACATGTTCGTGTATTTATGAACAGCGCTGGAAAACATGGTCCGAATTGGTGTTTGTGATCATATTACATATATATAGCAAGAATACACTTGTGTCTATGATCACCAAGTCTAAAACATCGTAGATATGTTCGGAGAGCGACGGCATGTGACCTCCGAGGAACATAACTGACATAACTGACATAAGATCTGTTGCTGCGAGAGATGCGAGGAACAGATACACATCGATCCCGTGTTTATTTAGTATCATTTCCCAGTGCTGATCAACTAAATGTATCACTGTGGCCGACCTGCAAGACCAAAACACATGGTATAACTCGTGGTTGTAATCCGTGTCGCACAAACTGCACGTCAGATTATTTTCGTAAGTTGATTTGTTGAGCAGCTTTGCTAAGTGTCTCAGTGGCTTCGAGAATGATCGGTGGGATTTGCACAGATTCCAAATTCGAGCGATACCACGAAGAGTAATAGTTTGTTTCGACTGTCTCGCGAACCAGTCTCTTCCATTCGTTTTTCGATGGGAATAATCCTGTGTCCATGAAGACAGTGAGGAATGTTAAAAGATGATATTCCTCTAGTAAGGTGAAAATGTCTTTAACAAATCCTGACATGGAGCGACCAAATAGCCGATATTGATGTGCCTTGAAAAGAAATATCCTCAACGGAGTCTGGTGGCCCACCGGTATGTGTATGAGTTTTTCAAGGAAGTACAGTTTCCGCAGATGAACTTCCATCTCGACTGGAAGCAATCCCAGGACACTAAGCCCCACAGTCGTTGGTGTCCTGTTTGGAAGAGATTGCATGTTTCACACATACACGGAATGACCGTTCGATTGTTAGCAGAGTAGATTTGTTGTCTAATGGAAGTAATTCGCTCCCATATAGAACGATACATTTCAGTAACTTGGCCATTACGGATGGAGAACAAGATCTCGTCATTGGCTTCCCTGCTAGAGCGAAGTATGTATTTCTCATTTTATGAGATATCTGTTCCGAACGATTGGCTGAATTGTTGAATTTCCCTTGGGTAATTCCGAGATGAGAACATTCTGTAACTTCACTGAGATTATGGCCTCCGAGCAGCCATGTTCTGTTCTGTTTATTTTGCCGGACACTTTCATTAAAAACAACAACCTTACTTTTCATACTCGAAAAGTTGAACCTCCAAGTCACACTGTAATCTTGACAGATAGATAGCATTTCATCGAGACCAGCTTTGGAGAGCGATACAATTGCGATATCTTCTGCTGTATAGTTGGGCAGAGCATACGATGTTGTGAATTGCCATCCCCTGTTGTGCCGCAGTTAGTTTTAGGAGCAAGTCATTCACATACACCAAGTAAAAGAACGGTGAACTGACAGCTCCTTGGCGCGTTCCTTGTGAGATAGGGAATGGATCCGACACACCGCCATTGTACAGTATTTTGCTGCAGCAATCCTAATGCATGCTGTTGATTAATCTAAGAGGTTTACCTCGAATTCCAAATTGATATAATTTCAACATTAGGCCTGTGTGCCAGACGCGATCGAAAGCCTTCGCCGAGTCCAGGAAACACACAAACGCACGAGAACCCTTGTCAGAAGCATATGCCACGGCTTCCTGTAAGACCGTGGTCACATAACAACACTCTTAATATCGAAGTTTGATACAATAAATATATCTTTGTCCCATATCTTGCTTTTAACCTTCTCTTGTTTTAGTTTATGTATGCCATACCTCTATATTGTATTTGATCAAATGAATCTATCTTTGGCCTATATCTTGCTTTTAACCTTTTCTTGTTTTAGTTTATGTATGCCATACCTCTATATTGTATTTGGTTAATCATTAAACTAGCTAGCTATCTATGTGAAGACCAACTTTATTATGTACGTGACCCCTTTTACTACCCTGTCCTCGTTGTAGTGAGTAGATACTGGATTCAATAAATCCGCGAGACTGCCAATTCGTTTTCCGTAAATGAGAAATATCATATCGTTTAGTGCTATTATCCACTTTACTCTAAACTACATGCTCGCTCCCACAGGTGCCAAGTAAAGGAGCGGCCCACCTGTTGTTAACTGATTTTTCTGACATTTGAAAATGACGAAATGTGCAGCATACGTGAACATGTTCTCTCTAGAGAACCCTATGATTTTTGGAAAGTTGACTCTTCCCATTCAATTGGTGGTCATGCAAGCATGTGCACACAGGCACTCACCCCAGCAGTAATCATAAGATATGATATGCCACCACAAACTTGTTGTCTCATTCCATTCCAAACATCCATAATCAATCACTGAATTGTCAATATATCCTCGTACAAATAGGTTCATATTGGACTTACTTGATTCTGACATAAGTCCACAGTGAGCTAATATCCGTTTTCTGTTTAATGGCGCCGACCGCAGTGAAAACACAGTATAAAGAGCGTGAATATGCTAAGTCGTGTCGTGGAAAAAGTTATGTTAAATAATGCCAATATGGGCTTATTTCGTACAAACATAGATCCATCTTAGAATATTTAAAAAAACGCGTTTTTTTGTCAATATAGGGCATACATGTTGAGGTTAACAAATGTCAATATGAGCTTATTTCACTCATTAAAATAAACCCGTTATGTGCTTATTTTCACGAGAGAAAAGGTTTTCATTGTTATTAAATTATTTGTATATCTTTGGCTTCGAACAAACATAATCTTTACACAACACATATATTTTGAGAATACATGTAACATTTGAGTTTGCAGTACATGGTCGAGCTTGGACAGTTTTGGTTATTATTTCAGCCAAAGTGCCACTATATATACAGCCCCCGAACAAGTAATTTTATATGCATGCAAATAATAACCGGTCGCTGTTTCCTACATAACTGGTGGTAGTGGAAGACATACGAGATAATAAACATTCCAGACATGTGCAAATTACAATCAATTGCAAATCAATGTGGTCATTTTTCACACCAATCCAACTGCAATATATGTGTCGTTTTAAAATTTCCTGTAGAAGAATTTTGGCACTGATTTTTTATAGAAATTACAGAGGAGAATTGAGATTAACTGACACAGTGTGAACTCTTTGTGGTGTCAACGGTGCACAGTTGGTCATTATATTCTTGTTCAGGGATAATAACTAGAGCCGAGACTGCATGCCGATATATCATCGTCAAATACATTTGAATGCTCCTAAAGATAGACTCATTTTTCTTTTCATACATCAATAAGATAATAGAAGATGGGATATAATTAGACAGGGTGACACAAACACAATTAAATATTGAGTATAAATGACATGAATTATGTACAGCGGGTTCTTAACGTTTAAATTAGTGACAGCTACTCCCAGTTGTGTCCAATAGGAAACCACAGTATGCAGCGCATGTGGTGCTGTTTAAATATAACGTGCATGTAAACCAGAATTGATTTGATTTTAACATATTTTAATTATATAATAATATATAGAATACAATACATTAGAGGACAATTTCTGTAAACTTACACGGACCTCCGCTCCCTACAAATCGTACACACACATGAAGTGATAAAAGCATAGTGCCATCTTGATTCCTGAAGACTCGATATGCATGTATTGCATGAGTCGGTTTTCTATAATTACAGCACGTTTATGTTCTTAGAAATATCCGTACTTGGCAATGCATTAATGTATGACAAACTAAATGTCGTCATTGATTAAACGACACCAGTTTGTCCATTTCCGGCATTTCCAGAGTATACTATACTACAGATTCGAAATATTAGCTTTGAATTTCTAAATTCGTCAGTAGTCCTCGAATCAATTCAATTGATGTTGCAAATCACACTCGATTCGGAAAATAGTCAGCATTTAACCCTTTACCCAACAGAACGGCCCTGTGCCAATGCATTCTCTTATATATGCGAGTCGACCATAGGTCGCCTCGCATATATAAGAGAATGCATTGGCTTAACACATATTAAAAATGATAAAATTGTCAAAGAATGTAGAAAAATATTCTAAAAATTGTTAAACAATGTAAGAAAAAATTATAAAATTGTTAAAGAATGTAAGAACAAATGGTAAAAAGTGTTAAAAAAATAATATTTTTAGGCCAATGCATTCTCTTATACATGCGAGGCGACCTATGGTCGACTCACATATATAAGAGAATGCATTGGCACAGGGCATAACTGTAACCATCGCAATGTGGTCAATGAACCGGTTCCAATGATATCCATATTTGTATGGTGTTATTGAGACAGACAGAAGCTTTATTTGGGCGATTTTGGCCGTTTTGTTGGGTAAAGGGTTAAAGTACACATAGTTTAGATAACAGTTCACTGTATGACACATTTCTTACAAGGCTAGTCTAACTACCGCTAGTCTAACTACCGCTAGTCTAACTACCGCTTGTGGGATTGTTCACAGCCTGATGTAGGCTCTACGAGAGAGATATAAAACCCTACTTCTACCGAAAACCGAATATTATTAAATTCAATGAACTATTCAATTCGGGAAAGGGGAAGAGAACACAAAATCTTTCTTTATTCATTAAAAGGGTTATGCCATTCTTCAGGCTCTCCTGTGGCATACTATACCGCCCACGTTAGGACACCACCATGGGTTGTTGAGTCAAATAACTGTTGAATTTCAATATATATTGTATACAATCTTGCACATAATAATCACTCAGAACTCATCATGCATCGCACACTATATAATATATATGTATTGTTATATTGTAATTATGCACATACTCTGTGATATCTAACATGATGAAGAGTAATTCAATTGAATTGGGAACTAGAGTGTCATATTTCCGTATGGTGTACCAACATGTGAGGTGTCGCAATGTAGCCGAACATGTAAGTGACAACACACTGTGAGTAATTAAATCCAAGCAGGAACATAATATGGAAATCCTCCCCTTTTTTGTTTAAGCATATTTTATTGTAAGATAATATCACAAGAGGGATCGGGGTACAAGTTTTGACAACATACATCCGCCCCTCTCCCATTAACATTTTAACAAATACAACGTAGATGACGAACATAACATATATACAGGATGATGTGTGGTGTGTTTGTGATTGCTGTCAGTCCTATCCTGCTTTTGAAATTTCATCTGAGGTAGTCAACATTTGTAACGCACAGGAGGATCGCCAATATTTTTTAGCAGAGGGGGCCTAATTAAATCGTTTCTTTGATGAAATGTATGAATAAACAAAATGGAAAAGAATTTCATTGCGTCGATTCGATTCTGATGATATCCCTGTGAGTAAGGAGGAAATGTTAGATATTATAAATTGGTGGGCTGCAATCTTGTTGAAAAGTTCTCATCTTTCTGTTGCATACCGGGGACACTCAAAGAAATAATGAAAGGCATCTTCTACATCGTATCCACATATGCATTTAGAGGTATCAGAGATAAAATTGTTGTACATATCTGATTTGAGTTCACTACAGTAGTTGTGAATTATGCAGTGCAATCCTCCCCTACTCGTGTCATGCATACCTTCATGATGTGGGGGGTTATATGACATGTTTTAAGCCATAACGTTCTTTGGCTAAACCTAGTTGTTAAACGGAGAGCCAGCAGCCACTGCCTCATTCAGACTTGTTGAATTCATTCCGGCGTGTTTGGTGAGATTTTCGCTGACCCTGCCAGTCGTGTATCCTACCTCAAATTGTTGCCAACAAAACACTATGGGCTGCAAAACTCCGACATGTCGTGACGTTTCGCAATGCGTGTGGAAATGGGGACAACGTAACTTTGTGAGCACGTTAGTACAAGGGAGTCTTGATGGGATGATTTTGAACGGCACATACTGTACTAATTTGTTAAAGCCACATGGCGGTTTGCGCTCCAAAATACGAATGATATTATTCGCTTTTGAATTTTTCCCGGTATCGAAATAGATCGATAAATATCTTAACTACCTGTCTACGAACATTCTGTAACCCCAAAAAGACGCATTGAAATAATGAAAAATACAACTATGAACAAGATGTTTGGGTCCCAAACAAAATACAACCGTGTGTACGACACGGAACTGAAAAGAGCGTTCCGTATTATTTAATTACTGATATGGTAGCAATAAAGAGCGTTTATCTTACTTTGGGCGATAAATTGAAAACGGCTGGAAAATGGCTGTGATATTGGCAAGTGTTTCTCAAAGCATATTTTTTTTTACCCTGTGCCAATGCATTCTCTTATATATGCGAGTCGACCATAGGTCGCCTCGCATATATAAGAGAATGCATTGGCCTAACAATTTTTTATCATTTTTTTTAAATAAATGTTTCTTACATTTTTTAGGACATAAAATAAAAAACATCCATTACCCTGCAAGGAGCCCCACACATATATATAAGCATATAGAACAGTGTCGTATGCTCATATTTGTCTGGGGCTCTGTATGGGTCAAAGTATAACATTGTTAAAGAATACAAGAACAAATTATTAATATCTACCTATCTTAGCTGTCCCTCCAAATTACATAGAACAAATTTGGAGGTTCGAATGAGCCATTTCTGTTTAAGTACCAGCTTCAGTTGTGAGCAATGGGGTGCCACATTGTCCTTATCCCACTGAAATGGTACCCAGCCGTGCACACTGCAAGCAATAATTTATAGACAATCTGCCGTCAGACCTTGAGAACAGTCAGGTTGAGAAATTAAGTCATGGAAACCTAAAAGACTCACCATTTAGTAAATGATTTTAAAAAATGCGCGATTCTGCATCTGTTATAGAATTATCCACAAACGTGCACTTGCAAATTAATGTGTGTACATGGGGGGGCGCTTGAGTCCACGCTAATATGTATCTCAGACACAAGAAATAGATTATAGATATCAATGCTGTAACATTTGAGCGGCAAATTCTATTCCCAGCATATGTTGTTGTCGATTTGGTGTATATAAGTGTTAACGTCCCCTAGTAACTTGCCATGCTAAGACTTTCGTAACATGTATAGTGTGACATCGCCACTGATTACAATTGCAGTGGGTACTATATCAATGGTATGTTGGTGGCTTCCGCGTTAATACGGAGATGTCGTGATGTTTCGCAATGGCGATGAAAATGTGGACGACACCACAATGTGAGCAAGATAATCCAATCTGTCAGAAATACCTCACAAGGGAGTCTAGCGGGATGATAATGGCCGGCACTTTCTGTCTCCAATTATGAAGCAAACCACATTAAGGTGCTGTTATTGAGAGCAATAAACACCACTCCACATACGGTAAGTGTTGATTGGGGCCCAACCGAATTAACTGCAACAAATTTATGAGTGGACGTTGCGTGTTAATGATCTGAGCGTGAGAATCATTGCTCCCAAGTCAGAAGCACCACTCTTACGTGGGATGGTCGAACAACTTCCTCCACTAATGTCCCATCATCTCGTCCAACACAATCAATGTTAGTTCGCTTGTCCCCGGGCTAGTACCACCACATTCGCCCTGTGAAAATCCCATTCTACTTAGGCCTCGTCTTCTGTGATGTATACATAGTCTCAAATTAAAATTGTTTATAGTTACTTTTTCTATATTCTTTTTCTATATCCCCAAAATGCAGAAGATAACATGCATAATCGAGGTGACTAATATGGGTGAACATCAGCAACTTCAACTGGGTAACTTTAGTCTTATCCTGGGTCTCCCATTGCAGTTGAGGTATAAGCAGAATGAGGCTCACAGATGGTGAATTTGATGATGCTAGCCCGCCCCGGTAGGATATTTCCAGTGCCCCACTGGCAGGAGTAAGAACCCTCAATATGGCATCCTTTTGGTCACGTGGTTCATCTCCTGATGGGTGGTGATGGTGTCCTGCTGGTAACTTATCCTCGCACAAATAGGTACATAATCGACCTATAATATGCACATAGGTTCATATTGGATTCTTTGAATATGATAGTGGACTAATATCCGTTATTTCGTTTTATGGCGCGGGCCATAGTAAAACACATTTTAAAAGCGTACACATACCTGCATGGTAAGTCGTGAATTGGTTTATTCGTGTTATTTTCGCCCATAATGAGTCGATATTCGTACTAAAACACTCTCATTTTCAGTTAGTTGTGGACTAAAGAAAAGGCGATTCTATGACGTACCGTAAACAAGTCCTACAACGACTGGTGTTGTGGAGACCAGGCTGTGCTTGACGTGTTGCCTGGTATATTAATTGAACTGTGACAACCAGCTGGTACGTATCTGGTATGGTACGTTACATCGTTCTTCAGATTTCTTCAAATCATAGTAAGTTGTAATACAGTAATCTCGTAGTTGTGTTGTTCTATTTCATATTTACTTTTTCATTCATTTGAATTTCATTTTGTTGATTATTGAAATGTTCAATCTGGTATTGTTCATGCCTGTCGCGCTAGAGGGAGCTACTGTTAGGCCGCTATATGCAATTCAATTCAAACGCGGGACGTAACAGGTAAACTCATGTGTCCAAATAAAAATAAAATAACATAACATAAATGAGAAAGAACAAAGACAATTATCTGATATAGTTATATGATATACTAATAACAATCATAGTCACATGTATTGTTCTTAATTCGGTTAACAATTTAGTGCATTCGTTTCTCACTTTTACTGGTGTAGAAATGAGACAATGAGAGTTATTGTGGCTCTTATTTCGTTAAGGTATAAATTTAATAAGACAACACCAAGAAGTAGTGGTGGTGGTGATAGTGATAGAAGGAAAGTTTATTCACATCAGGTGAATGTTGTTATTCCTGGTCAACAGTGGATCAAAAACCCCATAGCTTCAGCCATGTAACAATCTTTCCCAAAGTCGGACAACTGATAATTAGAACGGTGGCCCGCGGCGGTAGTTTGGCTGGTTGTCAAACCGTTGTTTATCATTTGCAAATGCAACCGTTATTTTTGGACGGTGAGCATTAACCCATTTTTTTACTGGCAACATATCCTCGCGCAAATACGCACATAATCGACCTAGAATTTGAAATAGGTTAATAATGTGATTATTTTATTCTGAAATAAGCAGATAATGGAGTCATATCCGTTATTCCTTTTTATGGCGCGGGCCAGAGTGAAAACAGATTTCAAAGAGCGTACACCTGATAAGTCGTGAGTTGACATATTAATTTCATTGTCCGCACATAACGAACCTAAAATGGAGTTGTATTGTTATGAGTGATGATATTGTGACTAAAACGCTTTCAATTTTCTCATAATCCACTCAAAAAGAGGTGATTCTAAGCAGATTATTGATCAAAAACAAGTTATGTTATTTGTTTACCCTGTGCCAATGCATTCTCTTATATATGCGAGTCGACCATAGGTCGCCTCGCATATATAAGAGAATGCATTGGCCTAACAATTTTTTACAATTTTAATAATGTTTTCTTGTATTCTTTAACAATTTACTTTTACCCATACAGAGCCCCAGACAAACATGAGCAGACGACACTCTTCTATATGCTTCTATATATGTGTGGGGCTCCATGCAGGGTAATGGATGTTTTTTTTATTTTATGTCCTAAAAAATGTAAGAAACATTTATTAAAAAAAATAATAAAAAAATGTTAGGCCAATGCATTCTCTTATATGTGTGAGGCGACCTATGGTCGACTCGCATATATAAGAGAATGCATTGGCACAGGGTAAAAAAAAAATCCCGACTAACGACTGGATTTTATATGGCGGGTCACTTATAAGCAGATAATGTGTGGGAGAACAGGCTGTTACTGGAGCTTATATATAAATTGTGCGAAAACCCTGCGCCAATGTATTCTCTTATATATGCGAGACTCGAATATATAAGACAATGCACTTGCACGGGATCTTTAATGCTGCACCAGCGCAGCTCCCATCCTTAAAGGGTTAATAGTCCCGATGGAATTTAAAATACTCCAAAATCATGAACGCGTTCCTTTTATCTGATGGCCGAGCAACACCTTCCATTGATATTCCATCATCGCTTCCACGGAACTCAAGGCGGAATCTTCGTTGATCAACCAGACCTAATAGTGTCAAGAACAACGCCGTGTGTGACACATTCCCCCTCCCGACGCTCGGTACAAACAGTGAAAAGACCGTAACCCTTGTTAAAGTCAGCCTGTTCTCCCCAAAAACTCACATTATCTGCTTGTAATAGAACGTATTTTATGTAGATAATCTGCTTAGAATTGCCTCACTTTGAGCCGGTAATGCGCTGATAATGAAAGTTTTAATCACATTATCGACTCACAATGAGGCTATTCTAAGCAGATTATGTGCGGACAATAACACAAATAAGCCAACTCACGACTTTCCAGGTGTACGGTCTTTAACATGTGGAAATTCACAAATTTCAAAGCGCACCAAGGGCTGTAACTCTTGTAATAACGAATGGTTAAAAACTGCGGTACGCGGCCCCCCCCCCCCGACTGACATATCATAAGAACCAAAAGTTTAGCTGCAATGTTAGTCTGATAAGGTTATGCTGTTCAGAATGTTCCATTATTCAGGGTTTCGTTGAACTTAATACATTGTATCTAAATACTGATTATCTTGCATAATCATGCAGGTGACTTGCGGTCGGGCCACAAACTACCAGACATGTCAGTAAGCCGTATTGCAAATAAAATCCACGTTAACCACGAAAAGTAACTCTGCAAACCTATATTAATATGATGGGTCAAACTAAACTCGCTCAGTTGACAATACTGGACATGCGAGTGCAATGTGCCAACAACATTAGCCCTTTCTCGTTCTCTTTAACGTGTTTATCATAACGTGTGATTGGCAGTCATGGAATGCAATTGGCGTCTGCAAACTTATATATGTCTTATTTGGGGATCACGTTTGGAATCAGCATGTCGAATTATGTCGTAGCTACTACGTATACAGACAAACATTAGCGGAATATTAGTGTACTGCACGACATTCTGACAATGTTTCATTCGATTTGACGCCAAAGATGTCAAAATTGCATAAGCCAATGTTGCGCTCTCTGGGCTAATATATGATGAAAATCGATTGCAATTAATGTTCTTCATAACAGAAAGACGCCCCAAACCCAGCATCGTGAAAATAAGTACTAAAGCCACATGGCGGTTTGCGCCCCAAAATACACATAATAGTATTCACTTTTGAATTATTCCCAGTATCGAAATAGGTTGATAAATGCCCGAACTACCTTTCTACGAGCTTTATGTAACCCAAAAGACGCATTTAAGTAATGAAAAATACAACTGCGAATACGGTGTTTTGGGTCCCAAACACAAAAAGGCCATTTGCACATGGAACAAAAAGAGCGTTCCGTGGTAGTCTGTTCCTGATAATGGTAGCAATAAAGAGCGTTTGTCTGACTTCTGGCGAAAAGTTGAAAACGGCTGAAAAATGGCTGTGACTGGAAATTGTTTATCAGAGCATATGAATCCGATATACCAATAGTTCGTTTATTTATCGACCTATCGTATCCGTGGCTCCAAATTACGTAGAAAAATGTGGAGGATCGTATAAGCCATGTCCGTTCAAACAACATAAATAAGAGTACAGTTAGCGAAAGCACCAAGGCTCCTGATCAAAGGCGATAATTTACCTTGTGAGCGACCGCAGAAACGTAAAAAACGTAGTGAAACTTTCCCCATCGTAAATCCATTAACTAACGATCAAAACCTAATTCGAATGTGCGCGTGGTGTCAAATCCGATCGGACATATTTAAGAATGCGACTCTTGTCCCTACACCAGTTGCCCGGAAGAACTGCTTCACAAAATCTGCACTTCACCATTTATAGTTATTTATTGCTGATGTGAAATTTTGGGCATAATAAATAGTCCGAAATATAGCTGTTTGGCCAAATTTGTAATTCAAAATGACTACTTTGTAAAGGTATATTATATTTAGTATAATCTATATTGGAAATATTGTATGATGTGTTATTGCTAGTGACTCATGTGAGACACCACCCTTAAATTGCACTTCACATATATATGAATCCCAATTCCGTCATTAACTCGAAACATATGCCACCGACTTTCGTCACGGTGACACTTGTGTCCATATTGAATTCAAACATTGTTAGAGTTAAATAAGATGTTACCAATGAGCCGGAATAAGGCAGCGTGACTGTGGGCTAAATTTTGTATTACAATGTTATTAAATTTTCCCGAGGTATTATTGAAGTTGCTGCAACCAAATTTAATATTCCGATCTTATTCAAACAACGACTTGACAGCGTGAATAATGTGTTTGTATCTTGAGGGGAATTGATTTGTAAGGCATGGCCGCAATCAACAGGCAATTCAATGAACTACCATCAGTGTTCTGGCATAACGCAATTATGTGTGTGATGTCAGCTGAGTTAAAAGAATCTACGCATCGCATACTCATAGCGTAGCTATCCACATATTCAACAGTTGTGACGTGTTAACGCTATAATCTGCACCGCAATGAATGTTATTTATGAGTCTTGGTCATGTGTAACGTTATTTCTTCGCCAATCGCTGATAGTATAAAGCTAGTGGTGATGTGACATATGATGTTGTTAAAGCGGAAGATATCTTAATGTAGATTGGACTGACAAGAAGCCACAGGGCGGTTTGCGCTCCAAAATACACCTTATAATATTCGCTTTTGAATTTGTCCTGGTATTGAAATAGGTCCATAGATTATTGACCTACCTTTCCAAGACGATTATATGTTTCAGAAAGACGTATTGATGTAATAAAAAATACAACTTTGAACATGATGCTTGGGTCCCAAAAGTGCGTTTGTTTCACTTCTGTACGAACAAATTGAAAACAGCTGGAAAGTGGCTGTGACCATGACATGTATTTTTCAGAGCATATGAAGCCGGTGTATCAATAGTTTTTTGTATTATTAAACCTAATTTATACCTCCTTCCAAATTACGTAGACAAAATTTGGAAGCTCGATTGATCCATGTCCGTTTAATGCCTACACGATTCCCAATTATTATTGAGATAATCCGAACAGCAATAAATTCCATGGATTGCTTTCTCTTGACAACATGAGCGTTCTAAAAAGACCAAGCATATTATTACATTATCATTGGAAAAGATTCCTTAAGATTACATTAGATATAGATGAAAAGGTATATTTATATCTAGCTATAATGCGACATATCCCTGTATTGAAAAAATTATGCAATGTACTATATTAATGGATTATACCTGTTGTGTCTTAGTTATTATGTAATGGTGAACTTGTTATGGACATGATATATGATAATTGTTCATATATAAATTCTTGTATAAATTTATTGTAAATATGTTTGGCTATGATCCAGCTTAAAGATATGGGCGGCGTTGGCGGTGGGTATGCTGTTAAAATATTCACCTCATTACCAAATTATGAAAATTTCCTCAAGAATATACGCATAGTATGATAGAGTGATAGTACCAATATGATATGATCCACAGAACACACTTTGTGTGAGTCGAGCGTTTGTTTATAACCGCACGTATAAAGTGAGCGAGTAAGTAATACACTCAATACCGTGTCAAAGTTCATAGTGGAGTCTCCCCGGTGTTTAGTGTTTTGCTTATCGCATACTCTTTATGTATTGTTAGTTTACATAACATGACGTTTGTTTACATAACACAGAGTACTAACTTGACAATAATATAATATGCAATTTACGCGATACATATGATTGGTATACGAACACAATGTGTCTATAATGTTCTCTTTCTGTTTATGACGGTTTTAACGGATGTGACTATTTTAACAGCAATACCCACATCCAACGCTTATCGTACCTGCAATACGATGCGTGTGTGATGATGTCATACTTACGCGGTAACGCGAAGGGTAGCTGAAGGTGGGAACATTCCAGACAATGGAACGCGTAGCTGTTAAATTGTCGGGGTTTCACTCAGACTAATCTAACCGGTGACAGTGTTGATGGATTTTGATTTGGTCGCAACCATCACCAATGTTTTAAATAA
The DNA here is from genome assembly GCA_032622095.1 of Siphonodentalium dalli. Taxonomy (NCBI): domain Eukaryota; kingdom Metazoa; phylum Mollusca; class Scaphopoda; order Gadilida; family Siphonodentaliidae; genus Siphonodentalium; species Siphonodentalium dalli. The sequence goes on from CP136065.1 coordinate 19,308,645, forward strand.
GCAGCAGTTCTATATATGATCATATATCGCCTGTGTACCACGATACTCTATATCAATTAGATTGCGTTTCCAATATTTACGAACCAATCCCAATGATTGTCTTTGGTTCCAGTCATATTTCGCGATGTATCTGGAGTAACTGAAATCATGTCAGAATTAAATCTGAACGAATTTGGATACGTATTGGCTGCGTTGACATACCACGTGCCCCTACAATCTTTACTAATAGTTTAAACCAGGCATGTGGTTTAAATCTCGTTCGAATTTCGTCCGTATATCCCGCACTCTATTCCAATTAACTTGATTTGCGTCCGCGAACACTTATGGACTAATCTCACTGATTGTATATAGCTCATCTGTCAAAGCCTATCAGTCATCGTGCTCTAATTCATCATGGACACCACAACGCATGCGCATTACTCCCACACGCGATATTGACAATACTCCCCTCTTTATGGAACTCCATATATAGAAGCCAGAAAAGACACCTCGACACGTCATCATTAGTATTGGCATCAACAACAGAGAGGACTGGAAGACAGACAACAACAAAGGCAAAACAGCAGGCACCACAGCTAAAAGCAGGGTAACTAACATGGTTTGTAATTTCCGAAAAGTTTTTCCTAATGCGACACTTCATTTTTAGGAAATAAATATCTCAACTAGTTTAGATTCCAGGGACCAGGAAGTTCTGCGTGTCATTAACAGCCATGCTCGCCAGACACAGAACCTCAAGGTCATACAGGCAATGCCCCCCGCGACTTTCACGTGGAGAATGACAACATCCACTGGACATCACAGACGGCGGCGAAAATCTTGTACCCGACCTTTCCCTGAGCGCTGGTGAGAAATCATTACTTATGGTATGGTCTAACCTTTGTTCCTACCCCACCCGATCTCAAAGAAACACCACATGTTGTTGAGACGGAGGGTGGAACATTGGTTTTACCAGACTCTATGTATGCCATGGAAATGAACGGAGGTCCAGCAAGCATGCAATTTAGGGAAGTAACAGCTATGGCTGATTTCTTTCGCAATTCGACAGGTTTAAAAGATCAAAACCGACAGTACAAATTTACCAAAATTTCACAACGAGGATAACCTCACTAAAGTTGAAAGAACTGAACTAAAAACCCTTCGCAGCAATAAAAACATTGTAATAAAACCTTGTGACAAAGGCAGCTCGCTCGTCATCATGTCTAAAGAAAATTACATTCTAGAAGCGACGCGCCAATTAAGCAACACTAAATATTACAAACCATTGGATGAGCCAATTTGGAAATACAATGTTTTAAAATTCAATCTCATTCTCAAAAGCTTGCTGGACCAGGACGTTTTAAAGAAAAAACATGTTCAGTATCTAATTGCAAAACCTGAATCCAATAATAGGACATTTTATTTGCTACCTAAAATACATAAACCTTTGAGCTGTTGGAGTAATCCATACACACCACCCGGACGCCCCATCATAAGTGACGTAGCTTCGGAATCGTACCACATTTCGGAGTTTATTGATTTCTATTTGAAACCAATTGCTACCCGCCATCCGAGCTATCTAAAAGACACGGAGGACTTCCTCATTAAATTGTCAAAAATTGAAGTCCCATCTTCTGCTTACCTAATTAGTCTCGACGTGGAATCTATGTATACAAATATTGGAATCGATGCCGGATTAAAGTCAATTAAGAATGCATTTGATTTCCACCATGATCCTCATAGACCTGGAGATGAAATACTTCAATTATTAGAACTTTCTCTTAAAGGGAATGACTTTGAATTTAATGGACGATATTATTTACAGGTCTCCGGCTGCAGTATGGGCAAGAAGTTTAGTCCTATTTTTGCCTCAATTTTTGTTGCAGAGTGGGAGAAAGGCGCCCTAGCCAAATCTGATAAACAACCATTAGCCTATTATAGATTCTTGGATGACATATTTATCATTTGGACTCATGGTCTGGGCGTGTTTATGGTGTTCTTGGACATCTTGAACAGTCACGATGAATCAATCAAACTCAAAGAATCAATATCGCAAACCAGCATTGATTTCCTTGATTTAACAATATTTAAGGGCCCACAATTTACATCATGCAACATTTTAGATATAGTCCATGAGCCAGGCTCCCCAAAATGGAAAATGGTACCAATTTGGTGGGCAAATTCTACCAAAAGTTTTCTCAAAGCTCATAACCTGAAGTTTATGTCAGTGCTGGGGCACACTGAGGCAGTGTAGCTTTGTGTGGAAATGTGTGTTTCCATGGCAACGGAGGTTTTTTTTGGCAGGTATAAAAAATATGCATATAATGGTCTATACCAAGAACGTTTAATGCAGTAACTCTATCTTGGCATTGATATGGGGTGCTACCCTTGGTGGGCTTTCATTTGACACTGGTGATCTAAAATCTAGAGGTCAAGGTCATATACAAAGGTCAAGGTCATTGACCAAATATTAGCTTTTTCCATATTGGGTCATACATTTTCTACCCACTGAGTGTATTTATCAGTTTTGAATACGTTGTCTTTACTCGAAATTAATCTAGAGGATATCGGCTACACGGAGAACTGTATTATTGTTGCAACCAACAATCTAGTCATGAGATATAGGCCTCTAAACTTTGTGGCCATTTTCCAAAATGGGTCAAAATCAGTTATTTCACAAGATATCTTGCTTTTGTGTATATTATAGTTCTTTATTTATCTGGGGTCCTTTAAGGTTTGAATTGTGAATTTATTTACTAAAGCACGAAACTTATACAAATATATGTTGCTTAGTTAAAGGGAAAACGTTTTGGAGGGCTTGCCCAGGTGGGGTGGGGTCCAATGTCGTTATAAACTCAGGTTTCCTTGGCAACGGCACCATATATTTGAAGAAACATTTTAAAAGGCCGCTATTGAGAATCAACGACCTTGTGTTTGAAGAAATTATGTTAACTCATAGTTAACTCATTAATGGTCCATAAACGGACTGGGCCACTAACACATATAGGGTCAAGGTCAATTGCCAAGGTCAAGGTCATTGAGAAAAATCTGATATTTTGGTAATTTTTTGTTTGTTAATTGTCTCATATTCCGCTACCCTAGTGCGTTAGTCATGAAAACAATCGCCAGCATAATGCACAACAATAGGGCGCAATCACCATGTTCAATTTGAAATATGGCACATTTTAATCACATTTTAATCTGCATGTTAAATACTACCTTGTTGTAATTGTGACAGTACATAAGCCATGATGTATTACCATCAAGACCAAAATAACTGCAATTTTGTGACTTTAGTAACTAAATCATGAAACTTCACATATGTGTTGCGTAGTTATAATGGACTTTTTTGGGGGTGGTGCCAAGTGAGAGGTCATGTGTTTGTCTGATAAACTGTCGAGATAAAATCTGGTTTCCATGGCAAGGGCATCAAATATTATTTTTGAAAAGCCAACTGTTGTTGATGTGAAGTCATATTGCCATTAAGGTCCCATCAATGGACTGGGCCATATGCCATATAGGCTCAAGGTCAATTGCTACGGTCAATGTCATTGCAAAAGGGTAATATTTTGTCTATTTTTATAATTGTTCTCATATTCCACTACCTCTAGTAGGTTAGTCATTAAAGCAATCCCCACCATAATGCATGGCGTCATGTTCCAGCAAACAAATAACATTTTGTTAATATTCCTGAAGCAGTACTGCTCTCTATTGAAGTCATTCGAGTATTTTACTAGTTCGGATCATGTATTTTTGTATGGCAGTTATTCATTTCCAATCAATTTTTACCTCAACTTGACAAAGTCAAGTTTGAACGATAATATTGCCATGTGTTGGTCTTCCCTCTGTGTGTCAGTGTTTTCATCAGCAAATTCCTTTAGCAAACCCAACAACATTGGCCACACCCATTACCATATGGCCACTCAAGTTATATAATACAAGACTTTTTACGAAACCAACGGACTCTCACCAGCTTCTTCATCGTAAATCTTTCCATTCGCCAATACTTTTCAATGGATTGATTAAATCTCAAACCATTCGATACCACCGGAACTGCACGAACAGAAGCGACCTACATCAAGCTTGTTCAGTGCTGTTCCAGGCGTTACGACCGCGCGGCTACTCTAGTAGATTACTGCGCCAAGTAAAGTCCGAAACTCTCAGAGAATTGGAATCGTTACGCCATGACCCAACATCGACTGAGCCAACAAGGATACGGCACAATCGGCCGGTGTTGGGTAATGGTTCAGCCTCATTTTGTCACAAAAAACGATGTTACATCAATACAATGGGATATCTCAATACTAGTAACACTTTCACCAGCGAACAAACACGCATATCGTATCAAATGCATAGCGAACTTAATTGTGATTCTAAAAATGTAATTTACTTAATCACATGCAAAAGATGCCGTATAGAATATGTTGGACAAACAAAAACCTCTCTCAAAGTTAGAATGTCTAATCATCTTTCCAGTGTTCGCAAAAAACTCGACATGCAAATTTCCGATCATTTCAACTCATCTAATCATGACATTAAATCCCATTTCAGCTTTCAGCCAATAGAACAGACACCAATTCTAGCCGACGAAGACCAAACCGATTCAATACGCCTAGAACGCGAAAATCATTGGATGGGCGTACTTAAAACAAGATCTTCCGTTCGGACTTAACATTGACTACAAAGGTGTTTCTCGAAATTTCTTGTGCTTTCCTCTGATCTACAATCGTAGAACTGTTGAAATCGCAAACATTTTCAGAAAAAACTTTGCATTATTAAACACTAAATTGACCGAGCCTCTCGACAAACGGGTGATTATTGCCTACAAGAAAAATCCCAGTTTGAGAGATATGCTCGTTCGATCTAGACTCAGACCTTGATTAACACGCAGTTCAATTAGCTTTTTAGCAATTTCAACATCATTATCCTTTGTTTGTGCTCAACACAATATTTTATGTCAATTTCCGACACAATCTAACAAAATTTAGCTAGTTCCATAGAAATAATTACATAAGAAATCGGATAACCGACCTGTGCCAGTGATGTCCACACTTTCCAAATATATATATATATATATATATATATATATATCTCATATATATTTTGAAGACCTCTGTTTGTTTGTCTGTCTGTCTGTCTGTCATTTATACAAATCTACGATTCTCAACCGATCGGGACGAAACTTGGTACGTCTGTGTAGCTTCACCAGGCGGTCGTCGTAGTCGCATTGGCGAGCCCGTGCGACGCCCGCTTCGCGCATGCGCAGACGAGATCTCGGAAACGGGTGGAGCTATCGACTTGAAATTTGCTATGTGAATGTATCTTGCCCCAGATACGAATTTTATCGGGTCGCCGAGCCCATGCGACGCCAGCTTCGCGCATGCGCAGACCAGATCTCGGAAACGGGTAGAGCTATCGACTGGAAATTTGGTTTTTGAATAGCCCGGACAACGTCGTGCTGGGTAGAGCTATCGACTTGAAATTTGGTTTTTGAATAGCCCGGACAACGGTATATATGTTATCCATTTCTACGCTATTAACGGTTCTATTTATGACATAGACACATGCTATCTGGACAGTAACTCAGTTGTTTTTAGAGCATATTATATTTAATTTTAGATTTAAAGATGCATTCTGTAATATATATATATTTATAGAGAGATAGAGTAAAGATGCCTAAGCAACCAAGACATGACTTCCGAAAACGGATAGTATTAATACATATTCAGCAAACAGTCTATGCAAAAACCGAGGAATCCCTGATTGTTTAAACAATACATAATATTTTTCTAACAAATGTTTCATCAAACTAATTAATTGATTAATTGATTAAACGGGTGATTATTGCCTACAAGAAAAATCCCAGTTTGAGAGATATGCTCGTTCGATCTAGACTCAGACCTTGATTAACACGCAGTTCAATTAGTTTTTAGCAATTTCAACATCATTATCCTTTGTTTGTGCTCAACACAATATTTTATGTCAATTGCCGACACAATCTAACAAAATTTAGCTAGTTCCATAGAAATAATTACATAAGAAATCGGATAACCGACCTGTGCCGTTGATGTCCACACTTTCCAAATATATTTATAGAGAGAGAGAGAGAGTAAAGATGCCTAAGCAACCAAGACATGTCTTCCGAAAACGGATAGTATTAACCCTTTACCCAACAGAAGGGCCCTGTGCCAATGCATTCTCTTATATATGCGAGTCGACCATAGGTAGCCTCGCATATATAAGAGAATGCATTGGCTTAACACATTAAAATTTTTAAATTGTTAAAGAATGTAAGAAAAAATGGTAAAAAGTGTTAAAAACAGATTTTTGTTTAGGCCAATGCATTCTCTTATATATGCGAGGCGACCTATGGTCGACTCGCATATATAAGAGAATGCATTGGCACAGGGCATAACTATAACCATCACAATGTGGTCAATGAGCCGGTTCCAATGATATCCATATTTGTATGGTTTTATTGAGACAGACCCAAGATATTTTAGGCTGTTGAAGCTTTATTTGGCCGGTTTTGGCCGGTTTGTTGGGTAAAGGGTTAATACATATTCAGCAAACAGTCTATGCAAAAACCGAGGAATCCCTGATTGTTTAAACAATACATAATATTTTTCTAACAAATGTTTCATCAAACTAATTAATTGATTAATTAATTAGTTTTATGAAACTTTTGTTAGCAAAAAGTTCCAAGGTTTTGTACTGGTGGAATATGATCTCAACGGGCGTTGGCCGGAGTAGAGCTTAGTGGCATGATCTACAAGTGAAGCAATAAAGATCTCGCATTACGTGATTCGTCAGACACAGAATAGAGGATAGAGGATCCTCTCAGAGAAATACTTTCCATTAAAACCAAGTCACTAGTTCTTTATGTTATGTGTCTTTTGCTGAACTGTCGTTGACAGGAATGACATACACGTAGACTGGTTATCTATGTTAGACCGCTATGAGAGTATATATATTTCAATAAAACCTTAATCGCGCACTTTCGATGAAAAACACTGAGCCAAACAATAAGAAACTATAATCTGTAACATAAACAAGACATCGCATGAGTTAAATTCGTACGATGGATCAGCGGCCTTTTATGAGTAACAACGTTTTTGTAAATGAAAATATGAAAAACGTCCATACACATTTTTACAACTACTTTTTGGTACCCAACATGAACCAACACATGCAACCAGAGCACTGAGCAAATGAAAGTAAAAACAGGAAAACGAAGGTAAAAGCGTGATCATTCACCACTACTTCTCAGTGCGTTCTTAAAGTGGGACTGTACCTAACTAAATGCACCAATTTATGGGGCCATTTACTCTATTCAACAGAAAATGTGCATGACATGCAGGCATTTGAGTCAGGGGAGAGTGAAACTACATTAATTTGCTATATGAACGATGTAAAACAACATGATAATTATAATGAAAATGAGTAAATGGCTGCAGTCATTATCTTCACAATTATCAGGTTGTTATACATGGTTCTGTGTGTATGTGAGTTTATATAACTCTCATTCTTTACTCATATTAATTCTTTTAATGAATATTTTCGTATAGTAGGAGATGGCCCCATAAATGGCTGGACTTGGGTACAGTCCACCTTTAAAAATATAAACAGACATTTACTGGTACAATTAAATGTATTACGCCCTGGAGTAACCGGTCGATCATGACACACACGTCTCTAATTACGATCGCCGCAATGTGTTGACGTCACAAGGATGTAAGATAGTGCGATGACCCCAACTACACTGTATGTTCTATATTTGAATCGGCATCGGTTGTTTAATTGAACCTCAACATTAATACAAGTACCCGCATACCCATTTAACTTCGCATTAGGTAATCACGTACATTTGGTTAACTGTGCCATGGCTTACGTATATATACTGGTTAACAGCATGTCCCAACGAGTATCAGAACTTCCGAAATTATTATTCGGCGAGCCGTTCTGCAAATTGTGAGTTTTATGTTTGTTTCCATCAATTAATGTCGATATTACCAATCAAGCATTCACAATTTCAATAGGGATATATGTTCCCTATGCTAAGTGGACAATGCCCATAATAATTACCCCTAATAATTACTTATATACCTAAACCACAAACTCTCCAATTTCATTATGTTGCCTTTCGCTGTGATCCATTTTCCGTCATGTGTCATTATTATCCGATAACACGACCTGTTTACCCAGATTGTTCCATTTTGTTGCTTTCCAGTGTACCCTGCCGGTTCGTCCAGCGTCCGTCGTGGTTTCCTAAGCCACACGATTGATAGGTCAGTAAGCAATTTCACGCCATGTCATCCTCTATAACCGATTTTAGACACCAAAATCAATTGGTCGTAATAATGGACTAATTCCAACGTCTACCTCATTGATCACAGTGTATGATGTAGTGGATTCAGAGTCGCATCACAATCATCGCTGGTCATTGGGCTATTACAGTTTGACATACGAAACGGAATATAGTCGTTTTGGCTCGATTAATGTGTCAACGTCATTGCCCTTACTAATCAGCATTGTGACAACGGACAACCCAATTAGGTCTTTGGCATCTAAGATGATGTTCCTAGCGAACAAGAAAATACTCCCGAGTAAGTAACTGGAAACGACAGCGGCATTGAGTATACATGTATATGTTGGAATGCTTGCATGCATAGTTTGACGACGTTGATGCAAAAGCATCTAAACAATGTGTTATTCGTGTCCATGTGGACATTAATATAATGGATTATTATCCATCCCTTAACTAACACGATTTCAGATTGGGCAAAAGTCGTCACACGATAATCCGGGGAAAAGTCATATTGGACACCCGGAAGTCCAATGTGACTTTTTGAAACATTACCGGGACTCCCCGTGGTGTCACGAGGTAACTCTATTTGCAAATGAATCGGTGAAAGTGTGATGCGCGCATGCAATTTCTGGTGGATTCAGCAGACGTTTCACTTTTGTATTGATTTTTTTTCTTCAGTTTTTGTTTACTGTTCCAAACCATGCTTTCTGGGGATCAAATACTGGCTTTTATAGAGAATCAAGTGCCGACAAATACCAAAGGTAAATACAAAAGTGTTATAAATTTGGATATACATACAGATGGATAATTAAAATGTCATCATACAATGATGTGTGCAATATGTGTTTTTCTTGTACGAGTCCAGGTTGTGGTGAAAAGTCATATTGGATTTTCACCACAACATGGACTCGTACAAGACAAAACACACACTGTACACAACATTCTACAATAACTTTCTAATGTCTATCAATTGTTACCGATGGTGATTCGGGTCTACACACAGAGTTCAACTAAGAATACTTTCACTGATTGACATCCAGAATAATTTAATCACGCAATCCGTGCTATCAATTAATTTTTTACCATGAACATTAATAGATCAGTATATGTAGATGACTTTGATAAACCCTTCTTTAACTTTTATTTTTTTTTTGGAATGCGATGTTAGTCAATTTGTCCGGTGGAAAACATTATCCGTGTAACGACGAAAGTACACCATTTACTGCAGAAGCATGTTCATTTGCAAATGAAAAACGCAAAGGTGAAAGGTATGTTTTTGTTTGTTCCACGAATTGAATATGTTCATGTTTTCATCCAAACTATACACGCAAGAGACTCAAATGATACTGTCAGACCATATATAGCGTGTGGTTGGTTGAAATATTACGACAGTGTGAGGTGCTAGTTGGAAAGCATATTTAATAATATAAAACTGACTCAACAGACGTAAATTAATGTCATTGTTGCTCTATAAAGCCGTTTCGAGATAATAAATTCTTCACGACTTTTGAAGAAAAATTATTTATTCCATAATTCAAATGAATGCGAACGAACGAAAGTATAGGTGTGCAATTCTTAATTTCCCATTTCCTATTTCGCATAGGAGTGTAATACAAAATAATATAAGATATACATCTAAACAATTACATATATACAGTAAAAATGACATGCTCCGATGCAATGTCCCTTATATTTCTCAAACAAAATACCGACGGTAGCAAACATATGTGCAACTTTAATATTAGCGAAAGGCTGAGTAGCTATCATTTGAGATACAGATTCGAATTGACACATTCGGCGGAAACATAATGTTATGATCATCGTATTTAAATATCATCCATATGATGATCAAAAGGATATGAAATCGTCTTATAGTGTCTATATACTAAATACCCATTGGCGAGCAGTTTCCATAAAAGACATTTTCAGTTAATAAGTTCAACAAATGACTATAGGTCAGGTCATTTGTTGCAAGTTTTATCTGAACACTTCCCGCCAATGAATAGGACTCATTCAACAATTGTCTTATATTTTCTGTAATACTGTCGTCTGCTAATCTATCCTAAACATCCCTCCAAAATAATATAATATACCACTCCAATGTATACTTGTGTAACTGGGAGAGTCCATTTATTATAGAAAGGGTTAACTCGAAGGCTCGTGTTCAATACAGCTGAATGAAGGGTGAAGTATATTACGTCATTAGATCATATTATACCAATATTGCATATCACGAGATGATCAAATAGTTCTCTGATCCATTGCAGAGGAACGCGTATCCGTTTATATCATGCCTGCAGCGATGGCTGTAGCACAGCGTTCCGGCATGTTTCCCCTGTAATGCTCCTACAATAGATGCTGATTTACGATGTTCAGGGCGAATGTTTCTCATGTGCTATTAACAGTTTTGTGGTAACGATATTGAGCTGGTTTCGATCTCAATAAAACATCTATCTACACAATACCTCATTGTGAATGTGTTTGTAAGGTGCACTGTAACGTGCAAAAGTATACATGTAGCAACTGTGATGTCGCGAGATCCATGTTTATTATTTAACTCATGTGACGCAGATTACGGTCGTCGTGTCGTCATGGCTGGTGGTAAGCGGTTTAATTGGTATTGAATCGAAAGGAAAGGTCGAATTCCCCATAACTGGTTATCCGCTAGAACTGAGCAGTACCCTGTGGTTTGTTGCGGACACATTCACCTGATTTACGATATATAAGATAATCTGTTATGCGCGGTCCTACTAAAACTCGACCGCACCCGACCGCACCCGACCGGACCCGACCGGACCGCCCCCAGGGGACCGAGCGAGATGGGGTTTGCACTATCGTGTACAATGGACCTGAATGTACCAAAGTTCCAATCCCCAAGTCGACAGCTCGAGCGGACACGGCACTGTTAACCCCTAACTTGCGGCCGTTTCTGCCAGGTAAGGGAAATCCAAAGAGGCGCCGACCGCACCTCCACTGACTGCCTGACCACGGAAATGGACATTATATCATGAAGTGAATAACGATATGCATCCATGGGCGATCGGACATGTCGCTAGCTGCAGCGGAAGTGAATAAATTAACCCATACGCTGCTGCCGAATTCGCTATAAATGTACGCAAAATCGCCGAAATTAACACCCGCCGACCGGACCTCCCCTAGGGGTCCGAGCGAGATGGGGTTTACACTATCTTGTAGAATGGACCCGAATGTACCAAAGTTCCAATCCCCAAGTCCATAGCTCGAGCGGACACGGCACTGTTAACCCCTGACTTGCGGCCGTTTCCGCCAGGTACGGGAAATCCGATAAGGCGCTGACCGCACCTCCCCTGACTGGCTGACCACGGAAATGGACATTATATCATGAGGTTAATACCCATATGCATCCACGAGCGATCGGACAAGTCACTAGCTGCAGTGGAAGTGAATAAATTAACCCATACCCTGCTGCCGAATTCGCTATAAATGTACGCAAAAACGCCGAAATTAACACCCGCCGACCGGACCGCCCCTAGGGGTCCGAGCGAGATGGTGTCTGAACTATCGTGTAGAATGGACCCGAATATACCAAGTTTCCAATCCCCAAGTCGATAGCTCGAGCGGACACGGCACTGTTAACCCCTGACTTGCGGCCGTTTCCGCCAGGTACGGGAAATCCGATAAGGCGCCGACCGCACCTCCCCTGACTGCCTGACCACGAAAATGGACATTATATCATGAAGTGAATATAATATAATATATGCATCCATGGGCGATCTGACAAGTCGCTAGCTGCAGCGAAGTGAATAAATTAACCCAGACGCTGCTGCCGAATTCGCTATAAATGTACGCAAAAACGCCGAAATTAACACCCGCCGACCGGACCGCCCTTAGGGGTCCGAGCGAGATGGTGTCTGCACAATCTTGTAGAATGGACAATATTTATTTCTGAACTACATATTTACTCTCCAGTAGCCACCTAAATTTTGTATTGACGACTGGCATGCCGATATCAATAACTCGAAACTATACGAAATATATTGACCGAGTGCAATAAATTCCATTTAAAGTCGAGATTTAGCTAGCGAGGCTCGAATCGAATTTATAGTGGACGAGGTTAATAAATTGCGTATTGAATTGCGACGAATTTGAGATCCATCTTTATCACTTAATCACATTGTAGCTTGGGGAAACGACCCAAAGACGGCTGCGGTTAAACAATTCATAATTATTTCTTTATCACAACCAAAGAGGAAGTAAAGACATGTGCATTAAAGAAAAAATAACTCAACTCAACTCATTCAATTATGCAATATCATTATTATATTCCAATTAGCACATGACAGTTACATATGTGATGGCTGGTACGGCGCACTATGTTCAGTTCAACGTGTGTGTGTGTGGGGGGTGCTTAGAAAACAATATTTGTTCCACGCCAACACTCGGTGTTAGGGGTTAACAGTGCCGTGTCCGCTCGAGCTATTCATAGCGAATCCGGCAGCAGCGTATGTGTTAATTTATTCACTTCCGCTGCAGCTAGCGACTTGTCCGATCGCCCATGGATGCATATGGTTATTCACTTCATGATATAATGTCCATTTCCGTGGTCAGGCAGTCAGGGGAGGTGCGGTCGGCACCTTCTCGGATTTCCCGTACCTGGCGGAAACGACCGCAAGTCAGGGGTTAACAGTGCCGTGTCCGCTCTAGCTATCGACTTGGGGATTGGAACTTTGGTACATTCGGGTCCATTGTACACGATAGTGCAAACCCCATCTCGCTCGGACCCCTTGGGCGTCCGGTCGGGTGCGGTCGGTGCGGTCGGGTTTTAGTAGGACCCGTTATGCGTAAATAATGCATACAACATGCCGAGGGTAGCGTTTTGTATGAAAATGAATAACATCACAATTGTACCTAAACTATACATACACGTGCATTACAAACAAACATGACCTCATCGTATAAGTGTACAACCATTATCATTGACTCATAAATAGTACAGGTTGAATATCGTTGCATTCCGTGAAATCGTTCGTGTCCACATTAAACGGACATGGCTCATTCGAACCTCCAAATTGTTTTCTAGGTAATTTGGAGCGACGGATACGATAGGCCGATAAATAAACGAACTATTGACATACCGGCTTCATGTGCTCCGAAAACACTTGCTCAAGTTACAGCCATTTTACAGCCGTTTTCAACTTTTCGCCAGAAGTCAGAAAAAAGCTCTTTATTACTACCATATCAGGAATAGACTATCACGGAACGCTCGTTTCTGTTCCATGTCGCGCAAATGGCTGTTTTGTGTTTGGTACCCAAACACCGTATTCACAGTTGTACTTTTCATTACTTCAATGCGTCTTTTTTGGGTTACATAATGTTCGTAGAAAGGTAATTCAGAAATGTATCGACCTATTTTGATACTGAGAAAAATTCAAAAGCGAATATTATTATGTGTATTTTGGAGCTCAAACCGCCATGCGTGTGGCTTTAAAATAAAATCTCGGAACTCGATTTACATTTTCAACTTCACGTCCGACACATCCTCGCGCTGATAGGCTCACTCTCAAACCTATAGTATTCACATATATATTGGACTCACTGAAACGGGCTTCCTTCGGGAGCCTTTATTCAGCGTCGGAGGGGCGTCTGTGGCTCCTACACAAAGGGTCGTTAGCCGTGTGCGGCCCATGTGTGGGCATCGCGCACATTTGGACATAAATATTCACACAGGTTAATATTCGACTTATTTGATTCTGAAATAAACCAAGCCTACAGTGGACTTATGCCCGTTATTCTGTTGGATGGCGCGGGCCACAGTGAAAACACATACATAAAGAGCGTACATCTGGTCTGATAATAGATTCATATTGAACCTAAATATTCACATTTATTTGTTTCTGAAATAGGGCTATATCGAGCTTATTTTAATTTGTATTTTTTTTTTTATTTATTTAATTTTTTTTAACTAACGCCGTTATAACCTCCGCCAGAGTACCCCGAGTCAACACATCAAATTTGGTTGAAATCGGTCTGGGAGAAAAATCCGAACAGAGAAGACGGACAGACAGACAGATCCTAGTCTTATATATACATATTATCTAATTCTAAAATAAGGCCATAGTGGACTAATATCTGTTCTTCCGTTTTATGGCGCGGGCCACGTATAGTTATACTTGTTTTAGGGGGTCGCAGGAAGACAGCCCGATAGGGCTAAGCTACCCCCGACAATACACTGTTATAATTTATTATGTATTACTGCTACTGTGTCATTCGTGTGTATTGAAAATAAACTATCCTATCCTATGGAAATACTTGTTTTTGTTAAAGAGCTGGTAAGTATCTGGTGTCGTGAGTTAGTTTATTCTTGTGATAGTCCGCCCATAATGAACTTATAATAACCGAGTGGCAACCCCCGGAGAGGGGGTACTAAAACGTTGCAGGAAGGTATGCCGGGGTGGGTGGTGGTCCGAGAGGAAAGAGTGCGTTTTTTACAACCTCATTCCATTTTTATTGTGCCCATATTTGATATTTGTAACAGTTTAAACATGTTATAACACTAATAACGCCATATGTATGCTACTGGGACCTCATATGGACCTTAGTGAAGATGACATTTAGCTATGACATGTTGCATATGTATGGGGCGGTGAGGTGAACAACTTCCGTCATGACACCCTTCGGAAAGAACTTCGAGAAATGTCAAACTGAAATAAATAAACTTGTACTGCTGTAAGTAAGATCTTTAAGCGTAGATCATTGTGTGCATGGAACAAGAGCGTGCATCTTCTCAAACATTAATGTGACTCCCATGGATATAAAATAACTGGCATCAGTGCATCAAGCTAATCAATGAATTATTTGCATGTCTATCAACTCAGATGATCTGTTACTTTCACAGCACATAACGTATCCAAAGTCTGACATAGTGACTGCATGCTTGTCATCTATATATAGAAAAGAGTAGGATCTGTCTGTCTGCCTGTTTGGTGACTCGGGGTACCCTTGCGGATGTTATAACGGCGTTAAATGTTGATTAAAAGAAATGAATTAAAACAAATTTGTTCTGTTAAATTGATCGAGGAGTTAATTCTTCTTAAGAGGGAGGTTAAGTGGCAACATTTGAATGGCGAATTCAGTGTTAATTTTTTAGAAAAGATTGATCAAACCATATAAAGCGCTTGTGACCATATCATACCTTTTTGGAACGTTTGAACACTTATCCAGTGACAGCGCGAAGCGGAATTTTGATTTTCATCCCAGGTTGGATGTTATAATTATAATATACCCATCAAATGTCATAAAACACAACATAAAATGAAAAATCTGCTTTGCGTTGACACTAGATATATGCTCAAACATTCCAACAAGAAATGAAGTATTATTCTACGGTTTGTAAATATTGAGTAATCTTGTCTTGAAAATTAACACTGAATTCCCCATTTAAATGTTGCCACTTCACCTCCCTCTTAAAAATCAAAATAAACTAAAATCTTAACAAGTTAAATAGGTTCCATAAGAATTGGTCTGAGGTATAGATCAAGTCTTCTTGGTCCATAACAGCTTGGGATGTCGGTTGGGTTGATGCTGCTTTGGACCGATTTCCGTGCCGTTGCTCTTCTATAACGGCCTTTCATTCAAACGACGTACATGTACACATGAGGCCCGGACATTCACGTAACCCCCTGATTGTGATTAATCAATCGTCTGATATGTCCGCGATTAATCTGTCTTCAAAATGATATATCATTTACCGATAGGAAAATGTATATGGTGATACGATCGTTCAATGTATTGTTTAAATGCATTTTCTGATAGTGCGACAAATCGAAATTCTCTGGAAAACAAAGCTTTGTGTACTTATAAATATCATTGCTTGGACAGTTAATGGACCTCTGATATACATGCATGTTTGATGTCAGCATGCTTGAGAAAGGCTTCCATCTATGTTCATATACGCAAAACTTGCATTTGACCTAATCCGACAACATACAGGCAAGATAACTCACGCCCACAATTCTGGGCGTAAAGTCCGTTACAGAAGCGTAACGAGATGGGGCCCAACGCAGAGCAACAAGTTACCGTATAGTAACTTCCCTTCTGAGTTGGGCGATTTTTTTGTACCCGAACTTTTTGGTGAAAAAATACTTTAATTCAGCTTAGGCTTAATCGATATGTAGGAAATGGTTCACATAAGTCACCTGATCATGGGAATATAATAATATCTTTGACCTCAGATAACTTAAAAGGGAGCAAATAGATTATTTTAACACAGATGATCAATGACGAGCGTTTATTATAAGCTCAGAAGATATGTGGGGAAATTGGCACAGAGACGTAATTTGACATGTCGTGGGATAGATGCCGTTGACCTCCGATTACTTAAAGAGGCATTAATAATTAGCAATAATGAGCTTTATTGTCAACTTAAAAGACTAATGCTTAATTTGAATGACTGGAAGGGGCACTAATAATTTACTCATCCTTTAACCCTTTCAGTGTCAGGGGCCCTAATTTACGGTCTGTAAAATCGGCCCCTTTTTGGGGGGGGGGGTTAACTTTGTGTTTTGGTATGCTTAAGCATGCTATAGCGAATTTAAAAACAAACTGGATAAAACCTTAGGGGCATGTTATAACTCAAAACTATCACCAAGTATTCATAGTAATAATTTTGATGCCCATGAAAAACGTGAGATTCCCTGGCACTAAACCTACAAAATAAGTCTGTTAAAGAATATAAGAAAAAATTATTAAAATTGTAAAAAATTGTAAAAAATAATAACAAATGATTTAAAATTGTTAGGCCAATGCATTCTCTTATATATGCGAGGCGACCTATGGTCGACTCGCATATATAAGAGAATGCATTGGCACAGGGTATATGGGTTGATACAAAAATCGGACCTGGCACTGAAAGGGTTAACCGCGCAACGCCGTGACCCCACCTAGTTTAGTATACTTCAGGCAATTCCCACCTTGGAATAAATATTTTTGTCCACCGAAATAAATGAGCTATGTTTTTTCCAGATATATCAGAATATGCTGTCGCGAAAATAGTTATTTTAACCCAACGTTAGTGGTAATAAATCCCCTAACATTAGTTGATTCGACCCAATAATTAAGAAATTATTCAACCAAATGTTCGGGTAAACAATTGTTACCATGCGTTGAGTGAAAACATTGCCCAACTTTGGGTAGAATTTACACAACGTTCGCATGGTGCTATATGCACCATTGTGTCGGGTAAAATTTTAGCCAACGAGATTTAGAGAGTACACGTAGTAGATGGCAAACTACACATAACACATGCTGCTGATCCATACATTGTATAGCCTATATTTGGAAACTCACCTTGGTTGTGGACTTGAGTTGTATATTATCCCGCGCGTCGTCTGAGACCCCGGGTATGGTCCTATGGTTGAGAATATATCCAACAATAGAATATGTGATGACTAACATGAGTAACGGAATCACGTACGTAAATACCAGAAGAAACATACTATACACCATCCGCACGTGATCAGAATCCCAGTTCTCTTCACAAACGTTTCTCGGTTCACCGTTTGTCAGGTTCCCTTTCTGAAAAACATAACTAACATCCAACTGAACTGCAGCAACCGAAATCGCTGTGACCCATATAAGAAGAATTGATACCCGGAATTTTGAAGTGATAAGTCGGGATTTTAGTGGATACATGACGACGATAAACCTATCGATTCCAATAGTCATATTGGTAAACACACTGGCTGTGACTGAGGTAACTTGTAGAAAGGAAACTATAGGGCACATCGGCGCAGAAAACACCCACGTTTCTGTGATAACCATCGTAAAGGTGAACGGAATACAGAAAATAGTCATAATAAGGTCCGATATGGCGAGGTTTATCAGGAATGGTCGAAGGTCCGTTTTTGACCGGTTGCCCACAGAATAGATGATGATGGCCAACAGGTTGCCCGTTAAGCCAAGGAATGTCGTGAATGAGTACATAGTAATAAACAACACTTCGACAGACGCCGAGAAATTCGGGTTGATATCCATGTCGCTGCCTGCAGTCGCGTTGTCTGTCTCCGTATGGAGTGAAGCGGCAGCACCAGTAACATTTTGATAGGATGGTGTAGTAAGGACTGTCGGATCGATCACCGTTCTGTACATCTTGTGCTTGCTATAACCGTTGTTACTTCGGCCTTAACGCGCATCTTCGTCAGACAAACCTGAAACAAACGGAAATTCATTATAACTATATCATTATGTTATGTCAAAATGTTTGTGCAAGGCTATTGGTAAACATGCTTTAAATGGCACCAAACACAATTATTAAATGCAAATAGCGATATTGTGAGCACTAGTTGTCTGAAAACATCATGGTTTTCTTTCTTCCGGCGCCCTCTGTGATTAATGCACGCATATGTCACCAATGCGTTTGTGGAGCATAAATAGAACTTAGCTCAGTGCATTTTCCAATTAGTTCCAACTGTAGTCTTTGGTGTGTTTTATGTAAGGGCGATTCCAAGACTATACTGTATCTGTGTGTACACATTCAAAGTCACGGAAATTACAAACAGCATACCTTCCCGTCTTCGTCATCACAATTCTAACATGGTGCTCTTGCTAACGATAAACTGTATATTTATGAATATCATTATAGCTGTCTAGAGAGCCTCGCGATGTTAAAGAATAATATAATGAATCACAAGGTAACTGACGGCATTACTCGTGAATACAGAATTGTGTGGCGTCAAATACGACAAGTATCGCAAGTGCATGTGTTGAAAGATTAGAGGGAGAGGAGCTTTATAATCTAAGTTGCATAACTTGTGCTCCAATCCCCAGTGCACATGGTTACTCCCTTATCATTCATTACCTCCACATCATTATTTAATTGTCAATATTGTATATATTGGGAGACACAATAAATATGTTACAAACAAAATATTAGAGAGAAAAAAATTCTGACACTTTTCCGTTCGTATTTCGCTATTGCCAGAAAAAAAAAATGTTATTTGCATATATAGGGTCTGCATGATGTCGAACAGCGGGGAAATCCCCAGTTCCGTCCGCGTTTTGTTGGACTTCAAACACAG
This sequence comes from Siphonodentalium dalli, assembly GCA_032622095.1. NCBI lineage: Eukaryota > Metazoa > Mollusca > Scaphopoda > Gadilida > Siphonodentaliidae > Siphonodentalium > Siphonodentalium dalli. The sequence goes on from CP136065.1 coordinate 19,327,983, forward strand.
AAAGGCACTTGGTGCAGCATGTAACGATATACAGGGCGGGGGTCTTACTTAATAAAACACAAAGTAGTAAATAGAACAGGTTGTATATTGACAAAACGTTCATGCAACACACTGTACCGAAACATGATAGTAGACTAAATGAACAGGCGTTCTGCTTTGAAATGGCAGGAACAGTCGATTGATCTGACTTGTTATCAGGCTAACGAAAAACAATATCCTTCTCCTCATTATAGGGGTTGAAGATATAACTATCGCTCTTTTCATTTTAGTGGTCGAATATCATGTGTTACAATATCTGTTTATCTGTGGCATCATATATGAACTTCGGACACAAGAAAGCACTTCGCGTATTACATGTAATGATATATATTCCTTATTAAGGTAAAATAGAAAAACGAGGGCAAATACTGTAGGCTTTGTGGCAAAGCGTTCTTGCATAAACATTGTGCCGAAACAGAATAACTGAGCAGGCGTTTACTATGATACTGACAGGGACACGCTGTTTCGTTCTGATTAACATTACGTGACATATCGCGCCCGTCGATTAGTAACCTCCGGCCACAATCTGAGTGATTTATCTTGTTTCTCTTGGAAATTTATTTCGCGAAATTTGGTCCGAAAATTCTGGCACGATTCCACTTGTCTTAGCCAAAGCGATCGCTGCTGTTAAACCTCCTAATGACATAGTTATGTTTGCGTTCGTCAGATCTCTTCTTCACACCGTTTCTTAATGAACGAGATTTGTTTTGCGCCGCCAATTACGCGGTATAATCAGGGCATCCCCGATTAACCTGGACCTTAATATAAAGCTGGAATTTGACTTGCGTATATCTTGGACGCATAGCCGTGGAATATAATAATCCGAGTTGGTTTATCATATCACTTAGTGCACATATCTGGAATATCGTTCTTCGTTTCCAACGTCCTAAGCTTGGTCGAATCGAGTGCGCGTGTACTTAAAGTCAAACGGCGGTTTGTAGCAACACATGTTTTACTATGTATTCTCGCAAATTTGACCCAGTACTCTCTTATAGCTAATAACGATTATACACATAAAATGTGTGAACCCGGTTTATACGCACAACATTGTGTAGTTGTACATAGGACTACACGAACCAATGGCTGTTCTATACATTATATTGTGTATATTTGAATACACATACTTTTGCAGGAATGTATAGAGCAATACATATTGCGGTACTATACGTTTCATGTCGTCAGTTGCATGACAGCCATGTTAGTTATGACTTTTTGCGGAATTTAAGTTCTGAATTCCGACTTGTGTGTATAGTATTAATTATATAGGACGATTTATTTGTTGAAACTACTACCCTTTGATGGTTTTATGGGCGTTGTAATAATACTAATATCATGCAACCACGCCGCGGCCCTCGTTTGTTCATTTAAAAAAGCTCACAAATAGCGTATAATAATACGCACATGTCCAATGGTATATATGCCATGACCGTTTTAACAAATACATCTTCATACATAATTAATACTATATATATATGCACAAATCGGAATTCTGGACTTACATTTCTTATCTATGATCTCTGTATTATTGTGTACGAATCTACACAAAATGTGTAAGGGATATATACTGATGTTATACACACCGTTATGTTAAATTTGTAGAATTTACCGATTTATTGTGTAATAAAAGTTACACAATTCGTATACGTATATGAACTTACACATATACTACATAAATATATTTAAGATAAAAAATGAAAAATATGATTGTCTAGCAGGGCTACACGTTTTGTGTAGAAAACCTACACATTAATTTTAAAATTGTAATTCTCGCTTGTGTCATAGTATGAGGATCGAGATATGTCGATAAATACGTGCCATGCTTTTATGTGAACTGATAAAGCCACAAAAGACAAAGTCAAGTCGTATCATTTAGAAACATGGGTCCCGACTTTAACCCTTTCATGAGGTTCGTGACAGGAGCTGCGCTTGTGGAGCATTAAATATCCTGGGCCAGTGCATTCTCTTATATATGCGAGTCTCCCATAAGAGTATACACTGGCTTACACGGTCAATGTAAATATTGTTAGGCCAATGTATCATCCTATATATATGCGATGCTCCATATGGTAGACTCGCATATATAAGAGAATGCATTGGTTCAAGGTTTTCCCAAATTTCAGGAATCTCCAGTCATGGAAGGGTTAAGTACCACAGATATACACAGTCAAGTCATATAACTTCAGCATTAAACACCAAGAAAACCATAGTCAGAAATGGTAACGCGCTCAAGATCCTATATTATATACCCATTATTGTAATTATATAATCTTTTTCCTTTCTGTTATTTGTAATTGGCATAGCTTATCACAAACCAAAAATCAACATTATTGACATGCCAATAAACGAAATTGAAATTCTCAGCTCACCTTTGACCGGGCTCGGCCTCGGGATCGCACTACAGCTCGGTCTCGGGGTCGCTCTACAACTTTTAATGTGTCCCAATAATTAACATTCTATAAATAGAACCCCCAGCGCTATGGCAGCGCCCAGGCGAAACACGAATTTTACATTAGTATAAACGCGGCGCGCGTAATAAAGGGCGTTTAGGCGTAAAAATTGATAAAGAATTACAGCGTCAAGTTACTACGAATCGGACTGCTGGTTAAATTATGGAAAGAAGGAGTCTAATGTGCTAAAATAGGTTTTCTTAATAACAGACTATCATCCCAAAGTAAATACAGGTGCTTAGTGAATACACTTTGCTAGCTCAGCTGTCGTCTGCCATTGTTTTATGACGTTATGTCTGTTCATCGGCACACACTCGGTGTCTCGCATTTAATAGACTGGCTCCTGGTCGAACAACTGCGAAGATCTATACATCGTAGGTTATAATACACCAAATACAAAATAGTAGGGTGATTTCCCCTGGGACCCCTAAGCTAGGATCAGCACAAAACAAATCTTGGCAGCTTAATGGTCAATGATACATGGATGAAAAGTGCACGAAAACATGCACAAACGTGTTTCCCGACGAGAAAGATCAAATATAGCCACATGGTGAACGGTCAGGGCTGTCCAATTGGCGAATAATTTATGGAAGGGGTTGGTGTTTGTTTTTTTTCATGTCATTTTTTCTCCATTTTAAGGGTAGTGTGACGTTTGTCAAACTGCAGTGTGACGCAATACGTTGACAAGTACTTTTGGGCACATTTTCGTGTCTAAAAGGGCGTTCTTTAATTTTTAATACTCGTGCAGGGTCAACCCTTTCCTGCGAATACAGGCCAGCGGGATTTGTTAACACTGAGGACTATGCAAATCATTTGGTGTGTTGTAACCCGTGGTTACTTGTACTGTATACGCTGCAGTTATGAACATCTAACTCGCGTTAAAATTATCCCGTTAAGGCGGTCTGTTGTGTTACAGTTTCGTTGTGTGACCGTTGCCGGTGTCGATTTTCGGTTTGACTCAGTCCATGTCTGAATTGTCTGTTGTGTATGGCTAAAACATTTAGCCGACTCGAGTTAATTCTCTCTCGCGTTAATGGGTTTTTCTTGTGATATGTGAGCTCGCCTGCAATGTGGTCATTAGGAGATCGGATATTGTAAACAAGAGCACCTTTGGTTTCAGTTATCAGAAAATTAGTTTGCCCCCACGAGTTAACTTTGAAAGATGGCAGCACGTTAGGAAGTAATATATGTGTAATTAATCAAATCCGACCACGCACATTTCGTACAAATTCCATCACCTCGACCATATTGAACAAGGAGCAGACTTAATCTATTGACAGTGTAGAATGAATTGACTGAATTTCTTTTTCTGTAAAACAACACCTATGTGTATTTCGATTATCAGTAATGGTAGATTATTGATAATGGTAGAACCAGGATGATGAATAAATAATATTTTGTTCTACCTCCATGCGAATGTATCGTTCCGTGGTGAGGTGAGTTGTTTTGACACCCTGCACGATAGCTGTATTTTCCAACCATTATTTATTTATTAACGTAAAGTACGCAATGTATACTTGATGTTAATGATTTCAGTCAATTGATAAATTCGCAGGGCCTCAATTTGGATTGGTCTTTTTATTATTTATAAGAGAGTTTGGGTGACAGATTCAACTGTTAGTAAAGTAGACGTACCAGTCCGATAATCTGGACTCAGACATAACAATAAAATATCTCCGTATCCGGTATATATCCGGTACATTCTATATCAATTTTTATAATGTTGTCTTATATTATTTAACAATTTTATCATTTTTATAATTTTTTCTTACATTCTTTATCTATTTTTATAATTTTTTTCTTTCATTGTTTAGTAATTTTTATAGTTTTTATTATCATTATTACTTACATTCTTTAACAATTTAAACAAAAATTCTTGCATTTTTTAACAATTATAAAAAATAAAATATTTTTTTTTAGGCCCATGCATTCTCTTATATATGCGACGCGACCTATGGTCGACTCGCATATATAAGAGAATGTATTGGAACATGGTTGAAAACACGTTAAAAACTGATATGCTGAGTTTTTATCGCGTTTCAGCTGTTAGTTTGGTCGATATCTCAACGTTGTCGCTGAATTCTGTTGTTGGAGGAAAGTACACACAAAGAAAGGCCCTCTTAGTACAAGATAGCGAACACAGCCACTGTAAATCACGGACTAATTGGCACAGACAACGAAACAAAGTCAAATTTCCCCCTACCCGTCGGTTTGAAAGACAACTCCGCGAGTATCTGAAGTTGAACCATATTCGCCAACACTATGGGAGGTTTAAACAACCCAATATGCACCTTGCCAACTTATCCACTGCAGTCACTACATTAACCGACCAAGTTCAACATAAAATATATATCTGAAAAGAGTAGTGACATTGTGGTTGGAGATGATGCTGTATATCCACGAGGCGATATTATAAGTTACGGGACGCTTAGTGGTCGGATATGGTGGCATGTGAGGCGAAGTGAGATCAATATTATGCGAGGCCGTAGGCCGAGCCTAATATTGATCTCGCTGAGCCTCACATGACACCATATCCGACCACTAAGCGTCCCGTAGCGTATTTATTATGTCAGTGGACAAAATCCAGCATATCCCTTTAATTAATCGTCGCTGTAATTTATTGTAATTTGGTAAGATAAATGTGTTTGATAGTTAATTTATGAGTCTTCAGAATTCCTCAAATATATCGCATGCAGGTTTTGTTATATGGTACCATGTCTTTAAATTCGCAGAAAATGATTTCCGAAATACATCCATTTACTTGACGCCAAAATACACCAAAAATATCCCAGAGGCGACAGAGTTTTTTATTTCTGAAAAACAAGATGGTGTATAAGCACCTAATATTGAGGTTATGGTTAGTGTTAGGGTTAGGGTTATGTTTTGGGTTAAAGGTTAGGGCTGGGGTTAGGGCTAGGGCTATGGCTATGGTTATGGTTAGGGTTAGGGTCATGGTTATGGTTACAGCTGATGTAATAACAGGATATATTGAGATGATTGAGTTTAGCTTGCAGTTACAACGTCCCAAGATGCGTGCGTCAGCGAACTGTATAATATAGGTTAAAACTCAACATCTCGTTACACGATAAGAAGATATAGGTGCATGAATGAAGGTAACACGGAACATTTTTTTGTCTTGTTTTTAGCACTTTACGATGATGATATGTGGTTCGTTATCCGTGAAAAAAGGATATAATCAAGAACACTGCTTGCTAATGTTCGTTTCATAACGTTCACATCAAACGTCCTTAATTCCAGTTCTCGATGGAACATGATAGTATTCCATTATTTTAAAAGATATATTTACCACAAAAGAGGAAGAAAATAACTTGACGTGTAAGTGTGAAAAGAAGGGTATCCCTGTTAATAATTGCTTTGATATATGGCATTACCAAAGAACTCTTTGTTTATTGTCATTCCCATTCGTCGGGTATCAAGAAGGATTTGTTTGTTAATCGCCACCTCTTCGTGAAGTCGCGTTCGACTACTTCAGAATATGTCCTTTTAACTAACGAATAAAACCCCGTCTTCCGGGTCACGGTGGCTCCACTCAATTACAGCGTCATTAGGTAATTGTGCAATCTTGGCTGTATATATATACACTCTTACACCGAATTGGTATCGGAAAACACGAACGCAAACAGAGCTTTAAGATTTAAAGTTGTTTGGCAAACGTGGTATACTCTCTCAAATTCAGGAGAATGGGAAGAGTGAGGTGATGTCGAGAGTGTGAAATTTCTGAATTAATGTAGTCTTGTGAAAACTAAACGCGTTTATAGGAATCAGGGAGCTAAATATGTTCCAGATCGGGGAGCGATTACACCGTGGAATGCTAAAGGTGAAGGTAACTGAAGAATGACCTTCACCTGACACATGTGACACGTTATTAAAGGATGACATCGTGTTTATTTCATTTGTACATTATATCTAAATAATTTAAACTGGTGAATTAATGGGGGAATGGATTTTTGTGAGTGAGAAATTGATTTAACTAGCTGCTGTAGTTCGGGATTTTTCCAGACCAAATTTGGCTGTGGGATAGCCCTGTCGTACACTTGGGGATTTATTTAAAAAAGTAAACACATGGCCTATGATTTTTCTTGCATTTTCGTGATCAACTGGTGTCAATCTAGCTGGGTAAACACCACTGGAATAGCCTGTAGGCTTTAATTTAGTGAATTCGGTCGAAATGTTAACACTGTCGCCTATGGGAAACCATTTAGTTCAGTGATTCCTCAACCGAATGTCAATCACTTCAAATTGTGTACGAGATACAACGGCTATTTCTAAGTCGAAGTATTCATATATGCTCGATACTGAGTTGGCAGTATATCTTCCCGTTAGTTACGGATGGTGTTTCTATACAAGTAGGGCGATATTATCATGAATGTTTGTTGTTTTATTACAGGCTTGAGTTTTCTTCTTTAGTTGCATTTTGACAACAGATATAACCTTTTTGTCCCTGGGGGACTTTCACATAGCCAGTGTCCGTCCGTCCGTTCGGAACGTTTCCGAATGAGAACTTTATTTTGGTCTAAACCGAATTTGGTATATGAGTATATATATCAGCTCAAAACACAGGTCAGGTTCGGATATGGGTTCGGTCCGCCCATTGTTGTCGGAGTTTATCAGACCAATGAACTGTGATCTTTTTTATAAATGGATCGTTACAAAAACAGAAACATAAATAACAATGAATAGTTTTAGACTCTTAGTGTCATTACCGAAGATGAAGGTAAGTTGTATAGTAAATGTGTCACAATTTGGATTTGACAGCATCTGAAACCTGGCAGAATCTCACGTCACGACAGCAGACAACAGTGTACACGTTGAAGTCATATTCATACATACATACATAAATGCATACATACATATAGTCTGGACCTGACCGGACGGTCCAACTCCCACTAGACCAGTCCAGAAGGTCCGCTCCCCGATCCGACACAGCCGTGGACCAGTACCGCATGGTTTTTTGTTTTTTTTTGCGGTCCGGTCCTCATCACTATACTAGGATGAAGGTTGCACATAATTGTGTAAGACTTTTGTACACACCAAAGCTAATTATTCAGATACACGGCCCGGGCTTCGCAACATTAAGAATGGGCAAGGAAACAACAAGTGTATCCGAATCCGAAAAATATATTATCACGAATTCGTCTTATGTTCAGCTTAGAGGAAACTTTCTTGAAGGAAAATCGTCAGATCCTAACCAGAAGAGTGAGGAAAAACTTGCACAATAACCTTGAAGATAAACGATAAAAATTCGGATGTCATTCCGCGTATTGTTTTAGTCCTTCGTGACAAGAAATATTCTTTCGCTAGCTGCTACCACCCAGCGTTCCAAAAATATACCATTTTCATGCTCCGAACATTAGTTCCAGATAATAATGTGTGTGAACGATTTAAAAGTCTACTATAATTATTTGCGACAATGTGTTTTAACTTGGTATAAGCAGTATATATCACCAAACTAAAGCTCCCGTGTATTACAATCGATAGGCAATTGCTTTGCTGACATCTTTGCTATTTTCGAGACATGAAAAACATATCTAAATGTATATAGTTATGGGAGACGTATTAGTGTATCCTATAGAGGATGCCGATCTGCTGAGATGAATATCTTAGCTTATTCGGTTTGGGGCTGTTCAACGAAGAAAACAGTTGCTATCCTATGTGTACAAGGAAAATAGCAAACATCCCATGCAGCTCTAATCTGGGTTCTTGATTGATCGTTTTGTGATCACACGCTTGATACATCTGGGTGAACGTTTCTATGTTTAATGTGGACTGTTTTGCGGCTAGGCTACTTGTGTCTCATACATGTGACTGTACATGACCAACTCAAGATCGGTTGGGCCAAACTAAAGTTTCTGTTAATTATATCTTTTGTCATTGTCATTAAGTTTGTAATGTCAATATTTCCTCAAACAAATTATGATATTCCGCAAAATAACAGCACTGAGTGCTGCGATACATATTCATTCAAGGACAGAAAAGGCACTGCAGTCATTTGCCGCAGTATTAACATTCCAGCTCTTACATGACCGTAATGATACTTACCAAGGTGTTTAGTTTATGGCAAACGTGTTATAGCCTGAAGGTAGTTGGTATTTTAAACGAATTATTACCCCCGGAATAATGTTCCCAATTATACTTCTATAAGTTCGTGGGTGACGCTGTGGTCCGATTATCGATACCAACACATCATATATCAAAATCAACAACAAGTGAAGCCCAGAACATCCACAAACGACAACACGAATTATCAATTATCAACGAAATATGTCAGCTGTACATCAAAACGGAATGCGCTCTCACGTTAAGGTCTTTGACCGTGACGTCAATTGATTCAGACGGTTATAAACAACTAATTGGATGCTATCGATTACACACGATTTACCGCCCTTGCCTAGGTCTAACATCGCCACTGAGTGTCGCTTATTGCCCGAGTATTCTCTGGTGGCATCTTACATGCAGTGCTGTCGGTGTTCGCATTAAAACCATTGTTACACGCACGGGAATCATTCTAAACTATAAGGGTAATAAACTTATATAATTCCGATCGCGTTGACGCCCACAGGGATCAAAGCAGTCGAAGGCAATAATTTTTGCACATAGAGAATCGATATAGAGTATATTGAGCTTGGTTCAGCTTGGAGCTGCGTAACCGACTATAGGAAACTGAACCCTGAATGCACTGGCGTACATGGACGTCTATGGACCGGAACTAACTAGCTTTAAACAGGGACGCTGTTAGTGGGCTTTCTTTAAATTATCCAACTATGAAAAACTGTTTACCCAGATCATACTGTCTACTACATGTATATCATATATGGTTCGTAATATTATGTATTATATAATAACATCCACTTCATCTTATATAGAATTTTGTCATTGGTTTTCAAAATGTTAAAGGTACTCAATCCGATTCGATGGTCCCATATCATCAGATTCCAACAACAACAACAACATTTTTTTAAATGCCGCTTCAGTTATCAGAATCGATTAATTGCCCAAAAATAACGCTAACCACTGTCAACTATAGTATAAAATAGCACAAAACCTGTTATTTATCAACATTTTGGTCAACGAGATGGTTTGTCAATTATCTGACACAAAAAAGCCACTTGATTTTAGAGTTATCCATCTTCATCCGCAATTTGGTCTGAGAAATTCCTCTCCTCGACTGTTTACTGGGCCTATTAAAATTAAAATAATAGATTTCAAACATCGATATCTGATCACTATGCGCTTTGATGGGTGGGTTCCTCGACTCGAATCGAATATTTTTTACCCCCGAAGCGAAGGAAATAATAATTTACGAGCGTATGATCGGATTGAGTACCTTTAATGCATATCAATTTGATAATTACATTAGGGAGCGAGTAAACATTGAGCGTATGAATTTTGTCGCAACACGTGACGTCGCGGAAATATCAATATAAAGACACAGAATCAACAACAAGTTCATAATAGACTATTCCAATTTTTATTTTTATAACTAGGTGGGAGAAACCATTTATTATAGAAAGGTTTAGAGATTGGCTGATTCTTGATTGAACTTTAGATATAGATTCAGGGATATATAAATATCAATTTAGCCTAGTGGAGCTTATATCACCAGGAATTTGCAGGCAATATGTTTTTTCTCCAATTATTCTATGAACTGAGATAGGAGATGTCGCTGTTGTTGGAAGTGATGACAGGAACATATTTAACCCTTCCATACCTGGAGCTTCCTGAAATTGTAGGAAAAGCCTGTGCCAATGTCTTCTCTTATATAATATGCGAGTCTCCAATTGGGAGCCTCGCATATATAAGAGAAAGGACCGAAAGCGGGAAAATATTCAACTCGTTGCCACATATAGCCACATTCTTTGAACCAAATATCGGCCAGCTAAAAATCCTAACCTAGGTCTGCTCGTGTGATACATCATATGTTCACTTATTGAACCGGGGAGGGGGTCGTGGACAAAAAGTCGGGGATACAAGCTCCGGGTGGTGAGGGGGTCTAACTCCCTATCGCATATTTCCCCTAATACCATGTATATTGTTTTCCAAATCCATGTTTAAAGGGGGACTGTACCCTAAATCCGGCCATTTTTGGGACCATCTCCTTTTATACTAAACAGAATATAAGCAACAAATGAATGAATTTGAGCCATGGAAGAGTGCAAAATACACCCATTTACCATATGAACGATATAAACTACATGGTAACTACATGGTGATTATAACGAAAATTAATATATGACTCCAGCCATAAATTCATTTACATTATAATTACCATATTGTTTGCATCATTCATTAACAATATGAGTGTGTTATGCACTAATCTATGGCTCAAATTCATTCATTTGCTGCATATATTCTGTCGAGTATAAAATAAGATGGTCCCATAAATGGCCGGATTTCAGAACAAATTAGTTCAACTATAATGAATATAAATGTTTAAGCTTATAAACTAGTTCAACATAGAGCATTAATCACGGGGGCTCTTAGTTTCAATATTGATATATTATATGTTCTTTTATAACACGATATCATGGCGTGGGCCCGGCATCTGACGAGGAAAGAATTGCACTAAAAATAAGCAATTCCATCCTCACAGTACGTTAACCCTTTACCCAACAAACCGGCCAAAACCGGCCAAATAAAGCTTCAACAGCCTAAATTATCTTGGGTCTGTCTCAATAAAACCATACAAATATGGATATCATTGGAACCGGCTCATTGACCACATTGTGATGGTTACAGTTATGCCCTGTGCCAATGCATTCTCTTATATATGCGAGTCGACCATAGGTCGCCTCGCATATATAAGAGAATGCATTGGCCTAATAAAAACACTTTTTTACCATTTTTTCTTACATTCTTTAACAATTTTATAATTTTTAATGTGTTAAGCCAATGCATTCTCTTATATATGCGAGGCGACCTATGGTCGACTCGCATATATAAGAGAATGCATTGGCACAGGGCCCTTCTGTTGGGTAAAGGGTTAAGTGGTATGCATATTCACTGAAGACAACAAGTTAGTCAATATGACTAACTTAGGTTAGTCAAATGACTAATAATCATGGCGTGGGTCCGGCATCTGACGAGGAAAGAATTTCACTAAAAATAAGCAATTCCATCCTCCCATGCAGTACGTTAAGTGGTATGCATATTCACTGAAGAAAGAAAGTTTTTCATATTGACAAACTTAGGTTAGTCTAAAATCGATAGGTAGTGAATTTCTGGGACATACTCATATAATGAGTAGATGAACATAACTTGCTCCTTGTTATAAAACGATTACTTATCTTTGTGAGGATAACAACTTTTTTATTTCGGGAATCCAGTTTCTGCCATTTCAAAGAATACAAGTCTTTTGTTGGTGCGTTATTCAACATTCTACTTGTTATTGGTTATTGGAACAGACTGCAGATGGGAAATGATATAACTAAAACAGAGACTGGGGGAACATACACTCACAAAAATCGGAGTCCGTATAGCACTATATAGTAGCTATTGTAGCTATAGTACCTATATATGTAACACCTATAGGTTATTGGTGTGATATAGTAGCTATACCGTCTTTAATGTCTATCGTGGAACTGCTACATCGCATTCAGGATAAATCAAATTACCCCCCCCCCCCCCACCTGTTATTGGGAGACGCTCACGCCAGAGGGCACATTCGCAGACCACGAGGAATTTCTTTTCAAGAAGCCATTGTTATAATTCATTATAATCGACTATTCGTTGTATGAATTACTCTGGATCAACCGAATTAGAGGTGTTGTGTAAAGTAAACGCAGAATTCTAAGAAGACAAGACAAGAAAGATGGACGCTTCGCTATGTTCCGCCGAGTCAACCGACTCCGTTGGCGTTGAACTTTGTTCTACTTCGCCGGCTTCGGAATGGAAGGAAGATAATGTTGCCAAATGGCACTATAGTTAGGTACTATATAGTGTCTATGAAGGTGCTATATAGTACCTACTTAGGTACTATATAATACCTAACTTAGGTGCTAAATAGTATATATACTTTTAATAGGTACTATAGTGTAGCTGTATATAGCTACTATATGGTAGCTAATTAGGTACTATATAATACCTCATAATGTACTTTATAGTAGCTATATCATATAGGTACTATATGGTACCTAAAGTTAGGCACTAACCCAGTGGCAAGGATGGTAGCTATATAGGTACTATATAGTAGCAATATTTTAAGAGTGTATGGTCATCTAGCCGGAGCTCGCCGCCACGATTAGGTGTGCAGATATACATCGTTTTCATGTTGGTACTGCTGATGCACTGCACTACTTTTTTGACAAGTTTAATGATTGAGTGTTAAGCTATTTGCGGTGCTTTTCATTAAGATTACACGATTGGAATTTCATTTGCATGGGCTATTTAAAACATTTCACACCCCGTGTCTGTCTTATGTGCTACATGCATTTTCAACGTTTTTATCAAATATTGGTGGTGTAACACAATTACCTTTGGAAAAGACGTTCGCTGGAGACGTGCATGGGTTCGGATATATAGGAAAGAAACTTACGTTCCCGGGATGACGGGTCACAAACATTAAAATACAAAACATTTAATCGTGGTATTTTGGATCACCCCACCTGCCCTGACAAGAAATCATCGTCACGTGTATTTGAAAATGGGATCTAGATTGAAATAGAGGCTAAACTGTCCTATTTAACGAAAGTTGCACCCGCAGTGCGCTTGTATGTTCTAAAAGACATATGATGTACTTGCTCGGGTGAGTGAAACTGATATGTTAATGGTGTGACAATAACAACTGACATAGATCTGCACACCTTCCAGGCGCTATATCAACAGCATTCTGATATACATCATCGAAAATCTCAAGCAATTCGACCACCATTCGGGACGTATCTATCGTCAATGAACTAACGAAACCCCTTTTGCCATCGATGGTCGCTGAATTGTATTAATATATAAGAAATAAAGTGTGTTTTGTCAATTTGGATATAATATTTGTGAAAATAACTACTTTGAACAAGATTATTCTCCTTTTCCATTTGATTGCCCTACCGGAGTGTTTCACATCACTTTAATATCCACTGTTTTTTTTCTGAAAACAAACATTGTCTTCGACTCTCTTGGTCCAGCGGTTGCGAGATTGTTCGGACCTACTGTAGTTTATGAGATTTGTTGTCATTCACAAATTTTCCGATCTTCGGAACATGCTTATGGAGATTAATTATGCAGCACAAGCGGGTGCAACTTTCATTAAATAGGACAGTTTAGCCTCTATTTTAATCTAGATCCCATTTTCAAATACACGTGACGATGATTTCTTGTCAGGGCAGGTGGGGAGATCCAAAATACCACGATTAAATGTTTGTATTTTAATGTTTGTGACCCGTCATCCCGGGAACGTAAGTTTCTTTCCTATATATCCGAACCCACGTCTCCAGCGAACGTCTTTTCCAAAGGTAATTGTGTTACACCACCAATATTTGATAAAAACGTTGAAAATGCATGTAGCACATAAGACAGCCACGGGGTGTGAAATGTTTTAAATAGCCCATGCAAATGAAATTCCAATCGTGTAATCTTAATGAAAAGCACCGCAAATAGCTTAACACTCAATAATTAAACCGCTGAATACGGTATTGCTAGAACCATATGGTACGCATTCTGAAACTAATCGGTTATGACATGACACTATGAAATTATGAGAGCGCTGTGCATTTAATGATAAGAAAGACCACAGGGACACTGAATTGGAACAGCGCATTACATCAGACTTAGTTAATGAGGTTCTTGGCGCATGCCGATATTAGTGCAAGAAAACTAAATCACACACCTCTTAAAAGTGCACGTAACCTATGCGTCACGAGCTCTTCTTGTCATCTGCACATCTATGTCAGTTGTTATTGTCACACCATTGTCACACCATTGTCACACCATCTTCCATATATTTTGATTTCTTCCTGTATTGGTGTATTGCAAATTTCGTAGGCAATCAATTTGGTAAGGACTACGTGTATAGTCTTCAAAGTAGACATAGCTCGGAAACAATTACTTACCTTCGTTGACTTGTATGTTCTTAAAGACATATGATGTACTTGCTCGGGTGAGATGACAAGAAGAGCTCGTGGCGCATAGGTTACGTGCACTTTTAAGAGGTGTGTGATTTAGTTTTCTTGCACTAATATCGGCATGCGCCAAGAAACTCATTAACTAATAAGTCTGATGTAATGCGCTGTTCCAATTCAGTGTCCCTGTGGTCTTTCTTATCATTAAATGCACAGCGCTCTCATAATTTCATAGTGTCATGTCATAACCGATTAGTTTCAGAATGCGTACCATATGGTTCTAGCAATTACCGTATTCAGCGCTCGAGCATTGATTAAGAAATGACTTTTGATTCGATAAAGGTTATGCAGTTATAACGCGTTATAGTAAAATTGTCTTCTATAACTTTTCGGTCATAACTCATAACCTTAATCGTAACAAGATTTATTTATTATAATTTAATCCTTCATTTCGCAGGAGAACTACCATCGGTATAAGGTAGAACCATCCGAGACACTCTTGTGTGGATCCACTAAAATCTCACTGGAAGAAAACTTAACAATTTTCAAAGAAGTCCAAAAATTTATCATTCGTACCAAACGTTTTAATGACGGCACCAAATAATTGTCCGCTGAGCCACACACTTATTGATATTAAACGCATTAATGTTGGTCAACTATATGATACGTTAATGCAACTTAATGCATTACACATTGGACACTGTTGCAAAACCACAGCAACTTATTATCACGGTATGTTATACAGCTTAGAAGAATAGACAATACAAGTGCGTCCCCTAATGATGTGACGTTGGATCAGAAGCAAGGTCAGATACCCAACCAGTGCATAATCTGACACAACAGATTATCCACACTCCTCAAAATCCCCTGTACTGCCAACAAGATATTTCATCATCCCACCTAACACTTTCCTTATCATACCGGACATCCATCTTAACCCCTTAAACTATTCTCACATAAACAAAATAATTCCATATAATACTATTGTATAGTCATCTGACAACCGCCATACCCTTCCAACATACTCCCACATAACCCAAATCATTCCATATGAAACTACCTTATCTTGAAACACCTATCGAACCGGCCCATCCTGTGAGTAGACTATAATACACGCGATGAAACGTCAACAATTTAAAACATGAAGCCCCTATCTACTTGAAACAATCTGAAATGTTAAAAAATCACTCTCACAGGATGGACCTTGTCATTAGCCAATCGGAAACGACTCCCAAACAGCTTAAAGCTTGTTGTCGAATCCCCTTCATATCATCACTGGTAATCTTTGACTTGTTTTTTGTAATATACGAATAATATGGAATAAATACTGTTTACACCAAGGTAGAAGCAAAAAGAGCAAAACTCTTGAGACATAAAGTTGAAACAAACAGATGAAGTGGCGTCACTTTTCTGATTGGATACTGTAACGTGATCACACAATGGCGAGTGGGCTCTACGTGATACTGTAAAGTGATCACACAATGGCGAGTGGGCTGTACGTGTTCCTTTTCTGGTTGGATACTGTAACGTGATCACACAATGGCGAGTGGGCTCTACGTGTTCCTGATATTGACAGGGCCGTCCTACCCGGAGGAATAGTAATACAACATCGAAATTCCCTTTTAAATCGTAGGTTTAGTTTAATTCATACGATTTTCGGCTTGATCACTCGATACTGGTGTCAGTTCTGAAATATAGGAAATTTCGTTTAATATGGGAATGTTTCTTTCAGAAGGGTTTTGAGCACTGTTCCTTATGATATTTTCGGATGTGCACATTTTATTTATTTAAATAGAAAGCACGACCAAGATGAAAATATGCAAACAAACAATTAACTAATTATTCTATTCACCCAGCGGCCATCATGTCCGCAATTATCAATAATCGGTCACATATTCGTCACAATAGGTAGTTTATTGCGATAACGGTAAAAAAACACTTGATTTAAAGTCACTAAGGCTAGTAATACCTTGCCACTTGCAACATATTTATATTATAAAAAAACGTTTTATTATGGCGGCCATTTTGGACCGCCATTTTGAACTACAAATGTTCAATTGTCAGCTTTATTGCCACCATTGATTTTTTTAATCAGCGGACATAATACCAGGAGAACTAACTATCAAAATCTTCGGAAAGAGAAATAGAATTGAGGTAGAGTTCACTGTTCTATTCTCAGAGAGAATACTGCGTAACAGTTAAGAACATATGGAATACATACTCAGTATTAGTATACTAATGTCACACGTTTACTGAAGCAATAACCATAAGTTTAACATATCAGGCGGTATTATACTGAATGACATAAAAATATGTCAATTCGGCTGGAAAATAACCTAATTTTTTTAATGTTGTGCTATAAAAGCTACATGCCTGCCTTTTTGTGGAATCAGGAATACCAGCTAACTTGGGCATGTGGATCTCAAGTACCAGTAAACAAAGAGTTATGAATCACGCATATTGCCCTAAAATGGTCTGAATTCCGTGTACCAAAAAGAGGGGGTGACACCTTCGTGTTAGAGACCGCGGTAATAAGTTACAGCTATATATTTGCGTTTGATTCCGTGTCAGAATCCTATCTATTCTATGAATACTAAATGGGTTGCAATGTGTAAAATTCTCTCATGAATTGTGCCCGCAGGGCTTATCTCACAATTAAATAATGGTATAAGTTGTCGTTATGACATAAGAGTTATTCAGATAGTAGGTACGGTGCCATTGATGATTGTGTTGTAGGCAGAGTTATCAATTAGTCATGACGACTATTTGACACGAAACAATTAATTCATACGCGGGTCAGGACGTTGCAGTACAAAAGGCAGTCGTCTGCCATATCAAGATATAACTGACTATTAACTGTGTTTCCACATTATAACCGTGCTTCAGAAATAGACGAGTACATTTATGACGGTGCCACACACCCCTGAAATATGAGCACCTGTTAACAGGGTTAAGAAAATATGTGATCAAGAACATAGATTCCACACCTCAATAGGTTTATGTTCATCTCTTTTCTCCATAGTTGTCTGCCAAGCTGTACCACATTGAGACAAAAATGTTCTGATAGTTGAATATATATTAAATTTACGCTAGCTTGTGGTATAAAGTGCATGTTACCATGTGCGATGTGGTTAATATAATGCATGGCACTGGCAACAAGCACCCTATTAACAGAGCCAGACCTGAACAAGGGTAAATAGGGCTGAATACAAGTCCCGGTCTAGCCATCAAATCCCACATGTATTTGAATTCCAGAATACCATATCAGACTGTGTTATGAATCCCGAATGCCATACCAGACTGTATTATGAATCCTGAATACCAGCTAACAGCGGGGCATGAATCCTGAATACCGGCTAACACCGGGTATGAATCATGAATACCGGCTAACACCGGGTATGAATCGTGAACACCGGCTAACAGCGGGGTATGAATCCCGAGTACCGGCTAACAGCAGGATATGAATCCTGAATACCGGCTAACAGCGGGGTATGAATCCTGAATACCGGCAAACAGCGGGGTATGCATCCTGAATACCGGCTAACAACAGGATATCAATCCTGAATACCGGCTAACAGCGGGGTATGAATCCTGAATACCGGCTAACAGCGGGGTATGGATCCTGAATACCGGCTAACAGCGGGGTATGAGTCCAGAGTACCGACTAACAGCAGGATATGAATCCTGAATACCGGCTAACAGCGGGGTATGCATCCTGAATACCGGCTAACAGCGGGATACGAATCCTGAATACCGGCTATCAGCAGGATATGAATCATGAATACCGGCTAACAGCGGGGTATGTATCCTGAATACCGGCTAACAGCGGGATACGAATCCTGAATACCGGCTAACAGCAGGATATGAATCATGAATACCGGCTAACAGCGGGGTATGAGTCCAGAGTACCGGCTAACAGCAGGATATGAATCCTGAATACCGGCTAACAGCGGGGTATGAATCCTGAATACTGGCTAACAGCGGGATATGAATCCTGAATACCGGCTAACAGCGGGATAAGAATCCTGAATACTTGCTAACATCGGGGAATGAATCGTGAATATCGGATAACAGCGGGGCATGAATCCTGAATACTGGCTAACAGCGGGGTATGAATCCTGAATACTGGCTAACAGCGGGGTATGAATCCTGAAAACCAGCTAACAGCGGGATATGAATCCTGAATACCGGCTAACAGCGGGATATGAATCCTGAATACCGGCTAACAGCAGGATATGAATACTGAATACCGGCTAACAGCAGGATATGAATCCTGAATACCGGCTAACAGCGGGGTATAAATCCCGAATACCGGCTAACAGCGGGGTATGCATACTGAATACCGGCTAACAGCGGGATATGAATCCTGAATACCGGCTAACAGCGGGGTATGAATCCCGAATACCGGCTAACAGCGGGGTATGCATACTGAATACCGGCTAACAGCAGGATATAAATCCCGAATACCGGCTAACAGCGGGTTGTGAATCATGAATACCGGCTAACAGCGGGGTATGAATCCCGAGTACCGGCTAACAGCAGGATATGAATCCCGAATACCGGCTAACAGCGGGGTTTGAATCCTGAATACCGGCTAACAGCGGGATATGAATACTGAATACCGGCTAACTGCGGGATATGAATCCTGAATACCGGCTATTAACAGCAGGATATGAATACTGAATACCGGCTAACAGCAGGATATGAATCCTGAATACCGGCTAGCAGCGGGGTATGAATCCCGAATACCGGCTAACAGCGGGGTATGAATCATGAATACCGGCTAACAGCGGGGTATGAATCATGAATACCGACTAACAGCGGGGTATGAATCATGAATACCGACTAACAGCGGGGTATGAATCATGAATACCGACTAACAGCTGGGTTTGAATCCTGAATACCGGCTAACAGCGGGATATGAATCCCGAATACCGGCTAACAGCGGGATATGAATCCTGAATACCGGCTAACAGCGGGATATGAATCCTGAATACCGGCTAACAGCGGGATATGAATCCTGAATACCGGCTAACAGCAGGAT
The DNA here is from genome assembly GCA_032622095.1 of Siphonodentalium dalli. Taxonomy (NCBI): domain Eukaryota; kingdom Metazoa; phylum Mollusca; class Scaphopoda; order Gadilida; family Siphonodentaliidae; genus Siphonodentalium; species Siphonodentalium dalli. The sequence continues at coordinate 19,347,581 of CP136065.1, forward strand.
ATGAATACTGAATACCGGCTAACAGCAGGATATGAATACTGAATACCGGCTAACAGCAGGATATGAATCCTGAATACCGACTAACAGCGGGGTATGAATCCCGAATACCGGCTAACAGCAGGATATAAATCCCGAATACCGGCTAACATCGGGGTATGAATACTGAATACCGGCTAACAGCAGGGTGTGACTCGTGAATACCGCCTAACAGCAGGGTGTGACTCGTGAATACCGCCTAACAGCAGGGTATGCATCCTGAATACCGGCTAACAGCGGGGTATGAATCATGAATACCGGCTAACAGCGGGATATGCATCCAGAATACTGGCTAACAGCGGGGTATGAATCATGAATACCGGCTAACAGCGGGGTATGGATCCTGAATACCGGCTAACAGCGGGATATGAATCCTGAATACCGGCTAACAGCGGGATATGCATCCAGAATACTGGCTAACAGCGGGGTATGAATCATGAATACCGGCTAACAGCGGGGTATGAATAATGAATACCGGCTAACAGCGGGATATGAATCCTGAATACCGGCTAACAGCGGGGTATGAATCCTGAATACCGGCTAACAGCGGGATATGAATCCTGAATACCGGCTAACAGCGGGATATGAATCCTGAATACCGGCTAACAGCGGGATATGAATCCTGAATACCGGCTAACAGCGGGATATGAATCCTGAATACCGGATAACAGCAGGGTATTAATCATAAATACCGGCTAACGGGTATTAATCCTGAATACCGACTAACAGCGGGGTATGAATCATGAATACCGGCTAACAGCGGGGTATGCATCCTGAATACCGGCTAACACCGGGTATGCATCCTTAATACCGGCTAACAGCGAGGTATGACTCCTGAATACCGGCTAACAGCGGGGTATGAATACTGAATACCGGCTAACAGCAGGGTATGAATACTGAATATCGGCTAACAGCGGGGTATGAATCCTGAATACCGGCTAACAGCGGGGTATGAATACTGAATACCGGCTAACAGCAGGGTATGGATACTGAATACCGGCTAACAGCGGGGTATGAATACTGAATACCGGCTAACAGCGGGGTATGAATACTGAATACCGGCTAACAGCAGGGTATGAATTCTGAATACCGGCTAACAGCGGGGTATGCATCCTGAATACCGACTAACACCGGGTATGCATCATGAATACCGGCTAACACCGGGTATGCATCCTGAATACCGGCTAACAGCGGGGTATGAATCCTGAATGCCGGCTAACAGCAGGGTATGAATACTGAATACCGACTAACACCGGGTATGCATCATGAATACCGGCTAACAGCGGGGTATGAATCCTGAATACCGGCTAACAGCGGGGTATGCATCCTGAATACCGACTAACACCGGGTATGCATCATGAATACCGGCTAACAGCGGGGTATGAATCCTGAATGCCGGCTAACAGCGGGGTATGAATACTGAATACCGGCTAACAGCAGGGTATGAATACTGAATGCCGGCTAACAGCGGGGTATGCATCCTGAATACCGACTAACACCGGGTATGCATCATGAATACCGGCTAACAGCGGGGTATGAATCCCGAGTACCGGCTAGCAGCAGGGTATGAATACTGAATACCGACTAACACCGGGTATGCATCCTGAATACCGGCTAACACCGGGTATGAATCATGAATACCGACTAACAGCGGGGTATGAATCCTGAATACCGGCTAACAGTGGGTTATGAATACTGAATACCGGCTAACAGTGGGTTATGAATACTGAATACCGGCTAACAACGGGGGTATGAATCATAATAACTGGCTAACAGCGGCATATGAATCCCGCGTACCGCCTGGAAATTAATGATGCGGACCGGACTGGACCACCTAGGTGGTCTGGTCCACATACTAAGCAGTCGAGTCCGGTCTGGTCCAGGTCATTCCGACCCGGTACCCTTATCTGGACATGCCCAAAGCGGTCCGGTCCACTTACATGTGAATGAATTACCCTTTTAGCAAATTCATAGTATACAGGGAAAAACAAGGTGCGCAAACAATGTTTGCAGAATCGCTTACCACAGTTAACAAGATGGCATTGCAATAACCCACAACATACTTTGAATATAAACTTTTAGAGATGATTTACCGTTGTTGTTGTTGTTGTTGTTGTTGTGCATATTAGGCCATTAAAGATGCATTTTGCATATCACTTTACGAGACAACACTCTGGAGGTTAAGATTGTTATTTGAACAGTTTAAGTTATTCTGTTTCCTGTCAGGGTACATGGTGTCGTGTTCCCGGCCTGGAATTTATATTCCACCAAGCCGCCAAATCTGGGAGGTTGACTATGGCATGGAACATGACACAATGCACCATGGCAGGAAACAGAATAATGTGTTTGACACATTTCCGACAACGGTGAGTCATTGACTCACTGGATCTTGCATTGTTTATATTAGACTCTTAGCGTCAATATCGATGATGAAGGTAACTTGTATGGGATATTGTCCCAATTTGCATTTGACAGCATCTGAAACCAGACGGAATCTCACGTCAGGCCGGCAGACAAAAGTAGAAATGTTGAAGTCACATACACACATACATACATACACACATGCACACATACATACATTCATACATACATATATACATATAGTTCGGACCCATACTGGACCGGTCAAGAAGGTGTGACCCGGTCCCCGGTCCGGTATATAGCCGTGGACAAGTACCGGACCTGTTTTTACAGTCCGGTTCGCATCACTACTGGAAATGACCTGAAGCCCGCGTTCCATATGAGGCGTGGATGACACCTTCATATATATAATGCATCGCAAGTAGGAGAAAGGGTCGCCATATATATCAATAACTGTTGTTCGTAATATACAATTATTTTCAAATTACGGTTCACATCCATTCTGTTGCAGTGATTAATGTGTGTCGGGTACATATGCAAATGCGTATTACGCAATCGAACTACTGCAAAAAATACCAAATCCGAATAATCACGAAGAACTATACCTGTATATAAAACTGTCAAGCTGGCCTTTGTCGCGTTGGATATAAGTTTGGCCCTACTGACAGGTGACGAGTTGTGATTGCAGTGGTGTCTATAGGTGGTGTAATACATGCTGTTGTTTGGTGATATGGAATTAGTTTAATTCCAGGTTACTGTTTTTTGTACATCTCAGGCAATCGACCCATGCGACAACGAGAATACATTCTACTGAACCAACTATAGCTAGTTTGTGAGTACTTGGCTTACTCAGTGCATCGCATCGTGGACACCGGACGTTTCTCGAGCAGCGGTATAGAGTATTATTCTGTTTCCTATCAGGGGGGGGGTACACATGATGTTCCCGGCCTGGAATTTATATTCAACCGAGCCGCCCAATCGGCGAGGTTGAATATGGCTGGGAACATGACACCATGCACCATGGAAATAGAATAACGCGTTTGACAGATTTCCGACAATGGTGAGTCATTGACTCACTGGATCTTGAAGTGTTTAGCAGACTAATTAACTGTGCTATTTTATAATTGCAGCGTTACAAAAAACAGAAACAAAAATAGCATTGCATGGTCTTAGACTCTTAGTGTCAATACTGATGATCAAGGTAAGTTATATGGGTAATATTATCACAATTTGCTATTGGCAGCATCTGAAACCAGACGGAATATCACGTCACGACAGCAGAACATACATGTTGAAGTCACATACACGCACGCACACCCAGGACCTTACTGGAGCTATTACTGGACCATGACGTGTTCCTATCATCTGTATCATTACGCCCTATGGGTGTATACTGCCACGATAATCTGGCCGCGTCAATGGAGCTATGGTGATATATCGCAGAACAGCACATTTCGGGTTCCATACGATGCGAGTTATTTTAGGAAATATGATTTAAAATGTACTCGCTATATTACGTACCGGTTAGACTTTTTGCAGTAGGTATGTATTCGCGGATGTATCTTCGTGGATGTCTCGTTGTTGCAGTGTGTAAATTTTATGACCGCGTTATTTGCTTTCGATGTTTAGATGTGACTCTTGGCCACTCATGAAGATTTTATTTCGGGAACACAATGCATAACATAACAGCTAACATTGTTGGTGAACTATGTCTCAGTTGGAATATTGACTAAAGGTCGTATTGCGAAGTATAGGTTGTGTATTTAATCTGATTAGTAGATTTTGGTACGCATTTAGAGGCTTTCTGGTGTTGTGAATGAGAATCCTGCAGTGATAATATTTTGTCGTAGTTGTTGTAAGAATTTGAAGGATTAGTTCTTGTAACGCAATTCCGAGATGGTGCATTCATACAAACCAATATAGTTTATAGTATAATTTATATTATGCCCATTAGTACGATATTGAGGGCGTTACCATTTCTGACTATGGTTTTCTTGTTCCTATTTCGTTTGGTGATTGCACGACGTGTTATCTTTGTTGATATTGCCCTCCCTATAACACCCAGCATGCGAATGATTATTGAAAAGGAGTGGAACTTTACAATAAACGACAAGACTGTTACCATTACACACGCCACATTACTGGTTCATATGAATCATTAAATGCCAATCAAACGTCAAGGTGTCTATATAGTTACATAAGTGGTGTGTGATAGCGATCAACAGTTTGTCTCTCAAATCAGCAACACGTTGCTTGGTGATGAGTATTGGCGTTAGTCGTGCATCGCCAGCTGATATAAATATATAGTTTCCGTAAATAACTGTTGCCTTTGAAGTATGTTTACAAGATCATCGCTGTGTTGTGGCTAAATACGCCCGTTAGTTTACTTATAACATTGTTATTCAATCAGGTGAATTAAGTTGTAAAAGGGTCGTAGCTGATGTAAACACACTCTACGAAATCCATATTTGATCTTGGCCTGTGGAAACTTTGGCTGAGAAACACGCACACAAACTTTAGATCTGATCAAATCGGCCGGAAACGACTTTTGTAAATAAATTAAAAATAACTATTAGTATTGTTATTGTTACTATTATTATATAATATAATATGATATTGTATCTGTAATGTTCATTATACATGTACAACCAATGTGATGTGTACATGATGTATTATAAATTATGTCTCTATACCTCTGTATTCGGTATATGTGATGAGAAATACAGAATTAAAGAATTGCCTGACAAGCCACTGTGACCGACAAGTGTTTTTACATTACTGTCCGTCATTTCGGGTAGTCTTCCCAGAAAGAGATAGATCTCCGGTGTAGTACGTATTACACACAGAAAATGGAATCTAAGTTACAATGGCTGACTCATAGTTAGTATGTATTGCTTCTAAATTATTGCTAAATAGCTTTGAAATAACCTGATGGGGTGGACATAACTATAAATCTCTGTCACATAGATTCGATCTGACCTAGTCTGGGTGGTAGATATCATGCAAATACCGATGATTGGTAAATGGATTTAAAATTAACAAATCTGGTATATGTCCGATGTGCCAGACATTACACTTGGATAGTTACTAATTTTGTGCACAGTGACCCAGTCCCAGATGGTAGATAGTACACACATTCACCCATATGGCTGCTAAATGGGTACGAAATAACCTGTACTCTAAGGTGCAGAGAGGGTTTTCCAACAGACTGCAGGCCGAGTATCCAGTAAATCCGGGTTGCAAAAAACGTCCATTTGGAGAGTAATTGGCCTCCACTGGAATCTGAATCATGGTAACTGTATGTTCAAGTGTCAGTCAGAAATTAATAATCGCTTCCTTTGGTGTAAGCATATTGTCTTCAAATCCAATACATGTAGTATAACGAGATCAAAATACAAGGATCAGTTCCTTGTGAACATAACAGTGATACGGAATGGGGATCCGACTGAATGATTAGCTTAACCCTTTCTATATTAAATGAATTTTCCCGGTCTGTTATAAAAGTACACATTGGAATGGTCTATTATTCATTTTGAGGGGTCTTCGGGAAATAAGCAGACGTCAGCTAACAAAAGTGCAACAGGAGTTATATTTATTGCAGGGAAATGTTCAGATAATAAGTTCAGCCGATTGTTGAACTTATTTTCTGAACATTTCCAACGGAATAACTACTTTAGCAAATCAAGGGATAAAGTCATCTCTGTTTGTTAAAGGTATATTATGGACATGTTCGTGTGAGTGAAACTAATAAGATAATATTCAGGTGCTATGCCAATTGGACTAATATAGTATTCTACTAACATCGCCGAAAATCTCAAGCAAATCGACCGTACCACTCCATAGAAAACATCGTCGGAACTATGCTCAATTGTTAATATTTACATCTCGATTCGGGACGCAACTATTAGCGATATACAAACAAAACAATTTCGCCATCAAGTTTCACTGCATGTAACTAATCTTAATCTATAAAAATGACGGTGTGTGTTGTCAATTTAGATATAATATTTGTAAAAAATAACTACTTTGAGCAAGCTTATTCTCCATTTCTAATTTATCACCCTACCGGAGTGCTTCATCACCCTACCGGAGTGCTTCATCACCCTACCGGAGTGCTTCATCGCCCTACCGGAGTGCTTCACGTCACTTTAAATGACCAGAACACTGATTACAACTCTTCTTATAATTTCCCACTTGACCCGTATATCTTCGTGTATCTTCGTGTATCTTCGTGTATCTTCGGGTATCTTTGGATATCCTACATGTACAGTTCAATGTGTCAAGGGTATGGTTATATTAAGTTATAAATCTAGATATTGATCTGAAACTAAACTGTTCACGGATGGAATGATAGACACCCAAAACAGACGGTCCGGGACACCCAGACTGATAAAATTAAACGGGTGTGTATATAATCCAGGCGAACGTTCAGGTTATTTGACCCCATATGTAAATAAATCGGTCTGTGTCTAATTTATTTACACATGGGGATCAAATAATCTGGATGTTTATTTGTTTGCCTACTTCTGTGAATTGTTCCGTCATAGACTGGGGGTCAGCTAGCCTCTGTCCAACACATTAGAGCGGCTTATAATTCCAGGGAACATATGCGTGGCACATTTCACACGGGCTAACCAATTTCCCGCGATTAGCCCAATAATATATATAAATAACTAGACCCATCAGTGTGGGGTTCCGTAAAGTAAAGCATGTGCCTAATTGGGGCACACTCGTCTTATTACACCAACGCAGTGGTAGGTCCCCTATAATCGTGTGTGCATTTGGCATAACTGGATCAACGGTGCATTCCTGCGCAACTGATGCATGGTTGCCATGTATCGATGGATTGTATGCAATTGTCGGGAACATGCCAGACATGCCGTAATTACCCATTGTCGTTATACATGTAGAAGCAAGTTTAATCGTTGTCTCAATTTCTAAAGGAACATTGATCTGGGTAATCTGAGTTGTTTGTGAACTTAAGACAAATTGTTCCACCTGGTTCTGATAGACTCAGTGAATTACATTGTGGTATGTATACCACATATATACTCTTGGTTAAGTTGCCCTGCTAAATTGCTATGCGGAGCGAGGGAGGGTGGATTACTGCTGGATTGATATGAGGCTGGTTGGGCAAACTGCAAAATGATGCTGTTAAGAAAAATACCGCTATATTTATTTAAAGTTGACATTTTCGCGATCTTTGGCGAATCAAAGAAAAGACGTTATGACTATGACTATGATTATTTATTCATAACTCATTCATATAATATATCACAGTTGTAATATGTTAACATGCAATGAGCTATCGGGGACAGCATAACTAAGAGGGTTGTCTTCATGCCGTCCCCGTTGAAAAGTAATATAACTATACATGTAATAATAATTTGATTTCAGCTAGGTTTTGTCTTGTTAACTATAAACATTGGTATATAAACGTCTGTTTCTATAAATAATAGCAGAAGTAAAAACAGGTAAATTGTAAAGTATTTAAATAATGGCTGTGTTAGTTGGTGCCAACAGACCTACTTGAGAAATATATTCCTGTCGTTTTGCAAACACCAGCGCAGCCATCATTGAAATGTTTCAAAATAGACATGCTCTTGAATGTTCCATTTAGAAAAAAACTGTACTTTTATTAACGGCACCTGTTTGTCCTACCAGCATTATCTCAATTCAGCATGACCCACCAACAGCATTTCAATTCAGCATGACCCACCAACATCATAGCAATTCAGCATGAGCCATCAACAGCATAGCAATTCAGCAGGACCTATCAACATCATAGCAATTCAGCAGGACCCATCATAGCAATTCAGCATGACCCATCAACATCATAGCAATTCAGCATGACCCATCAACATCATAGCAATTCAGCATGACCCATCAACAGCATAACAATTCAGCAGGACCCACCAACATCATAGCAAGTCAGCATGACCCATCAACATCATATCAATTAAGCATGACCCACCAACATCATAGCAATTCAGCGTGACCCACGAACATCATAGCAATTCAGCATGACCCACCAACATCATAGCAATTCAGCATGACCCATCAACATCATAGCAATTCAGCATGACCCACCAACGTCATAGCAATTCAGCATGACCCATCAACATCATAGCAATTCAGCATGACCCATCAACATCATAGCAATTCAGCATGACCCACCAACGTCATATCAATTCAGCATGACCCACCAACGTCATAGCAATTCAGCATGACCCACCAACATCATAGCAATTCAGCATGACCCACCAACATCATAGCAATTCAGCATGATCCACCAACATCATAGCAATTCAGCATGACCCACCAACATCATAGCAATTCAGCATGACCCACCAACGTCATAGCAATTCAGCATGACCTACCAACGTCATAGCAATTCAGCATGACCCACCAACATCATAGAAATTCAGCACGTCCCACCAACATCATTTCAATTCAGCATGACCCACCAACAACATTGCAATTCAGCATGACCCACCAACTTCATAGCAATTCAACATGACCCATCAACATCATTTCAATTCAGCATGACCCACCAACAACATAGCAATTCAGCATGACCCATCAACATCATCGCAATTCAGCATGACCCACCAACATCATAGCAATTCAGCATGATCCACCAACATCATAGCAATTCAGCATGACCCACCAACATCATAGCAATTCAGCATGACCCACCAACACCATAGCAATTCAGCATCACCCACCAACGTCATAGCAATTCAGCATGACCCACCAACATCATAGCAATTCAGCATGACCATCAGATAACGATTCGAAACGTGATGTGACATGCGCTTAGCATGGCACATAGTCATCAATCTGCAACCGATGATGGTCTTATCAAAACATTTTGGCATCTTTTAACTCATTGGGAGTAATTTTCAAAAAAATTTAAATTCTACCTTTGGCATTAAATAATCTTGTTTTTGTGGGGTACGTTCTAAAATTATTTTCAAAATTATAATAAACCGCTCCAGGGTCCAGCTTCCACCTCAAAATTCATGTCATCAGAACGAGGAGAAATTTGTCTTCGAGAAATTGAGACCTTGGTCATCATCACATTTAGCCTCGAATCTTCTTTAATATGCCTATAGCAGACAACCTCCCCTTTCTTTTGACATCCATACATTTGTGCACCACCTTCATTATGTGGGGAAATTATATGACGGATAGGTTGTAAGCCATTATTTCTTTCACTCTACTTATGTTGACAAACGGAAAGGCCGTAATGTCCGTCAGCCAGTGCTCCATTCTGACTTGTTATTGTCATTCCGGAGGGCTAGGTGTGATTTTCGTTGACCCGGGCAGATGTGTTACCTTGTCAGGCACCCACTTACCTGTATTGGTTAACCTATAAAACTAAGACGACCACTTAATCAGGGTGGTATACATCTAGGTTTATGTTTCTTCGGCCGTCGAACAACCGATTTTAGTGACGAGATCAGTCAGTTCAGCTACTAAATCGGGGTTCACGCTTGGATAGCTAAAGATACTTAATCGGTGTTCACGATTGGATAGCGAAAGATACTTAATCGGTGTTCACGATTGGATAGCGAAAGATAATTAATCGGGGTTTACGATTAGATACGAAAGATACTTAATCGGGGTTCACGATTAGATAGCGAAAGATAATTAATCGGGGTTCAAGATTGGATAGCGAAAGATAATTAATCGGGGTTCACAACTGGATAGCTAAAGATACTTAATCTGGGTTCAAGATTGGATAGCGAAAGGTACTTAATCGGGGTTCACCATTAGATAGCGAAAGATAATATGAAAGAATGTACAACACCACAATTGATCAAGTTTGGACACATATTATAAGTCAAATTCTTTAAAGGCCCACTTAATTTTCGAATGACCAAATTACATTGTACACAACATATCCCATATATTATGATTATGAACACCGGTGTGTTGAACACTAGTGTTATAAGATGAACACTGGTGTTAAGATCTGAACACCAGTGTTACGGAAAATTTGAACGCTAGTGTTAACATAATTGAACACAACGCGTTCAACATCTGGATGGGTTCGCAGCCTGAGGAGGACGAGTGGTCCCGACTGACTGTCCACTTTTTGCGGGGACTGACGTCCGACGGGCACTTTGACCATCTCGTAAGGGTGGGTCACCTCGGACAGGGGGTGGTATACATTTTTTTTATTTTTTTTTTTTAACCTGCCCGGGGCCATTGCGGACCACTCTTATCGGCTGAGCTCCCCCTATATTAATCGCTATCTACTTATATGCGTATTAGGTAAATGGAAATTTGTCAACAGTTTATACCCTTACTCCTGATGTCTGAGGAACAGTTATGCGATATTTATAAAGTAAGGTTTTTTGGACTCGCGGGCATCTACAGCAGATTGGTGACTTCATGTACAACGAGTGCATGAAACCCGCATGGGGTATATATATATATATAGTGCAGCGATCGGTGCATTGGACGTGCAAAGCATCGAATTATTAAATAAAACCCGTATGTTAGTTCACAGTTATCCAGAGTTATCCAAGAAAAGGGTAGCTTTATTAAATAATACTCACAAAGACTGGTTCCCAGTAAATTGTTATACCACTGACAGGCATAAATTTCTTCCCGTTTTTTCTCAAACACAATCGCGCTTGATGACGTACCGACATTGTCACTCATAACCTTCCTTGTGTCTGGGTTAAATCGTCCTTGTGTCTGGGTTCGTAATAAGGTCAATTACCATTTGCGTCGACGAACAAAACGTCTGCATGTGTAGCCAGGTTTCCTTGCACGAACGCAAGCGCATTGTTCGGAAAATAAACCTCTTGTCAATTACCGGAACATACAACAGGGAAGATCGTTGTTTCATTGTTGCAAAACATTTTGAGTTTGCCAAAAAAAACATGTCGAAATGCTTATAGTATAATTGTATTGGTATACATGTACAGTACGTGTACATGTATGTTTTGGGAACGCCTTTCGCGGAAATGGAAGACCAAACAAAAATTCAAAACTAATAAAATAGAGAGATTCCGCTTGTAGGATATGTCGTGTAACGTGTATCCATTAAACCGCCATTTTAGGAAATGTCCAATCATAAACATGGTTTATTTTGTTTGGAAGATAGCTCAGTGTTAGTTATAATAGAATATACTATGGTGATTGGTCCTTGTAATTTATGAAAAGGATCATGACTGAGTGGAGTGTCTGAGGCCAAATAATCACCCAAGGCCGCGAAGCGGCCGCGGGTGATTATTTGGTCTCAGACACTCCACGAGGTCATTATCTGACTTAAAACCCACACACTCATGTGCACATATTATGAGTGGCATGTATGGGTGTTCGGACACTGTTGTGAACACAGTGGTCTTTCGAATATGTATCAAGATGTAAGCTGACTGGTCATGTTGGCCAATGTGCCGCTTTGTTGAATGGCCATTGAAACCTACTATCCAATATTTGTATTTGTTTGGCCTATACATCGCTGACTTGACAGTGAGCGGTTAGCAACTCTGCGTGTGATATCTTAACACAATCTGCAGTCGTCATATTTCAGCACGGGCTGAATGCAAGTTATCATTAATCAGGAAAAAGTACCGTACTCCTGTCACCTCATGTATACTTATGGTTTGGCTTCCCCATTCAGAACCCTGACCAGCAAGTCAGAGAATCGTGATATCGTGTACTAACGGCTTGCATGTGAGATAATATTTTTTAATTTTTATATATTTCAACCTTTTTTCTAATATGATTTCATATTCAATCGTTATCTGTTGAACGATTACTAGCTTGAATTTCAATAACCCTTCTTTGGTGAAAGAAGGGACGTGGTTGCACGGTTTTCATTTGGGAATTATTCTTTCTGTGACTTAATGTGGCATGAAAATGTTAGCGTATTTATCGACCTAAATGTATGTTGAGACCTGGAACCGGACCGCTATGTAATAAAACGAGCATAATTTGGATCTTCAAATCACACATCCCTTGAAATATATATTTTTTTCAATGTTTTATAAACATAATAGCCTTTCTCCATTTGTTCATATTAGCCACAGGTCGGGAAAATGATAACTAAGACAAAATAACTGTACATTTTCAAAACCGCATAACTTTGTTCTACCAACATCAAAGTAATTCAACATGACACATAAGCATCAAAGCAGGACCACTTAACCAGGAGTGTTTATTCCTTTTCCGAGGTGGCCATTATTTTACCGGCCATTATTAAGATAATGCACAGTTGAGCTAATAATGACTCGCAAAATAATTACCACCTCGGCGAGCTAACACCTCGGCGTCTTCGGTGGAAGACATTCGTCTGGATAATACTCAAGCGACAACAATAAGCAGACGTGCAAGTGGGTTTTAATATCCGTAATAACTCAGCCGATTGCCACAAGCTCTTTTGACTTTTGAAAGGACATTTATTAATATACTGCCAAAGTCTTGTTAAAATTTGATGTAACGAGATGTTCCCTAATTGCAGGCATTTGTTTGAGTTGTATTGTAAAGATACGGGCGGCGTTGGCGGTGCGTATGCTGTTAAAATATTGACCTCCGCCAAAAACCGCCATAAACAGAAGGAATTGTAAGGTATAGACAGACTTGTTCTTATGCCAATCAGAAATATGGCATACACAGTAAGTTATTTTCAATTTAATCTTTGTTATGTAAACAAAAGCAACAAAACGTTACGTTTCCTGGCATTTGTTCAGATCCGGATATGGTAAACATAAAGGGCGTTATTTGTTACTGTTTTCCTGATATGGAAATAATAAAGATCGTTTATATCATTTTTGTGTGATTAATCAATAGAATTGCGTTGTGTTATGTAAACAGAAGCACAACTTCTGTAACACGAGCAGTCTCTTGTTTACGTACACCATCGTATGTCTTAACGACAATATACTATTTACGCGCTGATTATGTTTGGCATATGAGCGGAACTGTATATATGTTGGTGTTCCTTCTGTTGATGGCAATTTGAACAAATATAAATATAAACGCCGCCCGTGCATTTAATTATCGCTATCACATGATGATATTTACATTAAAAGCTGCACGTTGAAATATCTCTACTACCGAAGGAAGAAATTATGTTCACATTGACTATAGTACTTATATAATATGGATTTTTGATGGTATGGTAGTCATATTATATAGTACTTATATAATATGGATTTCTGATGGTATGGTAATCAAATATTCTATATATTGACCACATGTGTGAAGAATTATTAAATACGTGACAACAAATGTCTTGTTGTCAAATATACCTGAGTGAGTTTACATGAAGTAGTATTGTAATCAAATATTCTATATATTGACCACATGTGTGAAGAATTATAAACAAAATAATAAATACGTGACAACAAATGTCCATGTTGTCAAATTTATGAAGCTATCAAATTTGTTGTTCCTAAAACGATAACGAGATATTACATTTATTCGCGATAGAGAGAGAGATATCTGGAATTCATTGTTCGAATACTGTAACAATAATATCTAATAATGTTATACTTACGCGAGTTATATAATCCAAAGTCTACACAAGATATCAAAATTTCTCACGATAAATCACAGCAATAAGTCCTCAGTACCTGCTTTTGTCGACTATTTTCCTTAATCGAATTCCGCAGAAAAACCACGATCCATGCACAGAGAAACACACACACCTTGATAACTTCCCACGAAAACTTTGCCCAGAAGGATATAAATGTCAATCCTCACCCAGACAAGGAGCAGTTCGTGGTGATTTTAGTTCGTATCCGGTAGCAACTATGCAAACTCCCACTGAGCCGATGGCTTTGATTGTGGCACGTGTAGGCAGGCAATATCCACCCGACGCCGATCCACTAACTGGCCCACTGTAACGTTCTACCCAGAAATACCAGTGTCATTAGCGCTACGGAGGCATTGTTCCAACGATATCAAAGCAATTTCAGCGATATACCTGAGTGAGTTTACATGATGTAGTATTGTAATCAAATATTCTATATATTGACCACATGTGTGAAGTATAATCCCGAGGCAGTGAAATCGTATCCAGTCGGGGGTTCTAATTGAAGTCCTTTCTCATGGACTAACTCGGATACCTGTATAGTGCATCTTCTCTCTGAGGAATTAACGGAATGCCTGTAACTGTGGTGGGTGGAATTGGAATTCGTCACTTTTTCAAGCAAACAATATACAATATGCCGGCCGATATGGCATCATGTTGTTAGTGTTTTCGCGATTTCGCGAATTAAGATGACCGTTACGTTTTTATAGGCAGATTCATTTTATTAACCTTTGATTTTGGATCAGTTGTATCCGTCGGAAATAATATACCAGTTGTTCTCATTTAAGAGTTACCCTTCCTTGTTTATCTGAAAATGTTGGATTTCAGTCCGTCTGCTCTTATATCACAACCATGGTTGATCGGATGTCAATGAAAGTCGGTATCCACGTTGTCCCTCTTTCTTCATCTGGAAATGTTGGATTACACTTTGAAACCGCGCAAGCCTGAGTTCAGTGTGGCTGTCATTGTCAGAATTAGGTCCCCAGGGGTGAATTTAGTGGCACTTTACCAAATAGCGGGCTAGCATCACTAAATTCACCCTCTGGGGACCTCATTCTGCTTAGGCCTCATCTTCTCATAAAATTTCTATAGAAATTATGCACATAGATAATATTTCTTTTTTAGTTTAGTTTCTCTATTTCCCAAAGTTGGCGACGACACATTTTCTAATATAAATTGCGGATCAAAGTCCACTCATAGTGAGTCAGTGCTTCATAACTCTTACACAATTATATACTTAGTCAATACGAGGGCATTTGATTTGATAATATATATATAATATATTGTAATTGTAATATACATACTCCCACCAAACGCTCCAATGAATAAGACTCCTCCAGGGTTTGTATTATCTTTTCGGTGGTCAGTGGTCTGCACATATTTCCTGCACATCCAACCAAAGAATAATATGATAATGAAGGCCCTCGATAGAATGCTGTATATAGCTGAGCGAATGCTATACTATGGATGTCGCTGTAATTAAGCCGATAATTAAAGACATATTATGTACTTATACCATTGAATAAAACCAATCAGTTAGTATCCAAACACTATCCTCGTTGGAAGAAAACCACGTTGACTATAACATTCAAGAGAACACAACGTTTGAACTACGCACAAATGTAAATATTTACTACGTCATTCGGGACGCTTTATTCGGCATACACATTACAGCAATGATTGCGCCAATAATAGTTACTGAGTATATTTAGTTTATAGCAATAAATATGTTTTCTGACTATTTGGATATAAAATATATGAAAATAACTTATTTTGGCATGATTATGATTTATCCGTTCGAAACACCTCAGTGGAGTGTTTCGCATCACTTTACGGACGCCACCTTCGGATCTAAGTTCAGCCCGATAAAGGTGCATCTATAAGAAATGCCTAGAAATGTGGGTTCACGCGGATCGGGTAGACCGTATTATGAATATCCCATATTATACTAATTGAAGCGTGCCTGCCTAAATTATAGGTCTAGTCTAGTGAGGCGAAATCGGATGCGATGTGACAATTGCAGCCTTGTCTGGATTCAAGCTGCAAAACAGAGTTCAGCCCCCTCGCTACGCGATGTCTGAACGCTGTCGGCAGTGTATTTTCTTAATTAAATCAGTGATTAAATCTAACATTTTTTATTGAAGTGTTTTGTCAGTTACAATTCATTCTGGCTTGATATAGACAATTTTCAAATGAATATGGACAGTTCGGTTTCTCAGAATAATGCAGAATGACCAAAACGGACCAAAACTCTAATAATCGGATTAAACGGGAGAGGAGGTACTCATAAGTGAGTCAACACTTGTCCTCCAATCCCATTGTCTGTAAACAAATGTATGTGTTATTTCCTATATGTGTTATTGAAATTAGACAAATAAATATGTTTAATCTAATCGGATTAAATACACACCCGATATTTCGCAATACGACCGTTAGTATATATTCCAACTGAGATAGACATCCGACAAGACACATCCGCGAATACATAGTTACATCATGCAAAAAGTCTAACCGGTACGTAATATAGCGAGTACATTTAAAATAATATTTCCTAAAATAACTCGCATCGTGTGAAACCCGAAATGTGATGTTTTGCAGGATATCCCCATAGCTCCATTGGCAAGGCATACCCATATACACTGCCAAATCAGCCTGGCATTATACTCAATTATAGGGAAGTCAGTGGCCGAGTGGATAGCGTACTGGTCTCTCGTGCTAAAGGTCCGGCGATCGATTCCCGGTCGGGTATTCTGACAAAAATCCAAACTTGGTCAGATTACCACGTTGTACGTCTGAAAAGTCTCATTCGTGATCACACAATATATATCCGAATACAAAACTGACTTCTCTTCACGGCGACATCATGTCCAGGTGTGTTGTCGTGAGTGTGGTACGCTGTCGGATCGGAGCCGACATAAATGGCTGACCCGTGTACATGGTTGACTATAGGCTATAGGTTGACTATAGGCAGCCGGCTGTAGTTAGAGTAGCCCACCAAAGCACCGACCACAGTCGAGACCTGGACCCTGTCTGTAATACCCGAAAGGGGAGTTGACAGGTGATAGCTAGATAGATAGATAGATTATTGCTTCAATGAGCGTGAACATTTATTTTATAATTTGACATTGCTCTGAAAAATTACCGATGCGTCAGAATGATTGATTTTAACTTTACAACCCGCCATCGTTATCATGCATTCATTAATGCCGATTAGGGCACATACCTTGTATTAATCAGAAGTAACTATATATATATGTGTGTTATCCTCACCTGTCGTGTTGCAGTATACCATTAGCGACTGGTTCCCTATCCGGTTAAACAAGGTGCGAGCAACAACCCTACACCAAGAGAATAATTTGCAAAACAGATAACTATCGGCATTGAAGTACCTATCCGGAAACGAACAAATTGTCATGAAGCGCTTCAGTAAATATTAAATAAATTTGTTTTTAGCAATTACCGCATACTTTGACCTGAGTTGTCCATTATCTCGTTTATACAGGCATTCATTTCATTAGCATAAAAATTTAATGACGGATTGTGAGCCACAAAGGGCGCATTAAAGTGCGGTCTGCACCATTGCCGGAACATGCTTCGCTTACAAAACTGCCACTCATTTTTGCACAACCTAATAGAATGATGATTACCAGAGGTAAAAATTCAACACACGATGTCTGTATCATAATTATGAACAAGATCGATGATGAAACGTAACCGATGAGCACAGGCTCGCTACGTAACGGCTGCGGGACACACGTACCATAATAGCGATGGCATAGTAGGTGTGACAATTTATTATGGTGGAGTTTGGTGACAATTAATCGTTATACTTGTGTGTCATAAGCTAGCCATGTTGCCCGCTGAGTTTCAACACAATGAGTCGACTCGACCAAGTAACCCATTGCGCTTCGCCGAGGTTGATCTCTACTCTTTACGTTTTGCTACATTGTATTATCTACGATATATATAATTGCACGATCGGTCGTCCAGAATTGTGTTTGACCGCGTGGCAATCCCCCATTCACTCACATATCATGCAGGTAGTACGTTCTATTGATGTCATCTCAATGCATGTTTATCTACTTGTATTAATGTCATGCGTATTAAGACAGTTCCCCAATTGCATTTTTTATTTTGCGACGTTTAGTTCTACGCATAATTCCGCTAACATTATCAAAGGGCCAATGCAGCTGTGTCGAGCTGTTGGAGGAAATACAGCTGAGAGAAAGTATATGGAATAAACAAAGCGAGCTATATATACAAGGACCAAAACAAGAAAGGGGCTGATTGTAACGAACGTTGGAAGACTTGTGCGAATATGCAGCGGGCGATATGGCAACTATGGCAAATTAATTATGACGACCAATTGTAACCAAACTCCACCATAATAAATTGTCACACCTACTATGCCATAGCTATTTGGGGTAAGTGTGTCCGCAGCCAACCGATGAGCACTCTCCACCTTCTGGCGCTACATAGTCGCTGAAGCGTCCACATCTACTCACTATTTAACCCTTCATGACTGGCGCTTCCTTAAATTTAGCGAAAACTCTGTGCCAATGCATTCTATTATATATGCGAGTCTCGCATATAAAATAGAATCCATTGGCCTAACAATATTAACTTGACCTTGTAAGCCAGTGCATTTTTTTACAACATATTTGTATTGTAATATAATATTACAAAAGGGATCGGGGGCACAAGTTTTGACAATTTACATTCGCCCCTCTCACATTAACATTTTAGCAAATCTAATGTAGATGACGAACATAACATATAATTATACAGGATGATACGTGGTGTGTTTGTTGTTGCTGTGAGTCCTATTCTTCTGTTTCTAAAATTTCATCTGATATAGTCAACATTTGTAACACACTGCATGGAGGAGTGTTGGCGACTGGCATATATAAGAGCATGCACTGATGCCTGATATGTAATGGTGCAGCAGCGCATCTCCAACCATGAAAGGGTTAAACAATTAATACAGTGTGTGTTTTATTGAAGGGCATGGCACTGTGACCTTTGGTCACATTGTGTGAATGGCGAAGCTCCAACGACCACAGTACCGTATCTCTCAATAAAACACACATAAAAGGCTTATCTGCTGTCGTTTATATTACTTTAAGAACGTCAATAGTATATCAGCCTGGTCGCTGAGGTCAAATCGGTTGGTTGAAGCTATGTGTGTTCGAACAATATGGAAGCAAAACAAGCTGTTCGTTTGGATATAAAAGGTCTAGGTATGTTAATTATCACGCATTGTCGTAAAACTACTTATTGGTGACATCTCGTTAAGTGGAAACTTAAATAGAAAGCTGTTCCTAATTGATTGCACCGTTTCTGAATATATCTGTACATTGATGTCTCAGAGAATAAATAAATGGGAGCTTGAACAATAAATGGGACTTAAGCTTGTAGGAATGAAAATTTGAGCGTGTTTATATCTGTAAATTGTTTACTTAAGCGCGATAGATTTCAAAACTAGGTACAACTATATCACAAAATAACTTTTTCGACGTAGAATACTAATTGCATGCCTCCATTGGGTTGCGTGATATCTCGTTTATTGTTAACCAATATGTCAAATATATACATTACATATAAACATGCATGCAACTGGATGAATCATGCACTCACATAAAAACAAGTCTGCATTATAACATTGGGCCAAACACGACATTCATAATTATTGTTCACTAATCGTATCATGCTATATGCAGCACATGTTTTGTAGTGACAATGCACTCCGTATATACAGTAATGCTCTAAATAATCGATTTCTTAACCACAGCAGAATCATGGGTAACTTTTCAGGATTTAGTCGGAAATATGGCTTGATGCATTCATCGGAAAGCTCTCCCCGAGAGCTTTCCGATGAATGGCAACAAGCCATATTTCCGACTAAATCCTGAAAAGTTACCCATAATTCTGCTGTGGTTAAGAAGTCGATTACTGAGAGCATTACTAGCTGTAGGTTTCCGATAGTTATTAACTGTCAGTTGCCAGATCAGTTCTTTGTTTTTTACATACTTTTGAATATATATGTTATACAAAAGGAATCGGGGCACAAGTTATCTCAACTTAACTTTCGACACTCTATCGAACTATCGAATACACACATTTATAACGCATTGGTTTAAAGTGACAAGATGGTGATAAAAGAACCGTATATAGATGGTGAAAATTTAAATTATACTCTAGGGTTAGTTAGCACAGACTAAAAGTTAAAGGGTTGAGATTCTATATAACTATATATATATATATATATATATATATATATATATATATATATATATATATATACGGGGACTTTGTGAAGTCGTATGGCAGTTTGCGCTCCAAAATATACCTAATATTATTCGCTTTTGAATTTTTCCCGGTATCCAAATACGTCGATAAATATCTTAACTCCCTTCCTATGAGGATTATAAAACCAAAACAGACACATGGAAGTAATGATAAATACAAATATGAACACGGTGTTTGGATCTCAAAGGAAAAACAGCCATTTGTACGACATGGAATAGACAATTAGTCAATTCCTGCTATGATAGAAATAAAGAGCGTTTTTTCTGACTTCTGGAGAAAAGTTTTAAACGGATGAAAAATGCCTGTGATGTTGGCAAGTATTTTTCAGAGCACATCTGCTTGTTTGAACATATTTTATTTGAACCCAGTTTATATGAATACATTTTATACCTTAACCAATAGAATCTGAAAGATGATATGAGGTAATCAAAAGGGATGGGAGCACAAGTTATTCAACTTAGAGCATTGCTCCTCTCCCTTAACAATATTCAAATGGATAGTAGTATTTATATATGGCATTATATCAAAATTAGCTTACTTGGGACGTAGTATCTAAAAAAAAGGTCGAGATTGAGGGTGAGTGTTTATAGTTGTGATTGGGCACATATCGGGGAGGGGATGTAGGTCCTATGTCGAACTGAGCCGAAAATTTTGATATACATTCGAATACATGGAGATATATAGGGTTATTAGGATTTTGAAAATTGTCCGTCAAAGGAATCTACCTGACGATCCAATGAACAATTTATCATTAAAAGTGTTGGATAGGTTGCTTTGCCCGAAGAGGATATCTTGAACCCTATCAACAAAGATCCCCTTTAGCCAAAGGCGTTGGTGGAATAGTAACCGCCTTTCTTCAAATAATGGGCACTGGAGGACAACACGCGAAGCGTCTACAATATAAAACCAGCATTGCATGCGAGAACACGCGAAGCGTCTACAATATAAAACCAGCATTGCATGCGAGAACACGCGAAGCGTCTACAATATGAAACCAGCATTGCATGCGAGAACACGCGAAGCGTCTACAATATAAAACCAGCATTGCATGCGAGAACACGCGAAGCGTCTACAATATAAAACCAGCATTGCATGCGAGAACACGCGAAGCGTCTACAATATAAAACCAGCATTGCATGCGAGAACACGCGAAGCGTTTACAATATAAAACCAGCATTGCATGCGAGTGGGCTAGCTGTTATGGAGATGTAGATTCCAAGTTTATCAAAGTTTAATTCGCTGCAGTTATTCCTTAACTTGGCGTGCACAATGTTTTACGTGTGAGAGCCTGGTTTGAAGTATGGCGGCGGTTTAGGGGGGTGGTAGGCAATTTGTCATTTCATTAATTTCAAGATGTCGTTTTTGGTGCTATAAGATGAACCATTTATTACCGCGCCATTCCATTTGAAAGGTAAATTAAAAATATTCTGCATTGGTGCGTTTCTGTAAGAATACTAATAGATATCGATGTGAGTAGGTAGATTGATCTTTAGCAAAGGTCGGCAAAATTTTACTCAGGTAATTAGGTGCTTTACCAAGAATTATGTTCTGCCAAGTATTAAATTTATGGTGTTAGCGTCTGGTTTCAACTGTCGGCCAACCTAGTGCAGTGAGGAGTTTTAAATTCGGAACATATTTATTTAACCCACTAACAATTTCAAGGACTCGAAAATGTGTGCCCAACAAGTACTCTTTGGCCCGATTCGTCATCTCAGGTTTAAACCTGGTCTATGTAAACCTCTAGGTTTAAACCGCCGTGAGTCAGCAAAATCCGTGGTTTAAACCCGCGACCGCAGGTCTAAGTGACACATTCGTCATCTCTGGTTTAAACCTGGTCCAGCCAGACCAGTGGTTTAGCAGTAGTGTCTCTGTATCGTCGAGAAAATTAATCGTACTTTCCTAATGCGGACCGCCTCGTTTTATTGATTGCAAAAATCAATAATTTCGACAGCGACCACATTTTGATTGGAAATTTATAAGCGAGAAGCACTCACACCTATAAAGCGTGTGGGGATAAGTTTTTGTCAATTTCGATGTTTTATTTGCGTTTTATAAGCTTAAACCGGCAACTAAACCATCTAATTAGGTGGTCCAGCTAAACCAGCTTTCTCGAGGCTAAACTTGAGATGACGAATCCGTCTTTTCTTCATCGCGGTTTAGAATTGTCAGACAATCAATCAAAGGGTGGAGCTGTAAATTATCTCGAGTGAGGGCGTGTCCAAGTGGCGGTTGCCGACTGGTGTTATCATGTCACAGTTGATTCATTCCCATGCGAGCTTTGCTCAGATATTGACGCGTTCCTTCAGTATGATTTTACAACTATCTTGTGGTTTTTTTTTTGGCTTGTGGCAATCACAAATACTGGTGTTTTCTACGAATTCATTTGAATGGTTCAACGTTTTAATTTTGAAACCAAAAACGATGCTACTGCATGACCAGATATGCTATACACATAGTTTGCAATCCTAAACTTATATTGCTATATGAGTCAAATTTGATAACTTATTTTTATGTAGATCATGCCACAAAGCTCTACTCTGGCTCCGCTCATAAATTTCCATAATATTCCACCAGTTCAATACCTGGGAACTTTTGGATTTTCTGCATGATGGAAAAATTTTACATTGAAAAAAAGCAACGCATGTAATATATTTCTTTATTAAATGCTGTGCCTCTATATAGTTGCCCACTTTAAACAGTTCAGATGCCGCTTCTGGTGTGTACTCATAAGCAAATTGCTTTTACTTGACTGACCTCTTGGTCCAGGATTGACACGATTATGGAGCCTTTATTCATGCAGCGTCAGAGGGTCCTGCGGCCCCTTCGTGCGACAGGAGCCTGCGTCACATTTGCGCACATTTTGATCATTTCATCATTTTTTTTAATTATATTGAAAACAAACAAATATTAATATAAATTTTAAATATTGTTTCTTGTTAGATACAACTCCTTGCTCAATTTAACAACACAATTTTTTCATTTTATTTCAAATTAAATTATTCTTATTTGTAAATCATTTTTAGAACAGTTGCAAACAGACTAACGGACAAACATATATACAGCTCCTATATCCTTTAATATATACATAGATACATGTAGATACACCATATTTTGTCTTTGCGGGAAAAGCATCTTGTAGAAAATCAATCACAAACAAAGTGATAAACAGCGCGTGAAGCTCGTGTTGAGAAACATGCCCTTTGTCAAATTGGTTTAAACCAACAAAGAGATCGGATTAATGGTCCATGAGCTATACTCATTTCTCAGTGAATAAATCGTGCACGCGTTCGCGATGATTTATGACATGTCAATAACCATTACATCGGCTTGTCTTTTGGTCCGATAGGTAGGAGGGTAGTTTGACTGTATGCTCATATCACCAAATCGAGTTGTCAATTAGTTGGTAACTGAATGACAAAAACGCCCCCTTAGACCCGGTTTGGCTGGACCGCCAATGTAGGTTTAAACCAGGTTTAAACTCGGAGGTTTAAACCGGAGATGACGAATCCGGCCACAGTGTCCTGGTAGATAAATGCAATTGAATCCAGGCTAGCAGTCGAACGTTGACTCCGCACTGCTCAAGTTAAATAACGGCCCCTCGTTCCGTGCTCGTTCTAAAGCTGTGGAAATATCGCAATACAGCACATGTGCACAATTTCTGATCTAGAGCCTGTCACAAGGAGTGTTGTATTTCTAGCAGCTGGTATATTGTGATGTGGCCAGGAATGAAACCGGAATGACAGCCATATATCAATCCGTTGTTAAAGAAATGTTTGGAAAGGTATTTTAATGCCATTTTTTTTCAAAAATCTTTCCAAGAACGGGTAACAGTGAGATTTTTTATGAATTGGAATAACATTCACCTGTTTCCAAGAATCGGCATAGCCCCCCACCCCCGATTCAAATGACATTAAAAACAAAATACGTAGAGGGACTATACTACTCGGTAAATCGTTCTATATATGTAACATACGAACAGTAATTCTTATCGTCACCGTGTGCTTTGTTTGGATTGGTCGAATGTATGGCGTCAGTTATATAGTCGATCGTGACAGGCAAATCGGATGTTATTGTCACATTTTTCTTCTTCGGAAAATAGTAAGAGTGCATTGAGAATTTTGTCGATGTCTGAATTAGCAACAATTTTTTCATTATGGAGACAGGCTTTATATAGAATCGTCACGTAAGACCAAATTACCGCTGCTGTTTCGCAGGGGTGGAATGCATGAGTTCGCTCCATTATCAAGAAGCTCTTTAACAATGTGCCAGAACTTTTTCTCGGATGGGTCGGACTGTAATGAAGTTTCGAGATCTTGATCAAATTTAGAGTTTGCATACTTTTTCATATTGTTTACTGAAGTGCACATGATTCCGGTATATAAATATGTCGTGTATTATTCGACACATTTGGAGGTTCGAATGAGCCATACCATGCCAGTTTAAGGAATTTATGGTTACTAAGGTTCCGGGTTATGCGATTAAATGCTAGAATGTGCGATTTATCTTAATGCCTGTACGTAGTATCGAATATGGCGAATGTTCCTATATATATGTCAGCCGTGACGGTTTAGCTGGAGGAAATTATCGATAGGTATAGAAATATTGATAAGATCAGTTGCTAGGAATGTTGAAATGCTGACACAAACTACCTCTGCGCTAGGCGTAAAACATTAAGCTTCCTGGATTGATTGTCCCAGTAAACAACCTCAAACATTTTTGTTAAGGGCGATACATTTTAGAACTATCGCAAAATCATTCCCCGATGTAGAATATTTCTGGAAGCTAATTGCATGCTGTCTGGGGTTACGTGACCTAATCGTTGATACCATTTGACTGGCATTTACCCGTGTTTTCACTGTGTATAAAGATGGCAAGTAGGTGATATCTCTCTGTCGGAGCTGCATTAATATGTTTGTTCTGGCACCACGATCTGGTTGATAGAATCCGACGACGCTGCTGTTTGGCGTTGATTGACTGTTTGTATACAACTGTTAGCAAAGTGTATACGCGCCAGGCATGTCCTGGCCGTTTGATTGCTATTATCAGGAATATGTCGAAACAACATTGCCAAAGTAGCAAGATAACAACCACAGCGTACACCTCGTACGGATATATTGTTGTTTGCGCGTTCTGTTCGGTAGAGCTGAATCGGAATATTATATCTTACTGTGCATCACATCGGTTTTATTTGAACTGACGGAGCTTATTAAAGGTTACAATCAACTAATTATTTCCCATATGCGACAGTGTTAGGGTTAAGCCACGCTCACGATTCATTATGGTACTTTGCCAGAACCCCACGTCTGACATAAGTTGTCAAAACAGCAATTGTGCCTTACCATACTTATTCCTGGAAATAAATTGGCATTTCCACAACTACTCCCTTTTGTGCAAAAAAATTCAGTATAGAAAAATACCCCACCCCTTCCAAATTTGGCGACCAACGTAGACGCTTGACGAACCATCCCACACAAACGGCCGAGGAATTAACATAGCCTATGAATTTCTTTTTTCTTTCACATTAAACAACAGAAGATATTACACCATTCAGCTGCCGGTGTTGTTTTTAAATGTTGACTCGAGTTTCCTTACACAAATGCCAAGGGGCGTGATTTCAATTATTTAGTTGCTTATAACCTGAAATTGCAGCCGCGAGTCCATGGCACACTTGTCAGTTTAACTGGATGAGGACAGCATACGTCGATGGTTAAAGGTACTCAATCCGATTACACGGTCCCCATACCATCAAGTTACAACAACAACACAATTTCTTCAAAATACGCTTTTGTTATCAGAATCGATTAATTACAACAAAATAATGCTAACCGCTGTCAACTATGGTATAACATTTCCGTATCACCACTTGATTTTAGAAATATCCATCTTTATCCGTAATTTTGTCCGAGACAATCGGTTGACGACTCGTTTCTGGGCCACAAATAATTAAACATTTAGAGAAATAGCAAATTTCAAAAATCGATATCTGATCACTCTGAGCTTTGGTGGGTGGGTTCCTCGACTCGAAGCAAATATTGTTCACCCAATTAAATAGTCATTTGGCAGCATTAATTCTGATTGGGTACCTTTAATTAATATGGAACTGTACGTATAAACCACAGACAGATGATAAGCAGCTGTCGAACTTGAAGATATGACGGCCATTGTGCTATGCACATAACTAATTTGGTCATCAGGGACCCACTTTACATTCGGTCTTTTTGCTAAAGCACGTACTTTCATGGTATAATCCTGCCACGCATCTGCTTTGTGTTAATTGACCGTGTTTTTACAACATTAACATATATGTAGCCTATACTCGCGAGGCATGTGCTTGACGTTTGACTCATGTTGTCAGGAATATGTCTTGCCAAAAGTACCATATTATCATATTAGTAATAACTAAATTAGCAAGGTATAACAACCGTAACGTATATCTGGTACGGATACAGTGCAGCTTGCTCATGCTGATCTGAACATGTTAAACTGGACAATATCTTACTGTACGTTCTATGGTTTTGATATATTGGGATACATCTCTATCGTGTGCGAGTTTTATTTATTGAGGAAGACCGGGCATGATATTCGTTAATTTAGGAAAGCGCCCACAGCGTATAGAAACCACCGACCCATTACATGTATATATATGACAAACGTGTACAGGTGCAAGAAACAGATCACCCTCCGATCACGAGCATCAAATATCCACGCTATATAGGTAAAATCTGGAATCAAACCAACTTTTCCAACGCTCTGCGGTCGGTACCTTTTTTATGTTGTTATGTTGCGTACTTGATGGAACCGGCCGCAAGTTATGGGTTCACATTGCCGTTTCCGGTCGAGATGTCGAATTGGGGTTGGTACTTTGGTACATACTTGTCTATTCTGCACGATAGTGCATGACCCATTTCGCTCGATCCCCTGTTATTTTCTGTGTCATTGCGTACATGCATAGGAATTCGACCACAGCGTATGGGTTAATATACTCACTTGCGGTATAGCTAGCAACTTGCCGTTTCCGCTCTAGATATCGACTTGGAAATTGGAACTCTGGTACATACAGGTCTATTCTGAACTATAATGCATGCCCCATCTCCCTCGGTAACCTGGGGGTGTAGCGCACGGGTGCGGTCGGCTTTTATTAGGACCCTTTTTGCCAAATGTTATTCTGAGTTGATTGTAGAAGCTGTGTGGCTTCACATTATATAAATATACTTGCACGCTCACTGAAGAAATGATATTTGAAGTAATGAACATTACGCACTCTCCGAAGCAATGAACACTCATACTGATTCGTTGATTGATTCTTTGATTGATTGCGGGTTTATCGTCGTTTTAGCCACAAGGCCTTATCACGACCAAGAACAAACTCGGGTATCAAAAATGATCGTAGCAAAGCAACTGTGTCAGATTTAGTCAGACAGTGGATTAGGTGAAAACAATGCAATGAGCTATGTACGAATACAAGCACACACGAGGTATGTTTCCACTTGGGAGTCAGGAATATAAATTCAAGAACTGACCAGTGTGTAATCATACTATAAAAGTTATAGAACTAGCACAAGAATAAATAATAAATATCAAATAAATAACACAAAATTACCAAGTCTCCACATCGAAAGTAGCTTTTAAAATCATATTTTGCAATAATAAGGTGTTTGTAATATTTGATTAATCGCGCACGAACCTTTATCAATGCGTCAAGCTGACCGTCGGGTGGGTGAGAAAGAACGTCACCCTGCACCCAACCGACAGCTTCTATCCACAAATACTGTGTTCGTCTTAAAGAGTTGATCGTTTCTCACAAAGCAAGAACTGAGGATAGACCTAAGCGTCAGTGCAACTTACCGGGGTGGTCAATCTTACGTTCTGTTCGTTTTGAGTTGTCATTTGAAAAGCAGATAAAAGACAACTAGGCCTGCTGCCGCATCGGACGACCCTTCCAATTATGGTACACAGCTGAAGCGGTGACCCGTTAAGCCACTGCATATAGCAATGTCTGGTACCTACACGCAGTGAGACAGGCTTGAACAGTACAAGATTGAAACATTTAACAGTCATGAAGCTGAAATGCAAAGAGACATGACACGAAAGAAACAACACACATGAAAAACCGAACAAACAACTAGACACCAGAAACAAAATAAAACAGATGGCATAAATGTAATCGGAAACACTGGAGAGGCGTGACTAGCCGATTGATTGAGTCGGGTCAACCCAAACACCCGTTTGGAAGAGATGTAGGACCAAAGACGACCACGAGCTAAGTCGTATCCGCAGATCCGCCCTAATACATCCAGGACTCCTACACCACACCTCACGGGATGCACCCCACGACAAACAGGGTGCCACATTAGGGGATTCTTACCCCTCGCGGTGCTTAAAGTTTTAACACATACATGTGCATGTGTTAAAACCCGGAGCGAATTGTGGTGTTTGCTTCAAATGCATGTAGGGTGATGCAGTTGCTTGCACGATCAATGCTCATCAACGTATAACGCAGATGTGCATCTTTTTGCCACTAACATTCGCCGTTGTACAAACGCCATTAGTGAATCGTAATGTTAGTCATAAAATGATATGATCACCACGTTGCGTCGGTCATGAATCGAGCGAGCAGTCTGTGTTCCTATCGGCGATATGAAATTCTAACCATAATTTTATGTGTGGTGTGGTGTGGTGTGGTGTTCCGAGCTCTAATGTAGCCAGCTGATGCCACCAGGACAATTTGTTTCGACATACAACATAAAATGCATAAAACGTCAATCGTGGAAAGTTAGCTGGAACGGTAAACCGAGTATACATGTATGTGCATGATAATAATACTACAGTTAGCACACACAACATTATTGACAACAGCTACTGCTGTTCCAACCGACGTATGTAATGGTGAAATATTCATGTATGTGGCGACAGGGGATGGGCGTTTGGGGATTGTGCTCCCCAACATTGGTCAAAATTTATTTTCAGATGGAAGTACATGGAAATTTCACTCCACAATATGTTGTTATAGTTATTTTTTCAACCAGTAATTCTTGGGAAATTATGGTATTAAAGACCAAAATACGTACAGTCAAACTTTTTGGACTAAACTGTTCATGAATTCCAACAGTTTGGATGCTTGAGATACCACTTGGAAAATTCCAATTCAAATGGAATTTCGCGAGATAGCAATTTAGTCTTGTTCAAGCCTCAATGGGTACGGACATTTCAAGATGGACACCGCGCCCAATTTAGACCATCTAGTCACACCTCAGATAATGTTATATTGATACTGTTTAAAACCGTAAAATATTTCATTAATGGACATGGCACAATGTTAAAAGGCTTCCCCAGCCCCTATAAATGTATCCTTGTTCGGAGTAAGATAACTAGTTTAGCGTAGCAATTCTCTAATAAAATATTAGAAAATACTATGCAATTTAATATTTTGCTACCCACTGTATAATTAACTGGATTATGTTGCACGTTGTTGCTCTTCGCTTCCAACCAATTCCAGCCAACATATTCAGTTCCTCTCATAGGTACTTGCCTGGAGTTTGTTTGGGTAGGAGACATGATATTTTGTAACTCTCTTCGAAATAAATGGATTCAGACAACAGGCTTTAACCTAAAATATTTGAGACTTATATATGGTGCTGCACTGTACAAATATGAGTTTTTGAATTAGCCAGCTCAAATACTTGTGACACAGAAACATTCAGCCTTCGTGGCAGCTTCTTTGTGCAATCGTCTTTGTTGCTAAAAGCATAACAGTGGTTCGCAATGATTTTCGTACAAAATAAAACGGCTCCCCAAGCGACTGAATTGCTATTCAAATATATAATGTATATTAAGTGCAATATGTTGACTAGAATCCAACAGTGGTCTTGTTTTTCAAATAATTTTCAATGATATTGTCGGATGTGTTGGGGTGGTTTAAACCGACATGGCTCATGTGAGCTTCCAAATTTTGCTACGTACAATTTGGAAGGCGTAATAAGATTACAAATACACTAATTATTGATATACCGGCTTCATATGCTCTGACAAATAATTGCCATTGCAACAGCCACTTTCCAGCTGTTTTAAATAGACTAACACGGAACGCTCTATTCTGTCGGGAGTAAATGGCTGTTTTGGTACCCAAACATCTTGTTAAATTTTGTATTACTTCAATGCGTCCTACTGGGAGTCCGGGACATATAGTGCTCGCATAAAGCTAGTTCAAGTTCGTAGCAAACAATTTCGATTCCGGAAAACATTCCAAAGCGAATATGGTTATGTGTATTTTGGAGCGCAAATCGCTAACTGGCTTTAAAATATCGTAATTTTATAATGGTCCCGTCTGAGTGTTTCTTCACGATAGACAAAAATGTTATAGAATTTTGATTTACCGTATTTGGTTTTCCAAACTTCTAAACTGAAGGATAACTTTCTGTATTTTTAAATAATTTACCCTGGAAATAGTTATATAGATATGAATTTGAGCATCAAAGTATTGCCTCGTTCTGGATTTATTCCAGGTGCGACTTTAGGTACGTGATAATTGAGCTCCACTCTAAAATAGGATCAACTCCTCCTATTGCATGGCACATCGTTATTATGCAGACGGGTTGTTGGGGTTCCTATCGATACAATATACGACCCGCTTTCCGCATTTAATGAACTATATTATCCGATTTGGTGGATGCTCTGTTTCAGTATATGATGTGTTCCTGTTCCGTACAGTTATGATAATTTCTAATCGCAAATGCCATGTTACCATTGGAAAAGTATATATTGAGGTGCCCCTCAATGCACCTCCGTCCAGCCCAGAATGTGATGATGGTATCGGCGACCTAACCACAGTTATATACCACACCGGCTAATGATCATCTTTGGCCATTTTATGATTTGAGTTGCGCTGGTGTAGCATTGGAGATCATGTGCCAATGCATTATCTTATACATGCGAGTCTCCCATGGGGAGCCTGGCACATATAAGAGAATATTGCTTGTAAACATTGTTAAATCAATGCATTCTTGTGTATATGCGAGGCATATTTTCGCAAAATTTCAGGAAGTTCCAGCCAAGGAAGGGTTAAAATGAAGCCAGATCACATAGAGTTGAACTGTTAATTCATCTCAACATTTGTTCGTTCGATGTGTGTACAGAACGGTGTTACCGTTCTCAGAACAAGACAGTACACTTCCTTCGTAATCGCACTATGTGATCAAGCAGCCTGTTCTCCCGAAACTCCA
Source organism: Siphonodentalium dalli (assembly GCA_032622095.1). Lineage (NCBI taxonomy): Eukaryota > Metazoa > Mollusca > Scaphopoda > Gadilida > Siphonodentaliidae > Siphonodentalium > Siphonodentalium dalli. The sequence continues at coordinate 19,379,063 of CP136065.1, forward strand.
CACATTAACAGCTTATAATAGCACTATGTGATCACGCAGCCTGTTCTCCCGAAACTCCACACATTAACAGCTTATAATCGCACTATGTGATCACGCAGCCTGTTCTCCCGAAACTCCACACATTAACAGCTTATAATAGCACTATGTGATCACGCAGCCTGTTCTCCCGAAACTCCACACATTAACAGCTTATAATAGCACTATGTGATCACGCAGCCTGTTCTCCCGAAACTCCACACATTAACAGCTTATAATAGCACTATGTGATCACGCAGCCTGTTCTCCCGAAACCCCACACATTAACAGCTTATAATTGAACTTGATTTGGTAGATAATCTACTTAGAAACACCTCATTTTGAGTTGATAATGTGCTGAAAATGAGAGCGTTCAGTCACATGATCGACTCATAATGAGGCGATAATAAGAAGATTATGTGCTGACAATTACACAAATAAGCCAACTCAAGACTTGTTCATGTGTACGTTCTTTAACATGTGTTTTCAATGTTGCCCGATCCATAAAACTAAATAACGGATATGAGTCCATTATCTGCTTATTTCAGAATCAAATAATCACAGTATGTATACCTATTTCACATTATATATCGATTATGTGCGTATTTGTTCGATGATGCATTGGATCACGCAATTACTACACGACACTCCCGTATATGAGTGGGCGGAGACTCTTGATCAGTGTTTGTTCAATGGACTGTTCAGTTGTTGGTATATATATAATTATAATTCTCCTTGACATACCTTCTATATAGAGTTAGATTTGTTTATCATGTTACATTGAGTCCTGCCATTCAAACTGCGTCCTTGATACTCAATTTATTAAGAACTCATTCGCGAAATCATTGGCAAACGATCGACACACACTGTCATTTCAACATATTCTCACGCAATTAGGTTCAAACCCGACCTGTAATATTCACATAGGTTCATATTGGATTATTTGATTCAGAAATAAGCCCTTATTGAACTTATGTCCGTTAGTTTTTTTTGGCGCGGGTCTCAGCGAAAACACATTTTAAAAGCGTACATCTTGTAAGTCGGCAGTTGATTTATTCGTGTTAATGTCCACCCATTATGAACTTATAGTAAGTCAATATGAGTCGACAAGGACTCAATATGAGTCGACAAGGACTCAAAATGAGGCGACAAGGACTCAAAATGAGGACTCAAAATGAGGACTCAAAATGAGGCGACAAGGACTCAAAATGAGGCGACAAGGACTCAAAATGAGGCGATTATACGCCGATTATAAACCGTAAACAAACCCGTATATGTGACCCGCCATATCAAATCCAGTCGTAAGTCGGGATTTTTTTACCCTGTGCCAATGCATTCTCTTATATATGCGAGTCGACCATAGGTCGCCTCGCATATATAAGAGAATGCATTGGCCTAACAATTTTTTACAATTTTAATAATTTGTTCTTGTATTCTTTAACAATTTTATAATTTCACCCACACAGAGCCTCAGACAAACATGAGCAGACGACACTCTTCTATATGCTTCTATATATGTGTGGGGCTCCCTGTAGGGTAATGCATGTTTTTTATTTTATGTCCTAAAAATTGTAGGAAACATTTATTTAAAAAAAATGAAAAAAAAATTGTTAGGCCAATGCATTCTCTTATATATGCGAGGCGACCTATGGTCGACTCGCATATATAAGAGAATGCATTGGCACAGGGTAAAAAAATCCCGACTTACGACTGGATTTGATATGGCGGGTCACATATAAGCCCACAACGTGCTGGTCATTCAGGTGATGATATCGAATATCGGTTGTTCAAATCATATTCACTGTTGGATTATCATGCCAAAACCAGTTGCATGTGACCCTACATGATATATGTAAGGTACATTATGTCAATTTTGGGTTGCATGCTGGACATAAGGCCTGATATTGGAATCGAGTTTTGAGTTTTGAGTTTCAGAACTAATCTACACCAATGAATAATATTGTATTCTGACCACCGAGCACCCACTCCATCTGGACGTAGCAATTATATTAAACATCCCATCAATTATACGTGCACTGCCAGCTATGTCTGATAACTTGTATTTTATTCTGACCGCCGAGCACCCCCTCCATCTGGACGTGGCGATTATTTTAAACATCTCATTAATCGTACGTGCACTGCCATACATGTCTGATAACTTGTGGCGTGATACCGGCATATCCAGCGTGGTAGAGGCAACCCACTGGTGTATTAGTTATATTTGTGTATGTTAGTACTTTCCTCTCAAAAAGGAGCAAAATACACATCATGAGATCGTTGCCGGAAAATGGAGATATCATTATAACTTAATGAAAGGTTACAAACGGCCCAATGTTGTTAATTAAACTGCTGGGAAATTTTAATCGGCGATTAATAGCGTTTCAAGTCACCCTATTAATCTCTCGTAGGTTTCCTAACGATATCTTGTATTCTCGAGTGATATGGACTCGTAGTAAACTCTCATAGGTTACCTAACGATATCTTGTATTCTCAAGTGATATGGACTGACTGATGCAGTATATCTCTATGCTGAGTGATCTCGTGCAGGGTAATATATTATAATAAATGTTATCTGCAGAATATCTCTGTGACATATGCTTCCTGTGTATGAGTATGCATAGTACTCAGATCACACTAAAACTGGTCAATGTTAGCATTATGATACCCGGTTACCTGTGCATACACATATGGGAAGCAGATAGATCAGTTGGTTAGTGGGCCAACCTTTGAGCACACCTATACGACACGGTCACGGGTTCTAATCCGACCTCGTATTGGTCGGACTTTGGTGAACTACTCATCAGAAAGTAGAGCCTCCTGTCAACAAAGGGTAGGTTGTGAATTGACAGTGCAACGAATGAAGCTTCGGTGCTATCGACAATCAATGAGGTCGATGAAATTCTTGCACTGGTTTTGTTATCACACCGTTTAAAGTGAAAATCGAACACTGATCACGTGCGGCTCCTGTGCATGTTGTTATTTTAGAATGCCATTGACTGCAAAATAGACAAAATACAGTTACCAAATATGTGCTGGTGGGTATTCGTGCGAAAGTTTTTTTATAATATCTTTATTCAGACGAAATAATCAGAAGAAGAAAACAAGAAACTAATACATACTCATCTTATGCAATTTCTAGTAACGTTACACACCAAATGTTTACCGCCATTGTATGTCTGCTATATATGTGTGGGTGGGTGGGTTGGGGAGGGCAGAGATAAATGCGCAAGTGCATATAATCAGTGGTTTTGAAATAATAAAGTATTGTTTGTCTTATTGTTGGGAATCAACATCGATATGTCTTTATGTAAGAGGAAAGTTATTGTGTTCTTAGCAGTGTGGTATATCTCACAGCAGCATTGCGGAAATAAATATAACGCGAATCTTGTTTAATAACTGTTCTGAATAGGACCATAGTTTTATTAATTGATTGTAGCTGCATTGCATGGTTATAGTAAGATACACGTTCTGCCTTAAAAGTATCCAGTCGAGAGGAAGACTTCTTCCTTTTCATATTTGTCGAAGTAGTGGCACATCTTCTCGTGACAATTGAACGCGTGTGTGATAGCTGGTTAATGGTGTGGTCCAAAGACCACAACATGTAACGGATAATCATTACTGTGATTTTTTCGAAACCGCTCTACTAACCGAACATTCCCACGGATGGGCATCAGCCAAGTAAACCGCGTAAAGTACAAAGGGTTGACGGTAAATTGGCAGTACCAATAATTATATCGACAAAACCTTTCCCTGTAGTGTTCACGCTGTAAATTATTGCCAGATCCGATAAATAGTGTGAAGAAACGATATTTTTTCGCAGTTTTAGCAAGGAGATCGGCGAACTTCCTTCACTGTTTTTTGTTATAGCATTAATTTAAAGCGAGAATCGAAGAGATAATCAGCCAGTGTTGATGTGATTATTCCTCTGATCAGAGACATATTTATGCTGAGATTAATGCGATCGTGAGGGTATAAATCATTCATCTTCCGCTCTTATAATATTTTTTGTTTGAATAATGTATAACAGTTTTTGCTCCGCGGCAGTTATTTTAGTTCAGCACTGACAGCATAATAGACGGTAGATCTTATTTGCCATAATGAAATGGGTCAGTAATGTTTCGAGATATGGGTGACCCCGACTGGGAGATCACGCCGCTCTCTTCGTACTAAAAGCTGAAACAATGAAGGTCTATGAAGTCTGCGATGCTATTAAGATAGTGGATGTTTCGTTTGACAAACACATTCGCTGATGCGTATATAGTGTTTGTTGGCGTCAATTTCTTGTCGGCTTTTCTGGGGGTCCAACTGTTTATCTCATTACGCAATTGCTGTCTGATATCTTCTTTAGAGTCGACTTATGTCATCGCCACAAACGCTGCTTGGTGCAGTAACCTGTTAATGATTATGTTTGTTATATCTTCCTCGCATGTACAGGAGCGTCGGGAGTCTGTTCACAACCCATCGCTCGGAGGGGCTGTCAGCAGAGTGTCAAGGTATCCAGTGGCTACTTAAGGTCCCACAAAAATGACAAAATGTTCGTCTCCGCACAATTTATTGTTTCGAGAGCTGTTTTTATTCGTTTTCAGTCGACTTACCGACGTTACGAAACGATATATATATTATTATTTTAGTACATGTTTTCATAATTGTAATGGTGGTTTTGATGCGACTTATAAGCGGTACAGGGTTTCCAAAGACGCGTAATATATTCCAGTCGAAAAACAGGGAAGCCTTCGTCGATGTTTTAAGACTGTTCTAGACGCAAGATCTGATGTACAGTATATCCTGGTACTTTTATTACACGAAGACCCCTCTAAATGAATACTATAGACCAGTCCAATTCAGACTTGTATAACTGCATGGGAGAATAAATTTAGTATAGAAAACGGTTCAATATAAATAGAGAAAATCGGGGGCACGAACTCTGTATGGGCCTTTAGATGCATGTTTTGATATTATTTCAGTGTTTCACGTTCAAATAAATGGATCAGCAACCAGACCGCTTGTACCCTTCTCCCTATTCGACCTGCTTCAAATAGAGCGTTACACACATATTAACTGACGGGAGCAGTTTACGGTTTCCAGGACACAATGTATATGGAGAAATTGTTTAATAGACCTTGATTTATTAATTGATTGAGGTTTTTAACGTCGTTTAGCCGATACGCCATATCGCGACCAAGAACGGGTATCAAACAATTTCTGGGCGAAGCAACCTTATAGATACATCAGACAGTGCACTACATTAAATCAATGAGCTGTGTGCAAATAAAAGCATCCAAGAGGAATGTTTCCACTTGGAGTCATGAATATAAAAACAAGAACTGACTAGTTTGCAAGCATACTATTAATGTAATATAAGAATAATACATAGCAAATAAATAACACGAAATTACCAAGTGTGCACATCAAAATACGTAAAGTAGCTTTCAACATCTGATTTTGCATTGATAAGGCATTTATAATATTTGATGAATCGCACATATCTCATCTGACGAATCTCATCTATTACCCAACCGACAGCTTCAATCCCCAAATACTGTTTGGGCCGGTAGTGTTAAAGGCACGTGAGGCCTTAATTGTCGAAAATATTCATATTTGTTCCAAACACCGTAAACAGAAAAAACATTAAAACGCATACAGTTTCCTTCATATATACCATGACCATCGCGTAAACAGCATGTTATCATAAAGATTTACTATATTTTACCTAAGCAAGAGCCTGATTGGGTTACAGAGGACAACACAATTCTACTGGCTAATCACACACAAATGGCAGAAACGCTCTTTATTAGTTCCATATCAGGAATTCACCAACAAAGAACGCTCTTTATGTTTACCATCATAATATAAACAAACACCAGAAAATAACTTCTTATGCTTTTGTTTACATAACAATGGTTAAACATATGAGAATAACATACTGTTTATGCGATATTTGTTATTTATATACGGACAAAGTCTGTCTACATTTTGATGTTCTTTCTGTTTGTGGCGGTTTTTGACGGGTGGTAATATTTTCACAGGATACCCACCACCAAGGCCAACCGTACCTTTAATCGTTTCTCGTTAAGCATCTGGTCAAATTTTGATAGTTCAAATATGAAGCTTTCTTTCTGGAGCGACTTTTGAACATGTTTTTCGAAGTAACAGGCGATTTTTGTTGTGAAGCAATATCAACACGAATATAGACTGTGTTACAGTAACTGGCTCGACTTGAGTGGATTGTTTCTGAGCAACGGGGGCATCGTCACTAGAGGTTTCGATGGCATGTGATGCAGATTATGTGACAGGAGTTAGATCAGTTACGTCAAGTTGTATCGCTTGTGATACACGAATTGTGTTGGTCTGATTATTGTCGGTCTGAGTGCTGCCATCAGCATACTTTCTTTTATAAGAGGCGGTAGTGGTCCAGTGGTTAGCGCGTTGGACTTATCTTCGCTGTCAACACAGCGAGGCGAGTTCGCAGCCGGCTAGTGGTCTATTTGGAGTTTCCATACAACAGTGACTTGGCCGCTTTGAGCTATGTGCAATTGAAGGATTGTACACTGTTTGAATCTCGCGCCAAGTTGTTACCCTTGAGCAAGGTCGCTCGTACTGTGTCTGCTTTGCACCACCCATGCGTTATAAGGGTACCTGTTAATGAGCAGTGAAAGATCTTGTCAGTATGCTAGCCACATGGTATCCTGGCATACTCTCGGCTGTACCTCCCCCTGTCCCCGGGGAGCGGTAGATGATTACTGATTGTTCAGGCTCATCAGGGTAATAATTGTAATACATTGGGCGCTTTGAGCCTCATGGGAAAGGCGCTTTACAAATGCTATACATTATTATTATAAACGATAGCCGAATTTGTGACAGGTTGAATTGATGGTCGAACACCATTTATTATTTTGTGTTCATCGAAACATGATAGATGTTTCTCAGCCTTACACGGTTGAATTTTGAATTCATGTCCCATAATGGACATGAACGATCCATTGAAGCACGTGAACCTTGACAGTTTCGGCACCTTTTTGGTTTAGTGCAATCCTTATCATCATGACCAAAAACATAACAGCGTACACGTATGGCTTCTTTACTTTTACAATGCTCCTGGCCATGACCATACCGCTGACATTTAAAACATCGTAAGGGATTTGGAACATATGCAGAGAAATCTTCATATATCCAACCTTCAATGCCGGCGGATGTTCGTACCGATTGAAAGTCAAAAGATAATTATACAAAGGAACTTGTAGTCCATCAACTGAATTATCAGTAACGCCCTGTGGTACCAACTCCGCCAATATTTCTGATTCCGACGAATTAGCTATATCGCGGGTTCAGAACGCAGCTCTGCTACTATTCAATGTAACCAACACAGTATAGCGTATATGCCCAGGAACTGTGTTGTGGAATGAATAATTGTATTGGCCTTGCACTGTGTTTCTCCAAAGATCTGAGGCAATTATATGGCAGTGTACGTTAGACTGAATACTGGTGTCTGTGCAATAGTTGTTAACTGCAGCCTAGCATCAGAATCAACTTTCTTTGAACATTCAATCAAGACGAAGCCACTTTTTGGTCCAGTCATGATTGGTATAACATAATTAAATTATCCATCAATGCTTTGTATTGCTCTGCCACTATTCAATGTTTTGTGAGGAGCAACCATGACTGGTGTTTGTGCAACAGCTGTTAGCTGCAACAAAGCATCAGACTGAACTGTATTGGACCAAGAGAGAGCCGGTCATGCGTCAGATCCTGATCGGGTTGACAGATTTCAATTGTTCGACAATACTTTGAAGTGTAATATATATCAGTGAAACATTCAGAGGGTCTTTTCTTAGTCGAGTCGAAGCTATGAACCAAGTAATGAGGGAATACCCCGAGGTATGAGAAGCAAAACATAACAACTAGCTCAGCAGCCGCCGCGGACTACCCTTCGAATTTTGTTCGGGCCAAAGACATTTCATGCATGAGCCACCAATCGAAACGCCACTTGATAAATCGATAATTAGATGTCTGAGTGATAGGGTGTCTAACAGAAATATTCTGGGCCTCTTTTCGTCTGAACGTTATTATTCTATGTATCTCGGAACCAATACAGAAATTTCTGGAAAAAGATAGCGTCTTTAGCTCTATCTTGCTATCTATATATTTCGACCCTATAATTTTCAAGACACAATTGTACAATGTCATTACCAGACATGCATTGGCCCACCCACCCCGAGAGAGCAATAAACGGTTACGTGAAACGACAGTCATCTCTTAATTCAAATTGTATATCGACAGCTAAAGCTCTCGCTAGGTGGGATGGATATACAATGATTTCCGGAAACGATTCACTTGAGCATACACGCTTGATTACGAATCCAGTCCATGGTGCAACATAATTATTTGTGCACTTATTTGTGTTGTACTATTAATGGAATAAATACGGTTTTAAAGCCACATGGCGGTTTGCGCTCCAAAATACGAAAAATATTATTCGCTTTTGAATGTTTTCCGGTATCGAAATAAGTCGATAAATATCTCAACTACCTTTCTACGAGTATTCTGTATCACCAAAAAAGACGCATTGAAGTACTGACAAATGCAATTATGAACAAGGTGTTTGGGTCCCAAACAAAACAAAAACAGCCATTTGCACGACATGGAACAGTAAGGAGCGTTCCGTGTTATTCTATTACTGGTATGGTAGCAATAAAGTGCGTTTGTCAGACTTCGGGCGAAATATTGGAAACGGCTGGAAAATGGTTGTGACTTTGGCAAGTGTTTTTCAAAGTATACGAAGCCGGCATACCAATAGTTCGTTAATGTATTGACCTATCGTATCCGTCCCTCCATATTATGCAGACAAAATTTGGAGGTTAGAATGAGCCATGTCCGTTTAACTAGAAGTACAAATGGGAAGCTGCACTAACCTTGAATGGTAATATTCGTGTACAGATGCTCCAAATTGAATCTATTGTTTCCCGTACAATGAACCGGCGCTTCCGTTGCATTCGACTCACGTGTCCGAAATGCCAGAGTTGTGTGCTGGGCTCTTATTTAGGGGGTATCTTAATTGCGAAGCATCCGGTTTGCAATACCACGGGCAATTTGCATGCAATTCGTTCTCTACGCCCAATTTCCAAACGCAATCAGTACTGGTATTGAACTTCGAGTCTTACGGGAAATGTGATGATAAGGAACATATTGGCACGACACCAAGACATTCGATTTAAATACCCATAACCTACGACGTGGTTTATCAATCTAGCAAATTAGTTTTGTAAGGAGTCTATGCATCATAGCAATACACTTCAGTCAGTTCCTTCGCCAAGAACGTCGTCGACACAACAAATCTCCCGCTTTCAAAATTGTTGTACAAACAATATGTGAAGAGAACCATCTGTCAGAAGCAATGTAATTAGCATTCTGGGGGGTCAACCAGTATCTCACAAAGCTGATAAGGTGAATAGGTTGTCGTGTCTTTGTTAACCCTTTACCCACCAGAACGGTCCTGTGCCAATGCATTCTCTTATATGTGCGAGTCGACCATAGGTCGCCTCGCATATATAAGAGAATGCATTGGCCTAACAATTTTTTACAATTTTAATAATTTTTTCTTGTATTCTTTAACAATTTTATAATTTCACCCATAAAGAGCCCCAGACAAACATGAGCAGACGATACTCTTCTATATGCTTCTATATATGTGTGGGGCTCCCTGCAGGGTAATGGATGTTTTTTATTTTATGTCCTAAAAATTGTAAGAAACATTTATTTAAAAAAAATGATAAAAAATTGTTAGGCCAATGCATTCTCTTATATATGCGAGGCGACCTATGGTCGACTCGCATATATAAGAGAATGCATTGGCACAGGGTATTTTAGGCTGTTGAAGCTTTATTTGGGCGTTTTTTGCCGTTTTGTTGGGTAAAGGTTTAAAGAGGAATTCATGTTCAAGATTAATGTTATTACAGTTATAGGGTTATCAAATTTGTTGCCGTTTTTACGTTCCCGGTGGGTTGTTTCGTCGGTAAAAACTATGTAATTTATGTATTTTTCATAAATGTATAGTAACATTTCTATTCCACGGTCGAACATGTAGTGAGTGCATTGTTGGTAACAATTGAAGGAAGAATCTTCTTTATGTCTGTCACAAATGTAATTACATTCAATCATATTTCAATAGTTCTTTCAATTTGAAAGGAAAGTCTAACTAATTTAATGTTAAGGAATAATATCTGTTTCCTAAAGTCATTGACACAGTTTAAAGGCATCATCACGTTTTAAATTAAGAACTGAAGCGGATAAAAGAGAACGAGTTCCAGGTAAATAATCTGCTTAGATTCGCCTCATCTTGAGTCAATAATGTGCTGAAAATGAGAGCTTTTTAGTCACATTATCGACTCATAACGAGGCGATTGTAGGCATAGTATGTGCGGACAATAATTCAAATAAGCTAACTCACGACTTTTCAGGTGAACACTCTTTAACATGTGTTGTCACTGTGGCCCGCGCTATAAAACGAAATGACAGGTATGAGTCCATTATCTGCTTATTTCATAATCACAATATGTACATATGTGACCCGCCATATCAGATCCAAATAAGAGAATGCATTGGCCTAACAATTTTGTATCATGTTTTTTAAATAAATGTTTCTTACAATTTTTAGGACATAAAATAAAAATACATCCATTACGCTGCAGGGAGCCCCATACATGTTTGTCTCGGGCTCTGTATGGGCGAAATTATAAAATTGTTAAAGAATACAAGAACAAATTATTAAAATTGTAAAAAATTGTTAGGCCAATGCATTCTCTTATATATGCGAGGCGACCTATGGTCGACTCGCATATATAAGAGAATGCATAGGCACAGGGTAAAAATAAATCCCGACTTCCGACTGGATTTCATATGGCGGGTCACATATTTCACATTATATGTCGATCATGTGTGTATTTGAGCGATGATATGTTGTAATTTCAAACCTTAAAATCTGGTTTGCCGTCCTGACTATAGCAAAAGGGTTAATTATGTTGTACCAGGTCACGACTTATATCACAACATATATCACAACATATATCACAACATATATCACAACATATATCACGACCTATATCACAACCTATATCACAACCTATATCCCGAACATGTGGACCGCGGAGTATCCCCCGCAATGGTGGCGTTATGAATTTCCTAAAACCCATAACTTCCAAAAAATAATTTAAAATACAGGAGTTATGATAACAGAGTCAGACACATCCTAGGGCCATAACTGCAAAAACTGAATGGACCACACCTGTTTTATGTCGATATATTTACCCCCATTCTACCTCATGAGCATACCAAACATCGTGACATTCCTCTACACCACTTATTTAAGATAGCTACTTATGTTTCCTGCCATCGTACGCCACAAACGTCCATCTATCCATCAAAGAGCGTTGATTAGCAGGCACGCCGCTTACATTCACAACCTTCGCCTCGGCATCCACTTTAACGTTATTATTGTAAATCTGTGTTTGTATTACCAATAGGCATTCATAGCCAATAAAACTGGACGTGGTTTATGGTGTTCTTGAGTTTTGTTGCTTGTGTTAGTTGACTTGTGGCAGACATGTCCTATTTATTACCTGTGGTCAATCATAACAAGTTATTTTATAATTGTCTGACCGCCGAATACCCCCTTTATATGTTCTTTGACATCCAAGTATGCCTGATTCTATATGAATCGCCGACAGCTGTATCTTAATAGCTCCGTAGAACAGCGCTAATATTGACACTTACATTTGATTGAAGTTGATTGAATGTAGTAGGTACTGCATTCGACGAATACAAGCCGATCAATGTTTCGTTATCCAAAAATAATTCCTGTGTATAATGAATTTGGTTCAGTGCATGACCTAACCACATCAGCTACGGAGGCATTCCTCAATGGGAACATGCATCTCACATGAGAAATACAGTATGTACAGAGTGTATAATAAACAAAACGCTATCAACACCGCGGCGGTGCGGACTAAACCCACCGTGGGTCACCAGGATTCGCCGTGAAAATTCCAGGAGCGGATTAAAGGCACGGGCGGCGTTCGTTGCAGAAATATTCATATTTGTTCAAATCGCCATCAACAGAAGGAATATTAAAATATATATAGTTTTGTTCATATGCCAAACATAATCAGCGCGTAAATAGTATATTGTCGTCAAGGTGTACGATGGTGTACGTAAACAAGAGCCTGCTCGTGTTGCATAAGTTTTCCTTCTGTTTACATAACACAGCGAAATTCTATTGGTTAATCACACACAAATGATACAAACGCTCTTTATTATTTCCATATCAGGAAAACAGTAAAACTAACGCTCTTTATGTTTACCATATCCGGATCTAAACAAAAGCCAGGTAACGTAACGTTTTTTTGCTTTTGTTTACATAACAAAGGGAAAACAAATTGACAATAACATACTGTTTATGCCATATTTCTGATTGGTATAAGAACAAAGTGTGTCTATATTTTACTATTATTTCTGTTTATGGCGGTTTTTAACACCCACCGCCAACGCCGCCCGTATCTTTAAAATGAATCAAGTGAAATCATGGAGACTGACCCGGGCACACTATGAATTACCACGAACTCTACTGATAATCCAGCTTGTTCTTTCGAAAACCCGAACATTATCGTTTTGAGTCGATAATGTGCTGAAAATGAGAGTTTTTGTCACATTTTCGACTCATTTATAATGAGGTGATTCTAAACAGATTATGTGCGGATAATGACACAAATAATCAAGCGCACAACTTTCAGGTCTACGCTCTTTAACATGTGTTTTCATTGTTGTCCGCGCCATAACAAGAAATAACCAGCCTGTTCCCTAAAACCAGCACAGTTATCTGTTTACAATAAAACTTATTTAGGTAGATAATCTCCTTAGAACCGCCTCATTTTGAGTCGACAATGTGCTGAAAATGAGATCATTTTAGTCACATTTTTTTTCAGACTCATAATGAGGCGATTCTATGCAGATTGTGTGCGGACAATGACACAAATAAGCCAACTCACGACTTTTCAAGTGTACGCCCTTTAACATGTTTTTTCATTGTGGACCTCGCCATAAAACGAAATAACAGATATGACTCCATTATCTGCTTATTTCAGAATCTAATTATCACATTATGCACCTATTTCATTTTATAGGTCGTATGTGCGTATTTGTGCGGGTATATGTTTGATAATCGTCTCAAAATATCGACAACTATACTGCGTTATTTCCAACATATCCTCGCGGTATTACGCACACAATTGATCTATAATGGGAAATGGTGCACAATGTGATTATTTGATTCTGATATAACCAGTTAACCCTTTACCCAACAAACCGGCCAAAACCGGCCAAATAAAGCTTCAACAGCCTAAAATATCTTCGGTCTGTCTCAATAGAACCATACAAATATGGATATCATTGGAACCGGCTCCTTGACCACATTGTGATAGTTACAGTTATACCCTGTGCCAATGCATTCTCTTATATATGCGAGTCGACCATAGGTCGCCTCGCATATATAAGAGAATGCATTGGCCTAAAAAATATATTTTTTTAACACTTTTTACCAATTTTTCTTACATTCTTTAACAATTTTATAATTTTTAATGTGTTAAGCCAATGCATTCTCTTATATATGCGAGGCGACCTATGGTCGACTCGCATATATAAGAGAATGCATTGGCACAGGGCCGTTCTGTTGGGTAAAGGGTTAATGGATTCTTACCGGTTATTTCGTTTTAGTCGTGAGTTGGCATATTTGTGTTATTTTCCGCACATAATCTGCTTAGAATCGCCTCATTATGAGTCGATAATGTGACTAAAATTTTCTCTTCTTCAGCACATTATAGAATCAAAATGAGGTGATTCTAAGGAGATTGTCTACCTAAAAACGTTCTATTATAAGCAGATAAATGTGCTGGTTTTAAGGAAAACAGGCTGGTTATTTCTTGTTATGGCGTGGACAACAACGAAAACACATGTTAAAGAGCGTAGACCTGAAAATTGTGCGCTTGATTATTTGTGTCATTATCCGCACATAATCTGCTTAGAACCGCCTCATTATGAGTCGAAATGTGACTAAAATGGTCAGATTTTCAGCACGTTATCGACTAAAAATGAGGCAATTCTCAGCAGGTTATCTACATAAAACAAGTTCCATTATAAGCAGATAAAATGCGGATTTTCATGGATACTAGGAATATATTTGTAATATGTCAGTTCGAAATATGTTATAACATTATTAACTAAATATGGATAATTACCTTGTCCTGACTTATGGAATGCGATTTACGTTGCATATGTAGAAGGTTCGCGGTGTGATTACCGGTGATTTATAGTGTGTCTCGGTGATTCATGGTCGTTCATAGTGAAGTTTGGATAAAACTGCCATGTTTATTACGCTAGAGCGCTCGCTGATCCTGGCAACTCAAGTTTTCCGCGTTGAGTGTATCACCGTGATATGACAGGCGTATATCTCATAACTGTACATGCCTCGTACAGGGTAATATATGGTTCAACTCTGATTATATGGTTCTCTTCCAGATTGACCCTACGTCTGCCGGATGGAGCCACTTGGATCTTAACGAGACCATGACGCTTGGGCACTACATTATCAAGAATACTACAAGAAAACCATAGTCAGAAATGGTAACGCACCCAAGATCATATTATTAGCCATAAATATAAATTATAATATAAAATATATTGGTTACATGAATGCACCGCCTCAGAATTCCGTTAAAATAACTAACCCTTCAAATTATTACAAAAAACTACGGCTTATTACTGCATGTTTCTCATTCACCAAACCAGAAAGCTTCTAAATACGGATCAAAAATTGTGTTCCCGCCATAAAATCTTCAAGTGTGCATGGCCCAGCCATTGGTCATACCTAAACATCGAATGTAATAAACGCGGTCATAATAGTTACATACTGCAACTATAAGATATCCAGCGAATACACACCCCACGAAAACACGAAATGTGTTGTCCTGTGAGCTATCCCATCGCTATAGCTCAATTTGAAACGGCCAGATTAGCCTTCCTACAACATCCTCAAACAATAAAGCTTCTCGAATCATCGGCATAGTCACTAGAACTTTCACGAACGTGGACATCGATACTTTCTAATCGATCTACATAAGCATGGTGAGACCTATCATCGAATACTGTAACTCTGCATGGAGCCCACATCACAAATATCAAAGCATTGTGTTAGAGAAATGCAAAGAAAGGCAACGAAACTAGTTCGTCAAATAAGAACTCTATGCTACCGAGACCGAATGATAAGACTCAATTTGATGTCTCTAAAATTTCGAAGATTTAGAGGAGATCTAATCGAGGTATATAAACTGTTGAATGGTCATTACAATATCAATACATGTGACCTATTAGAAAGACATTCATCGGGAAGAACAAGAGGACATAATAAAAAGCTACAGATGCCCATTGTTAAAAAGGCCATAGGAAAATATTTCTTCACGTAGATGGTGGTAAATAGCTGGAACTCTCAGCCATACTTCGCTGTTGAGGCTCCAACACTCGATCAATTCAAAATATACATAGACTCATTCTTCTATTATATAAAATACGAGTTCGACGACAAGCATTAGTTAGTAATATGTTCTAGTGACTCACAAGTAAATATCGAATGACGATACATATATTGTATACAAACATTGCAAATAATGTTATTGGACGAAAAGACGCAATACTTGTTCCGCATTATGATGATGATGATAATGATGATGATGATGATGATGGTGATGATGATGATATGATTGATAAAACAAACCACTATTATGATGATCGTGTCGTCATTTGTTTAAAATACGTATCAATTGACATATACGCACACGTTCCCTCATTAAAATCAACATATTTCGACCATTTTATGGGACCTCCGCGAATTCAGGGGAACTCCGCAAATAGGGACCTGCTGCAAATTGTCACACCGATAAGCACCAATTAACGAACCGTGGCGGACTCGGCTGTATCCGACTAACCTCTTTAAAATAGGTATCAATTGAGATATACGCACCCGTTCCCTCATTAAAATCAACATATTTCGACTATTTTAGGGGACTTCCGCTAATTCGGGAACTTCCGCAAATATATCCGCAAATAGGAGTAGTACATGGGACTCGTTACGTCCAATCGTAAAATTGGGCATAAGTGTATTTTGAGCGTAGACCTGAAAATTGTGCGCTTGATTATTTGTGTCATTATCCGCACATAATCTGCTTAGAACCGCCTCATTATGAGTCGAAATGTGACTAAAATGGTCAGATTTTCAGCACGTTATCGACTAAAAATGAGGCGATTCTCAGCAGGTTATCTACATAAAACAAGTTCCATTATAAGCAGATAAAATGCGGATTTTCATGGATACTAGGAATATATTTGTAATATGTCAGTTCGAAATATGTTATAACATTATTAACTAAATATGGATAATTACCTTGTCCTGACTTATGGAATGCGATTTACGTTGCATATGTAGAAGGTTCGCGGTGTGATTACCGGTGATTTATAGTGTGTCTCGGTGATTCATTGTCGTTCATAGTGAAGTTTGGATAAAACTGCCATGTTTATTACGCTATAGCGTTCGCTGATCCTGGCAACTCAAGTTTTCCGCGTTGAGTGTATCACCGTGATATGACAGGCGTATATCTCATAACTGTACATGCCTCGTACAGGGTAATATATGGTTCAACTCTGATTATATGGTTCTCTTCCAGATTGACCCTACGTCTGCCGGATGGAGCCCCTTGGATCTTAACGAGACCATGACGCTTGGGCACTACATTATCAAGAATACTACAAGAAAACCATAGTCAGAAATGGTAACGCACTCAAGATCATATTATTAGCCATAAATATAAATTATAATATAAAATATATTGGTTATTACAAAAAACTACGGCTTATTACTGCATGTTTCTCATTCACCAAACCAGAAAGCTTCTAAATACGGATCAAAAATTGTGTTCCCGCCATAAAATCTTCAAGTGTGCATGGCCCAGCCATTGGTCATACCTAAACATCGAATGTAATAAACGCGGTCATAATAGTTACATACTGCAACTATAAGATATCCAGCGAATACACACCCCACGAAAACACGAAATGTGTTGTCCTGTGAGCTATCCCATCGCTATAGCTCAATTTGAAACGGCCAGATTAGCCTTCCTACAACATCCTCAAACAATAAAGCTTCTCGAATCATCGGCATAGTCACTAGAACTTTCACGAACGTGGACATCGACACTTTCTAATCGATCTACATAAGCATGGTGAGACCTATCATCGAATAATGTAACTCTGCATGGAGCCCACATCACAAATATCAAAGCATTGTGTTAGAGAAATGCAAAGAAAAGCAACGAAACTAGTTCGTCAAATAAGAACTCTATGCTACCGAGACCGAATGATAAGACTCAATCTGATGTCTCTAAAATTTCGAAGATTTAGAGGAGATCTAATCGAGGTATATAAACTGTTGAATACATGTGACCTATTAGAAAGACATTCATCGGGAAGAACAAGAGGACATAATAAAAAGCTACAGATGCCCATTGTTAAAAAGGCCATAGGAAAATATTTCTTCACGTAGAGGGTGGTAAATAGCTGGAACTCTCAGTCATACTTCGCTGTTGAGACTCCAACACTCGATCAATTCAAAATATACATAGACTCATTCTTCTATTATATAAAATACGAGTTCGACGACAAGCATTAGTTAGTAATATGTTCAAGTGACTCACAAGTAAATATCGAATGACGATACATATATTGTATACAAACATTGCAAATAATGTTATTGGACGAACAGACGCAATACTTGTTCCGCATTATGATGATGATGATAATGATGATGATGATGATGATGGTGATGATGATGATATGATTGATAAAACAAACCACTATTATGATGATCGTGTCGTCATTTGTTTAAAATACGTATCAATTGACATATACGCACACGTTCCCTTATTAAAATCAACATATTTCGACCATTTTATGGGACCTCCGCGAATTCAGGGGACCTCCGCAAATGGTGACCTGCTGCAAATTGTCACACCGATCAGCACCAATTAACGAACCGTGGCGGACTCGGCTGTATCCGACTAACCTCTTTAAAATAGGTATCAATTGAGATATACGCACCCGTTCCCTCATTAAAATCAACATATTTCGACTATTTTAGGGGACTTCCGCTAATTCGGGGACTTTCGCAAATATATCCGCAAATAGGAGTAGTACATGGGACTCGTTACGTCCAATCGTAAAATTGGGCATAAGTGTATTTTGAGTATGTTAGTACTATAGTACTATATATTTGAGAATCGTTGATAAAAATGGGCGTAAGTATATGTTCGATAGAGTAGGTCGCCAGAGCGTCCTGTTGGTGTGTGTATATTGTTGACTAACAAGTTGGTTCATCGTGTATAAGTGTGAAGTTGTTTTTTTTGGGGGGGGGGGGACTTTGTAATTTCGGCCGACTATTGCGTGTCTGCAACTAATCTCAGCTTAAGATGGCTTAACCAATTCATAGAGCAGGTCGTCACATTTGAGCATCATGTGGGTGTGTGTATATTGTTGGTTCATCGTGTGAAGTTGCTTTGTAATCTCGGCCGACTATTGCAGCAACTAAATAATCTCAGCTTAAGACGGCTTAACCAAATTATGTGCTTAAAGGTTCAGACAGGCATACATCTTACTGAAAATAATATCGGCCGACTATTAAATGTCTGCAACTAAATAATTTGGTTAAGACGGCTTAACCAAATTATTTGCGTAAAGATTCAGACACACATACATCTTACTGTATTTTGATCAACAGATGAATATTCCCACCTACTGGATAGTGCATATTCATCCGAAGAAATGTCTGACGAATCTGTCAACTGGGATTAAAAAAATGAACACTTTAAATATTGTATATCCTACCATATGTGAATTATGTCATCACCAATAAATACATGTATAATCGATTATCTTTTCAATAATAATATCTCGCTGGGTTCTATCGTGGTAAAAATCTTTTGTTTGACAAGAGATTTTCCACTCAATGTTTGTCACAGACCTACGTCCCCCCTCCCCTCCTCCCCCTACCCCACCTTCACATCTCACATCACTTACCAGCACCTATTCATGCGCGTACACAATGTGTACGTGTCGGAGCACAAGACACCCTTAGTATTACCTCATAGTAAAGCAACGCTCTTTATTCATCTTTCAACATAAATGACACGCTTACATTATCGCGAATTATTGGAAGAGCGTACGTTTATAGAGTTATTGTTCTTAGAACGAGAATCGTCAGTCGGTTATTTTAAAAATCGTTGCTAAAAAGAGGGTGAGGACCCCGCCTCAACCTGATCGCGAATTATTGGAAGAATTATTGTTAGAGCGTACGTTTATAGAGTTATTGTTCTTAGAACGAGAATCGTTAGTCGGTTATTTTAAAAAGCGTTGCTAAAAAGAGGGCGAGGACCCCGCCTCAACCTGATCGCGAATTATTGGAAGAATTATTGGAAGAGCGTACGTTTATAGAGTTATTGTTCTTAGAATGAGAATCGTTAGTCGGTTATTTTAAAAAAAGGGGGTCGAGGACCCCGCCCCCACCCTGCTTTAGGGAAGTTACTCGGATGATGTGTCAGCGAGCCATTTTTCATAATACCAACCTCGGGACGTCATAGAGGGAATAATCAACGGATTTCACAGCGAAAATGACTAAGCCTATTATCTAAGCCTATTATCCCTAGCGTTCATAACCCAAACATCAATGGTTGCGTGTGTGATCACCTGTACATATTATCAGTTTATCGAGCTATTCATACATATAGTACGTCACCTGTACATTTGATCAGTTTATCACGTGATCACTAAATGTGCCAATCGGGTGTCCGCAGATGCCTGCAATGTTTTATTTGCAATAATTGGACATTATACTCTCACGTAAATAACAAGGAGCGTTTATTCATTACCTCTCTATCACGATGAAGTTATTAAGCATCGTGTAGCACTATTTCACCAAAGGTCACATGTTAGACGTACACACGTATACATACGTAATATCAGACTAAACAAAGCTCTTGATATGTTTCTTTCATCTTTTATATGATAGCGCTATATGTTATATACTCGATAGACCTAGTTACAGTCACAATCGCACATAAGCGAAACAAACGCTCTTTATTTAAATAACAGGGAGGCTACTCTAACACTCTTAGTTTTTCCAACAAAATAGTTATCAAATTCGATCACCAATAGAACTGTCTGTGAAACAACGATGACTTATAACAATCTTTAACTTATTTACCGATCTATGCTAGAACATGGCCGCAACAAAATCATGACCATAACAAAAAAAATTAACGGGGGCGTTAATGAAGAGCATCAGACTAATTGTAAGTACCCGACTCTATGATATGGCAGTCTCAAAACACATTAGTTTCTAAAAATCGGTGCCTTGTGTCTTATATTGTCGCAGGCTGTCTCGGAGACAGTACATATGACATGCATCTGTGTCAAAAAACAATATTTATTTAGTCAGATGTGCAACCTGTTATCCCGAAAACCGGAACATTATCTGCTTATAATAGAACATGTTTTAGGTAGATACTATGCTTAGAATCACCCCATTTTGAGTCGATAGCGTGCTGAAAATGAGAACAATTTAGTCATATTATACACTCACATTGAGGCAATTCTAAGCAGATTATGTGCTCACAATGACAAGAATAAAACTGACGACTTTTCAGGTGTAGGCTCTTTAATAGGTTTTTCGCTGTGACCCGCGCGATAAAACGAAATGACGGGTATGAGTCCATTATCTGCTTATTTTAGAATCAAATAATCACATTATGTACCTATTTCACACTATATATAGGTTGGTTATGTGCGTATTTCCGCGAGGATATGTTAAGATGTGATAGATGAATGTGATGCAAGCGTCATTCTTTTGGTATATACATATACGTATCAAGGGACACAGGATTCGAAATGTACCGATCACACATCCATTACAAGTTTAGTCAAATTGTCCAAGATATTGTGATCACCAGAAGCAAATTTAGTTTAAGATTTAGTCTACGCTTAAGATTACGCTTTTCATTGAAAACAAAAACAACCCACAATTCCAATTAATATATCTTTTGTTTATAGCACAGTGACACAGCAGTGATGTATGTGTAGCTGAAATGGCCTAGGGTGGGACAGGAAGACGACTAAACAGTCATATCCCTCCCCATCAGATATCTGTGTTTGTTCTATATAAGTATTGTTATATTTTTGTTTATGTATATAATAGTTATCTGATGAATAAACTAATTTGAATTTGAATTTGAACCATGCATATCAAGGGATACTAACGTGTCCACTCATTTAACTAAGTAATTAATGATATTATTAAAGAACGACATTGTTTTACTGTGTTTTACTTCCAGGGACTCGAGTGTCAAAACAGGGAATTCGTACACATGAGCAGATTGTCGACGATCTCAGATAATATAGCAAGACAGAAGGGCTACTCAGTGGCCGTCTTCATGCAGTCATGGGCGCTGAAGTCGACAGGGGCCTAGGTTTGGCGAAATGGTTGCAAGACCTGTATCTGTACCTGTACCATACTTCCGTTATGTGCGCATGCGCGGTCTACTCTCAAATTATATTATCTCCGGCGGATTTTCTCTCTAAAATATATAATTCGGACATTGATTGAAATCCCACCTGGCAGAATCGGACTGTGACAAAAAGAGGACTCAGCTGGACTAATCCGATCCTTATGTGATTCGTGTATTTGGACTTAATAACGACATTTTAGGTAGGTGACCGTGCCCTTATCTGTAAACAAAGAAAATGGCGGCGAAATCGAATTCAAACAACATTTCACAAACCGAATGCCAAACGCCTATCTCAGGAGCCATATATCAGGGACTTTCTGTAGTGAATGCGGGTCATTATGACTTTCAAAACCCAGCCAATGATTCTACTGCTGCATATTCCCAGTCAAATTATGACTTTGGTGCCTTCCATGATAAAATTACGGACACGGTCGATAACTTCGCCGGGTCAAAGGTCATAACAGACATATCAAACGCCAGCACATCCATACAAATGCCAGCCAGCGAAGACAATGTGTGTCGCGATAAATACCTAACGGGATTGATTAATCCGGATTTGACAGCCAGAGGCAATACACAAGTGAATGAACCAGGATTACCCGTCACACATGAGTACCACTATCAACAACACCAGATGATCGAAAATGCGTTACAGACAGGGGACCCCGGCACTTGTGCCATCATAAACATGTTACAGAACATCACAGTTAAACTCGGCTCGATTGACGAACTCAAGAGCGAAATGGCCACTATGAATAGGACACTCTCTGACATACAGTCGTCTGTTTTCAACCTAAAAGGCAGGATGACCAATTTGGAAATAAAGGACCAGTGTAAATCAAGTGATATCATCAATCTTCAAACATTCCAGGAAAGCACCAAAAATAAGATTGTTGAACTTATACAAAGGTCCGCTAAATTAGACCTCATTGACGAACGATCCAAACTAGTGCTAGAAAAGGTCACAGACGTGGAATCTAGGTTCATGAGAAATGAACTTATATTCACAGGCATATGTGAGGCTGAAACTCCCGAACACTCAACCGAGGTAGTCCTCAAACGTTTCATGGAAGACCGTCTTGATGTCGACCATGATATTAGTCTGGAATTCGCTAAACGGCTTGGCAAAGGTAAAAGCCCGAGACCAATACTGGCTCGATTTTCCAGACTGAAGGACCGGGATGCAATTAAACGAAAAAGCGGAATGCTCAGAGGCACAAACTTCTTTATAAATGAGAACTTCCCTGATGTTGTAAATGACTATAGGCAAAACACATTAAAGCCGAAAGCGAAGGAATTTCGAGGAAAGGGGCAGAAAGTCAGAATGGCCGGCGATAGACTTTTCGTGGACAATAAATTTATCCCAGCTGATGTTCCACCCCCATATAGAAGCACTAGGAGCCAGGACAAGTACACAGGGGTTCACAACTCGGGAAGAGGATATTCACAGATAGGGGGCCGTAGAATGGCACGTGGCCACCGAGGGCGAGGTGGAAGAGGCGCACACATGAACTCTCAAGATTACACGAACAATACTTATTCTGACAAAACTCTGAACACCAATAATGTATATGTACGTGAACCACTGCCCCCACCACCACCACCACCACCACCGACAAACAGGCCTCAATATGGACACTACTCGCCATTACCATATAGCTACCAACCACTGCCACCCCCTCCCCATCTCTCTCAACCCCCCGCAAAGCCAATTGCCAATCCCACCCCCACACATCAAACAACCACTGACCCCCCATCCCCAATGCAAACTCAATCTGCAGCACAACCGCAGACTTCCACGCTCAATGACAGCCTTACCTGTGATGCCCGCAACACCACGGAAGACGAGCCTCCAGATGAACCAAAGGCTGACACTGAGTAGGAAGGCCCGGGAGTGTTCCAGATACGACTTCTATCACTGAATGTATGTGGGCTCCAAACACGATTAGAAGACCCGGAATTCTTGGAATACATAGACAATTTTGACATTCTTTTGTTCCAAGAAACCAAGACCGACGATTTAGATGTAATAGAAATAGAAAATTTTAATATCCTAGAACTAATGAATAGAAAAACCATCTCAAAGAACCGTTCAGGGGGACTATGCATTGCCATCAGAGAATCCCTCAAACCTTTCTTTAATATTATCACAGATGACTGCCCAGAAATCCTCTGGTGTGAGTTCCGCAGACCCAAGGGCCCAACATATGCGATTGGTAACGTGTATATACCATGCGAAAATTCCAAATATTTTAACGAAAATACATTTGACCGAATCCACGTCTCTATATTAGAGAAATATGTCTGTTATGATCACATATTTATTAGTGGAGATTTCAACTCGAGAACAGGAAAGCTCGATGATAGCACACATGTAGGCAAATTGATAGAAGAGTATACACTCAATCTCCCTTCCAAACACCGACATAACCCAGACACAACCTCTAACAACTCCGGAACGAAATTACTCAGACTTTGCGAAAGCACAAGCTTGATAATACTGAACGGCAGAATAGGTTGTGACTACCCAAACCCTAACTTCACAACAAGGGGTTACAGCGTTATCGACTACGTGATTACCACCCCGAAACTCACCGAAGATGTATGTTATTTTCAAGTCGCAGAATATAACCCACTTGTATCTGACATACACTGTCCAATTATCGCGTGTATACGGATGCGTGTTTTCAAAGAGAGCAAACGATTGGCAGTTAAGAACAGCAAAAACCTGAAACTCCCAAGTGGAAATCATCACAGAAATAACTTAACTGCCAAATATCACGGTAAACCATCGCGATTCCGTGACACCCCACACATGGAATATACCGATCCAAACAAGCCGAGAACAACAGTGAATGATCTCAACGCTCTATTCGCGCGTACGACCGACCAGTCATGTCGTGACATACAAGCAAAGATAAACAGGATATCCGACGCGTTCAGCAATATCCTTTTAGGCAATGGAAAAGAACAATCCTCTACCGCACGAACCTTGACTAGGAAAGCAAATCCGCGAATAAAAATAAAAAACAAATCACCGTGGTTCAAAAACGATTGCGCCCATTCGCGAACCGAATACAGAAAGGCACGAAAAGAGTACAAAATCCGCGGAACGATACAACACAAAATACGCATGATAGAGTCAAGATACCGTTATAAAATAGCTTTGAGAAAAAGTAAGAAATTATATTACACAAATCTCAGAAACAAAATCCATGATCTTAAAGGTAACTCAAGTTCTGAATTTTGGAAATTTATGAAACAATTAGATAGAAAATCGGATGGCAATTCAGTAATCCCGTCAGCGCACATTTTTAAGGAACATTTCGCATCCGAAGAGCAGAAACTTTTCTCGCGAGTTGCGCAGGAACGCCGAATGCCGAACATCCCTTACTCGGATGCGTCTGGTATAGATAATTCCCTTCTGAACCGAGAAATCACAGTAGAGGAAGTGGAGCACGCCGTTAAAAATCTTAAGAACGGGAAGACACCTGGACATGACGGGCTAACCAATGAAATGATTAAACGTAGTAGTCAACAGCTAGGTCCCTACTACGCTAGTTTGTTCAACCTAATCCTATCTACCGGTTATATACCAACCGATTGGTCGCTAGGTACCATAAGGCCCATCTTTAAAAATAAAGGCGACTCGCTAAATCCCGATAATTATAGAAGGATTACACTGCTGTGCGTTATTTCCAAAATGTTTACTAGCATACTGTGTAAACGCATAAATGATTTCTTGTCAGAAAATGATGTTCAGACTGAATCTCAGGCTGGATTCCGTAAAGGATACTCTACCGTAGACCACATATTCTCCATGCACATGTTGACTCAATTACTCAAGTCAGGGAAACAAAACTTGTACTGCGCATTCATTGATTTTTCCAAAGCTTTCGATTCAGTGTGGAGAGATGGACTATGGGCGAAACTGAGACATCATAAAATCACCGGAAATGTACTCAGAATAATACAGAAGATATATGATAATCTTAAGATGAAAGTAATTGCTAACAATGTTCTTTCTGATAGTTTTGAGAGCGTGATAGGAGTGAAACAGGGCGACGGTTTATCCCCGATACTTTTTTCAATGTACCTAAACGACCTTGAACTTTTCCTCGAATCGCGAAATTGTAATGGTATCCACTATGTGGGATCTGCGGACGAGTATCTTGATATTTTCAAGAAGCTGTTCCTACTCATATACGCAGATGATACAGTAATCCTGGCTAACTCCGCATCGCATCTTCAGACCGCGCTCAATCATTTCGCACAGTACTGCGACAATTGGAAATTGAACATAAATTATTCGAAAACGAAAGCTATGATTTTCAGTGGGCGAAAAAAGATTAAATTACCACTTAAACTGCACATAAACGACGAACTCATCGAAAGTGTAAATCACTTTAAGTACCTAGGTACTTGGTTCAGCAAAACGTGCAACTTTAAAAGAGAGAGAGACCTCAGATGTAATGACGCAAAAAAGGCAATGTATACCCTAATAAGTAAAGTTAGAAAGCACAAACTAACATTCGATTGTACCCTTGACATATACGAAAAAACCATTGTACCGATAATTACATACGGGTGTGAAGTATGGGGTCACGAAAATATAACAGCGTTCGGAAAGCTAGAGATATGGTTCCTTAAATTCATGTTCGGCTTAAAAAAATCAACTGCCACTACCTTTATTTACGGTGAAACAGGAATATACCCGATAGAGCTCAAAATAAAAACAAGACTACTCTCATATTGGGGAAAACTTATGAATATGCCCACAAACAGGTTACCACTAAAATTATATTACTCCGCCCTTACATCATCAAACAATAATGCATGGTTGAAATACGTACGTAATACTTTGAACGAATTGGGACGGTCGTCATTTTGGATCAACCAGTGGGCCCCCGAAACAAAGAAATTCAATAGAGCAATAACAGAAAGACTACACGACATATTTATTCAAGAATGGAGGGGTTCTATATCATCGTCCAGCAAATACGGATTCTACAGAATAGTAAAAACTAACTTTGGCAAAGAACCGTACATCCTATCCAGGAATCAATGCACCGTCTCACGATTAGTGAAATTTAGAACGAGAAATCATCATTTACCAATTGAAACGGGTTCCTGGACAAACACAGAGTATACCGACCGTAAATGCAAGCTATGTAACCTGGAAATAGGAGACGAATTCCACATTATCCTTAAATGTCAAAAATTGAATGATATCAGGAAGAGACACATCGAACCATACTACTATATCAGGCCAAACACGATGAAACTGAACGCACTTTTCAACACTAAGAAAGGTAGAATATTGGCCCATTTGACTCTCTTTATCCAAAAAGCCCTCAAATTTTGCCAGGAACACCCTGGGGCTTAACTATGGGCCAAGCTGAACAACCCTACAATATGGACATACTATATATCCCCAACCCCTCCCTATGGATACACCACTCCTCAGGTGGTACCACTCTATATTTTGCCCCTGATTTCAAAATGAAACTTCATTGGAACCACAATCCCTCACCCCACCCTATGATACAACACCCACCCCTAGTAATTTTCATGCGGCTTTACTCTAGATTTCGCCAATTCTGCTAAAGGAAACCTCATTAGAACCACCATAACACCACGCCACAATTCCCACTGAAATTACATAGCTACTCCCACCCCCCCCCCCCCCCCACAACTCGCGCATGCGTCACGTATTTTATGTATTACCATATTCTGTATTATTCTTTGAGCTTCAACATCATAATATTCATGATAACTTTAGCTAATAAAATCGTATCGTATCGTATCGGCCTAGGGACCTATAAATCCAGCAATACTGACTTAATTTTTTTTTGGTGTTGAAATTATTTATTTGTTAATTTAATATAACATAATAATTGTGTTTGAATTTTATAATTCATGTTTTGTTCCAAATTATATTATTATCAATAAAGAATATGAATGAGCAAAACTTTGTATTTCTATCAGAGCAAAAATTTAAAAAAAAAAACAGTACTTCCATATATGCGGCCACGACCACCGTCCATGAGACCCGCGCACTGCTATGTCCACTAAAATCACCCGGGGGTTTGGGCTGTTATCTTCATTCGCGGCAAACATATTCGGCGATGGTGGCATTTAGAGGTTTATTGTCAGGCTTCGGTGGGCGATTCGCCCTTGTTTCTTCGTGAATGTAGTCGACGGTAGTTCCGCTACATATATGTGTGGAGTTATTAGCGATACGAGGGTAATACGGGGTCCGGGCTACTAGTCTTATTATTGTGCGCATTCTGGCTGGACCTGGCAAGTTATGGGTTAATAGCAGAGATGGGTCCATTACATTGCAAAGTAATGCATTACCTTACCATTACTTGACATTTGTTGCATTACTATTACCATTACATGGAAAACTCAATGTAATGCATTACCATTACCATTACTTGACATTTGTTGCATTACCATTACCATTACTTTGAAAAGTAATGCATTCCCATTACCATTACATTTCATGATGGACATGTTGAGTAAATAAAACGATTTTTTTTATGAACTATGTTGGATATAAAAATAAAATGAAGCACATAAAATAAACACATAACGAAAATGAACAACAAAAACACAATCACAAGCACTATCACACTATGTTAAGAGTCATTTAGATTCTTGGTTGGGATGATCATTCCTCCGTTAGCTGTTGAGCGAACAAGTCGCAAAGCTTTTAACTCTGTGGCTTGTCTCTGTTCCGGCTAGCTGAGCCCGGATCGCTTGTAAGTTGTGTGGTCGATCTGAAAAGATCTTAGCCGCCCGAGCGATTCGGAGTGAACGTTTTTGGCAGAGGATTATGTTGCTAATCCCCTCTGCCGTTGTCGCGGCCTTGGATAGACTGCGCATTGTGGACACCTTTAGTTGGACTCTAACCCAGACTAAATGGGGCATTGTGCGTCTATCCTTGGAGTACAGGATTGCTCCAGCAGTACCCTCTGCTGGCGGTACATCGGAAGCTTGATTCCACCAGCGACCTACCATCCGGTACGGGGACTTGAACATCTGGGACCAGGCCAGGAAGAAAGGAAAGAAGACACCGTCGCGCCGACGCAGGGACGCCGACAGGAAGGCCAGGTTGAGACAGGGGTTAGCTGAGAGACGCCCAGCTTTCCCCCACTTGGCCTCCCCCGACGATATCACCACCAGTAGCAGGGACACCGTTGATCTGCCGGAGGTTCCTGCTATTATCGTCGCTGAGGTCAGCGGAGACAGGGACGCGGACACCACCCCGATGTTCCTGTCGCTGATTTCGGGGTGGAGATGGACACTTTGCCACCTCGAACACCGGAATTCCATCTAAACCAGGTGTCCCCCATCTCCACGGATAGCAACAACAACAGCACCAGCTCCACCCGCACCCTTGAAGAGAGTACCGCAGAATCCAGAAGACTGGTGGCAGAATCCAGAAGACTGGTGGCAGAATCCAGAAGACTGGTGGCAGAATCCAAAAGTCGATGTGCAGATTTAGACAAGAGATTTGAAGAACAAGACATGTTACTTGCAGCGATCCATCAATCAACAACAACAACATCAGAAGAAATTAAAAGAAGAAAGAAATCAACCAAAAACAAAATATGTCTACATCATCTTTTGTTTCCACTCATCGTTATGTATTTCATTATTCATAACACATCATATCACTCCCAAGTGGGTTGTAGGAGAGGGGTTCCGTCCCTTCAAATCTTCCCTGGGCCCAGTCCCATAACCCCAATAAAGAAAAGGGTTGGGATGTCTCTTGCTGATTAGAGGTGGACGGTGTAACAAGAAAGTCTCTATGCTTACGCTGTAAAAGGAAAAATACCACTGATTACCCTATTCATTTAATCAACTATAACAAAGGCATTATTACTTGTATTGATTTATACTGCACTACTTGTTCAAATAGCCACTGCTGGTAGTCAGGGATTAGAGGATAATTAGCTAATTACCCAGGGTCTACTCAGGGATGATTATCTCAAGCAGATGTGACAAAATAATGTTAATATGACCCTGTAATTTACATCTTTCAGAAATCAGAAAAATATATAGCAATGTGATGTCATATGTGTTACTTAAATTCTCTAAGTTTTTTGAGACGGATGCAACATGTGAAAGGCTGAATATTTTCTTTAAAATTATGGATATTACATGAATATTAATTATATATATAAGACTTACCTTGAGATGCGTTGTGAAATTGGAAGTGACTCTTGAAGATGCTGATATAATTGTTGCACAATGCTTACAATTAGCGTTTACCGGACCAGTAAAATCGGCCGGCAAATCGAAGTGTTGGCGAAAGAACGAGATGCTGGTGGAAGGCATGGTGAAGTTGTTAATGCTATGCACGCAAGAGAGTAGATGGGCGCGAAGCGCCCGGGATGGTCGAAAAGATCGAGTGATCTTCTCCTTCATCCCTAATGATTGTGAACTACTACTACTATGGGGGGTTTGGGATTTCTCCCGGGAAGATTTGAAAGGGGCGGAACCCCTCTCCTACAACCCACTTGTGAATTTTAATTTGATACATGTTATGGTGTGACATAAGCATGAATTGGTGAAGGTGAAATGAGAATGATCTAGACATATTATTATTTTTTTTTCTTTGATTTCTTCGCTTTCTTTTTTCTTCGGTTTGATGTTGCTGTTGTTGTGACTGGGTTTGAATCGGAACTGGTGGTTTCTTCCCGATCTCGGTCTTGTTGGAATTTGCGTGCCATCTCCAACACTCTATCTGATTCTGCCATGCGTTTTTGATGTTGTAATTGTCTTTGTCGACGGTCAAATTCATATTGTGCTTGTTGTTGTGCCACAGCGATTTCAGCACGGACAGATTCAGCTTTAGATTCAGCGACTATCTCTTCTACAGAGCGGGTGGAGGCTGCGTTGGTGTTGTTGTTGGTGCTGGTGGAGCTGGGGGACACCGGGATGTTTTGGTAATCCGGTTTCCGAGGTGTAAAGCTGTCCAGTTCCACGTCGAAGCTGGCGGCAGGAACATCTGGGGTGGTATCCACATCCCTGTCTCCGCAAGCCTCGACGACGACAGCAGGAACCTCCGGCAGATCCACGGAGTCCCTGCTAGCTGTTCCAATGTCGTCAGTCTCCATGCAGGTCGGGTCGTCTGGGCGTCTCTCAGACAACTCCGGCCTGCCGGCTACGACACTGGACGGCTGAGCCACACGGGGAGGGGTGACCGGTCGATCAACGGTCGCCCCCATCTTCTTCTTCCACTTCGCCCGTCTAGCAGCGTCCCTTCGGCGCCTAGAAGGAGTCTTTTTCTTCGTAGGCCCGGTCTTCATCTTCGGCATGGTGCAGCGGGTGGCTTTGGCGTTGACGTCCAGGTCTTTAGATTTCTGGTTTCCAGCATCTTTGGTCCTGAACTCCAAGCAAAGTGTCAGGTAGCCCCCGCTAGACTGGAGAGACCAACTAGCGATGTTAACTACCGAACTACTTTGCTCTGCAAGCAACGCGGCTTCGGGGATCAAGTCCATAATATGTCCTAAGCCTAATCCAAAACCATCTCACTGGCGCTAAGCACAGGGGCAGCTGCAACCTAGATCGCGACCGCACAACTCACCCGTGCTCAGTGTCTGACAAGAGGAACAGCAGACAGACAAAGCAATAATGAACCCGCTCGACTCCTGCCAGAATGTGAAGACTTACCAGCAACCTTTATATCTTCACTGTGTTTCAACAGCTAATAAAAACAATGTCAGAACAATATAGCCATCAAAGTCATTCACACATCTCACTGTTTGTACAAGTCTGCATCACAAAAGACCCATCACAAAGGTAGTGATATGACTTCATTAGAGGACAATCAAAACAATCACTGTGGCTTCAGAAGCCATGCTCATAGTGTTGGTTGAAATCTTATTTACCAGCCTTCACAGTAGCAGTTTGTTGTTCCAAGGTGATGTATGAAGGTAAGAAGTCATAATTAAACATTTTAAGCATATGTAATGCAAACAGTAATGCAAATGTAATTGAATTACTTGTCTTTTTTGTGAAGTAATGCATTATTTTGCATTACATGTAATGCGAAATGGACTGTATTACACATTACTTTGCATTTCTAGAGAAAAGGTAATGCATTACAATGCATCACCATTACCCCATCCCTGGTTAATAGTGACACTTCTGTGTGGTCACGAACACCGTCCGTCCGTGTGTGGCTTTCTATGACACGCCGCACTATTGTGACTGCTAACATCACACATACACACTGCAGACACCACATGGGCAGTCAGGGTGGTAATTATTGCAATTGTGGCAATTAAGGTGTTAATGTTGGCACTTACGTGTGACCGCGAACACCGTACGTGCATTGGTGAGTTTCTATAACACACTGACACTGCTATGACAACTAAAATTACCATTAGACACCATAGGAGCGGTCTTTTACCCTGTGCCAATGCATTCTCTTATATATGCGAGTCGACCATAGGTCGCCTCGCATATATAAGAGAATGCATTGGCCTAACAATATTTTACAATTTTAGTAATTTTTTCTTGTAAAATCTTTAACAATTTTATAATTTCACCCATACAGAGCCCCAGACAAACATGAGCAGACGACACTCTTCTATATGCTTCTATATATGTGTGGGGCTCCCTGCAGGGTAATGGATGTTTTTTATTTGATGTCCTAAAAAATGTATTTGCACGAGGATATGTTAGGCCAATGCATTCTCTTATATATATGTCACAATTCTGGTAAGTTATGGTTAATGGTGGCACCTTTGTGTTGCCGCGATCCCCGTCCGTGCGTGGTCGTGATTCTATGACACCCCGCACTGTTCAGACCACTACATCAGTTAGCATCATTCGCAGCAAACATATTCGGCGATGGCGGTATTTTGATGGTTAATAGCGGCACTTACGTGTGGCCGAAAACCCGGTCCGTGCGTGTGTGGATTTACATGAAACCCCCGCACTGTTATGGCCACTAAAATCACACATAAAGACAGCACACCTTCGCGAATTAGTCTACATGGTGTTGCGAGTTTTGCATATAGCACACTCTTTATATAATGTATCAACAAGTGAGATCAGCACAGCACATTTATTATAAAGAACGTCCAGGAAATCTAACGTAGAGGCTGGTTTCTCGCAATTCAATATGCTGTAATCACCCAACTGTGTGACTAAATTCTCGAGACACGCTATAATCAGAACTTCATTTACTTGTTCGGTATTAGTCCATGAAATATTGATCGATCTTCGCATCTCCAGGACTTAACTTCACCCATTCAATTTTCTTTCTTATTGTCTTTTTCGGATGTTAATTAAAAAGCAGAGGTTCCTGATGAGGATACATGCGATCTCAGCAATCGAGCAGACCACTTCGACGGGAATGGTGGGCGGTTGAGGTTATCCGTTTCGGCTGTTTTAATCCCTGACTAAAATAACCAAATGGACAAATGTATGGGACATTTGTATACGCCCGTTTGAAAAACTGTTCGTATTATATAAACACTCTGACCGACGTCCGTCTGTCTGTCTGTCCGTCAACATTTTGATTCCGGATGATAACTTGAGTTTGGATTATCTTACCACAACTAAACTGGGTGTGTGGCTCAGTCATACCAAAATACAGGTCAAGTTCGAATTTGGGTTTGGTTCGATGATTTTTTTCCGGAGTTGTGGGCCTTTTCGATTTAGAAATTTTGCATATTCTTGCTTTCCAGATGATATCTTGCGTTAATCTATTGGAGTGATATCTTGTGTCGAATTGTGGTTTGGTATCTGATTTTTGTATATGAATTGAAAGATGACAACAATTTACTTTGAAAACGGTGCTCTTGTTGGTCGTTTTCAAACGTAATCCAATTAAAACTACACCTTGTCGACCGAAAATAAATCGCGATGAAATTATCATGCCGAATACCATCACCATCGTGTATACATGTATATTTGCTTCATAACTTATGCTTTCATAATGTTATCTTTCTTATAGATAATTCCAACATGTCTGCTTAAATTCCAACCATTGATTCAAACTACCAAGCCTGTAGCTTGGTCCATGTGTGGGGTGTCAAAATATATGCATAACAGTAATGTAGATTGACGAGTCAAATTCCAGTAACTTACCTGTGCTGGTCTCGAATAACCGTATGAAACATGGCGTGTGTCCCGAATCAATATAAGGCAGGAGTGTCATGATATCAAAACTGCAACACAAAAAACGGCAGTCTAAAATGTGGAGGATACTTTAGTCTACTGAGTCGTCCAAGATTTATATTTATGTTTCCTTTATTAATCTTAATACTATACGGATATATTTAAATTAATCCTGGACCGCATCCAACAACACAATCACAATTTTCCATTAATATGTGCGCATTGTTGGAAATATTTCAGACCTGATAAACGAGTATGTTTTCTCCTTCTCGAACCCACCTTAACTTTTCATACCCATAAAATCAGCTAGAAATCCCTGGATATAGTTTCCCCGACCGTAAAGTCTGAGATTCCAATGGAGGTGACATATTCGTAATGTTTGCAGGATTTCTCATTTTCAATCCTAAACCTGAACTAGAATTCTATTATTCGTCTTTATGGTTTGAAATCTGCTCTAGGAAAATCCTCAGTATTCTGTGGGTATCCAACAGATCTGATAAATTTTGTATTCCAAATTAGTTAAGTTCACAATTTCTGACGATGGTTTCAGTATAATAAATGTATTTACGGTTTCTACCAGTCACAAGCTCGCCAATTACTCTCCTCGACCCCATTATTACTTCCAATACTCTGCAAGTCTCAGACGCTGATGCGTTAGACCTCGGAGATTTCATATCACATAGGTGTCTACGCTACAATTTTTTTCTGTAATACCCGGGCACCATCCTTCGAAAAAAATAGAAGAACAACAGAAAAGCTAACTTTGCACTTGCAGATTGCTTACCCGGAACAGTAGACTGGGATGACCTCATAAATCACGCAACAGATGTCAAAAAAGCTGTAAACCTGGTTCAATTCAGACATTCGATGGGAGATTTTTAAAACGCGTGACAGTGTGAGAAAATAGGCCAACAAATCCGAATAATGGATATGTTACACAAAAATCAGAAATAACATTAACATGAAAAACACGCGAAAATCAAATTCGACGAACATGTGGAAGAGTGAATAACATAATTCCGAGAGAATTCTTGAGAATAATAAAGTACCCACTGAATAAGAAAAGATCAAAGGATAGCCTACCGCTGTACATCTCAACTGGCAGTATCGCAACAAACGCTGAGACATATGCAACAAACAAAGCTGAAAAAGCAATCATACTGAATAAGAGCTTCAAACGTTAATGATTCTATTCCCATTCTTTCCGAAACGCTGGAAAAACATTGTGCTAAACTTGTTTTTCACAGAATCCGATGTAGAATCTATTGTCAAGTCATTCAATCTGAACAAAGCACCGCAACACAGAAAATCCAGTGCACGCCCGCTAGTTCTTATATTCAGAAAGTCCATTAACAAATCGAACTTCCCTGCGTTATGGAAATTTGCAAACATCATCCCTATTTTCAAGAAAGATCATGGTTGCTAGCATGTTTGAGAAAGTGATACTGAAACAGGTCGTAACACAACATACCAGTTAGTAGAGTTATATCATAACATGTTCCCATCACTTGACACATGTTTATATACATGTTTTATGATTTGCAGATATCTCTAATGTATTCGTAAGAGCTTGGCACAGGGGACTGATTCATAACTTTGGCGCATACGGTTAGAAGGAATAATGGTATAACGACTCGAAGATTACTGAGATAACAGAAAACTAAAGTTTGGTCAATGATTCGCTTTTCGAATATCATGTCATTGCATCCGGTGTGCCACAGGGGCAACCCATTTGACCCTTCCTGTGTCTTGCCTATATCAATGACTTAGCCGACAGTATCACCTACTGGTCAAGTGGTCTTGCTAATGTGCTATGACTCTGGTGGGTCCTGCTGAATTGATGTTGTTAATAAAATGTAATGTTTGTTAAGAAACAGTACCGTTATATTTTCTAAAGTTGTCATTTTCGCGGTTGTTTGATAATCTGAACACGTACATGAAGTTAGGAAAAGCCATTAAGTGTGTCAAACATTCAAAAACATATATTTTGGGAAATAATTTAATACTGGTAGTAATAGTTGTTGTAAGTCGACTAAATTCAAGATCGCTATTAACGTCGTTTTGATAAAAAACATTATCTCCCATTTCCTATGAAATTCCCCGATACAATGGGCGATAACGAATGGGCGATAAAAGCATCCGTATCGTTACTGCAGTTGCGATACAAGGCGCTCGTAACGTCGTTGACTGATCAAAATCATGAATGAACTGACGTCACATCAATCGCGTGAAAAATCAAAACGACATTCCAACGTATATTCTTGCGTACTATAAACAAATAGTTCCAATGTTTTAACATTATTTTATTGCCTACCGGGTAACCACCACGGGTATTATGGTATAACACATCACAAGGGAACTAATATGTATGTGTTCAGTATGTATTATAAGTGTAAGAAATTGTGTCCATTGAATACAATTCCGTTAGGCATATTCGCGTGCACAGGCAGGTTGTGAGAATTTAGCAAAGCGAGCTAATCGCGTGACACAGATACCTTTGCAGGTTGGGAGAATTTACTCAATAAAGCGAATCATCGGACACAAATTCAACAGTTTTGGCTTTTAAGAAACTCCTGAAATGTAATTTGTGCGGTGGATTCTGTCACGCCAATGGTAGATAAATGTGTTATATACACAATGTGTTTGTAACGATTCATGTATCGCGACTCGGGCTATTTTTCGTGTCCATATAGCGACTCGGCGACCAAGGTCGACTCGTCGCTATATGGCCACGGAAACTTGCCTCGTCGCGATACATGAATCGTTACAAACACATTGTGTATATAACACATATATATCGCAGTTAACCCATTATAGCAATTATGCAGGAGTTCCAACATCATACCAGACTAGCAGGACCACTTGATCAGAAGTGATTATAGAATATGTAACAAAAATGCATGCCGATAACACTAACAATACAAACCGCCGTTTTTACCACATGTCCCCTGGTGCGACAACCCTACCATGTGTATCCACCTTAATACCTTAAGGTGACCTGGTGCGACAACCCCACCATGATTATCCACCTCAACACCTTATTAAGGTACTAAGGTGGATACTCATGGTGGGGTTGTCGCACCAGGGGACCTGTGGCTATTACCTCAAATTATTAGAACACGCTATGAATAGTGATATTGTGAAAATATAGACATGATCCGAAAAATGGCTGGTCAGCTTTAACCCAACAAAAACGGTTTCTTCTCTTTAATACCTCCAACAACATATTACCGGCATCTGAAGTTCGCAGGTGAAAAACATATCTTCTGTTGACACGCGTACAAACCTTGGTCTGGAAATCCAAATCAAATCGTAATTGGAAAGCCCATATTGACGGTTTGGCTAAATGGGTTGCATCTCGTCTAGCTCAACGTATGTGTATGAAGTACCAACGTGATATAAAATTCATTGCAATTATCTATAAGACATATATTTCCCCTATTTGATTAATCAGACGAAGCTTGGGACAGTGCATCACAATATCTCCCACATGTAGATAAGTTTGGTCGACAACATATGGACGCTGCATGGGCGGAGTGTCGGTGGCATCACTCACTCTGCGTCTAATGACGGTGTTGAGGAAGTGGGGTTGAATTGGTCTCTCACCAGTTTTAGTGATAAATTTACCCAGGTTTCCGAAATTGTGATAAAGTTACCCAGGTTAGAGATAATTGGTATAAATTAACTCCATTTTAATGTGACTGAGGGAAATACTGTTCACTTTTGGCAAGTAACAAAGCCATCATAAGCATAAACTAAGAGATAGTTTTACTGGAGGTAGTCATTTTGCTAAGCATGAAATTTTATCATCCGGGGTAACTTTATCACAATTCTTCCCAACATGGGCAACTTTATCACAATTGCAGGAACATGTGTAACTGCATTGTAACTGCAAAAACGGTAAGTGACCAACTCAGTGGAAGTGCGTGGCCATTTCTTGACAAAAAGCGACAAATACCTAAACTGTAATTAGTCTCAAAATAGTAAACGAACAAACCCCTTTAACACTTTACCCAACAGAACGGCCCTGTGCCAATGCATTCTCTTATATATGCGAGTCGACCATGCATTGGCTTAACACATATTAAAAATGATAAAATTGTCAAAGAATGTAGAAAATATTATAAAAATTGTTAAAAAATGTAAGAAAAAAAATAAAATTGTTAAAGAATGTAAGAAAAAATGGTAAAAAGTGTAAAAAATGCATTCTCTTATATATGCGAGGCGACCTATGGTCGACTCGCATATATAAGAGAATACATTGGCACATGGCATAACTGTAACCATCACAATGTGGCCAATGAACCGGTTCCAATGATATCCATATTTGTATGGTGTTATTGAGACAGACCGAATATATTTTAGACTGTTGAAGCTTTACTTGGGCGTTTTTGGCCGTTTTGTTGGGTAAAGGGTTAAAGCTATCACAGCACATCCCCCTAGAACAAACGAGGTGTCGGGTTACAACTGGAGACGCACCGGTAAATGTTATTGACATAACTGTAATATTGAACATTACAAAAAGTAACTTTTCCGGTGGTAGTCACTGAGTGAAATAATCTTCCCAAATTAATCACAGACATTGGCCAATATTCTATGTTTAAAAATAATCTGCAAGGACCCCTCTAGTTCACAACTCTAGTTCACAATTAAGGAATGAAAATGAATTAGTGTAAAATCTACTCATTTTAGTAATATATGCCGACGCCTCCCTGGTGGACACACTCCCCCATTCCAGGCTTGGGGAAATTACTTGTGAATGTAATTAATTAAAATTACAATTGCTTCAAAATTTTTCAATTACAATTCCCTTTACATCTATTTCACAATGTAACTAATTGCAGTTACTTTGAAATGTAACTCAATTACAAATAAATTTCAGTACGGCTTTGAAGTAGAAACACTATTTATTTATATGAACTTTATTTTATAGCAAAACATAAATTTAACACAAGCAAAATAAAATACACGAAGAAGCACAACAATGAAGCACACTTAGTACAGAGTCTTGATATGTCGATTACACTTGATATGTCGATAACACTTGATATGTCGATAACACTTGATATGTCGATTACACTTGATATGTCGATTACACTTGATATGTCGATTACACTTGATATGTCGATTACACTTGATATGTCGATTACACTTGATATGTCGATTACACTTGATATGTCGATTACACTTGATATGTCGATTACACTTGATATGTCGATTACACTTGATATGTAGATTACACTTGATATGTCGATTACACTTGATATGTCGATTACACTTGATATGTCGATTACACTTGATATTTCGATTACACTTGATATGTCGATTACACTTGATATGTCGATTACACTTGATATGTCGATTACACTTAATATGTCGATTACACTTGATATGTCGATTACACGTGATATGTCGATTACACTTGATATGTCGATTACACTTGATCTGTCGATTACACTTGATATGTCGATTACACTTGATATGTCGATTACACTTGATATGTCGATTACACTTGATATGTCGATTACATTTGATATGTCGATTACACTTGATATGTCGATTACACTTGATATGTCGATTAAACTTGATATGTCGATTACACTTGATATGTCGATTACACTTGATATGTCGATTACACTTGATATGTCGATTACACTTGATATGTCGATTACACTTGATATGTCGATTACACTTGATATGTCGATTACACTTGATATGTCGATTACACTCGATCTGTCGATTACACTTGATATGTCGATTACACTTGATATGTCGATTACACTTGATATGTCGATTACACTTGATATGTCGATTACACTTGATATGTCGATTACACTTGATATGTCGATTACATTTGATATGTCGATTACACTCGATCTGTCGATTACACTTGATATGTCGATTACACTTGATATGTCGATTACACTTGATATGTCGATTACACTTGATATGTCGATTACACTTGATATGTCGATTACACTTGATATGTCGATTACACTAGATATGTCGATTACACTTGATATGTCGATTACACTTGAAATGTCGATTACACTTGATATGTCGATTACACTTGATAAGTCGATTACACTTGAAATGTCGATTACACTTGATATGTCGATTACACTTGATATGTCGATTACACTTGATATGTCGATTACACTTGATATGTCGATTACACTTGATATGTCGATTACACTTGATATGTCGATTACACTTGATATGTCGATTACACTTGATATGTCGATTACACTTGATATGTCGATTACACTTGATATGTCGATTACACTTGATATGTCGATTACACTTGATATGTCGATTACACTTGATATGTCGATTACACTTGAAATGTCGATTACACTTGATATGTCGATTACACTTGATATGTCGATTACACTTGATATGTCGATTACACTTGATATGTCGATTACACTTGATATGTCGATTACACTTGATATGTCGATTACACTTGATATGTCGATTACACTTGATATGTTGATTACACTTGATATGTCGATTACACTTGATATGTCGATTACACTTGATATGTCGATTACACTTGATATGTCGATTACACTTGATATGTCGATTACACTTGATATGTCGATTACACTTGAAATGTCGATTACACTTGATATGTCGATTACACTTGATATGTCGATTACACTTGAAATGTCGATTACACTTGATATGTCGATTACACTTGATATGTCGATTACACTTGATATGTCGATTACACTTGATATGTCGATTACACTTGATATGTCGATTACACTTGATATGTCGATTACACTTGATATTTCGATTACACTTGATATGTCGATTAAACTTGATTTGTCGATTACTCTTGATATGTCGATTACACTTGATATGTCGATTAAACTTGATTTGTCGATTACTCTTGATATGTCGATTACACTTGATATGTCGATTACACTTGATAAGTCGATTACACTTGATATGTCGATTACACTTGATATGTCGATTACACTTGATATGTCGATTACACTTGATATGTCGATTACACTTGATATGTCGATTACACTTGATATGTCGATTACACTTGATATGTCGATTACACTCGATCTGTCGATTACACTTGATATGTCGATTACACTTGATATGTCGATTACACTTGATATGTCGATTACACTTGATATGTCGATTACACTTGATATGTCGATTACACTTGATATGTCGATTACACTTGATATGTCGATTACACTTGATATGTCGATTACACTTGAAATGTCGATTACACTTGATATGTCGATTACACTTGATATGACGATTACACTTGATATGTCGATTACACTTGAAATGTCGATTACACTTGATATGTCGATTACACTTGATATGTCGATTACACTTGATATGTCGATTACACTTGATATGTCGATTACACTTGATATGTCGATTACACTTGATATGTCGATTACACTTGATATGTCGATTACACTTAATATGTCGATTACACTTGATATGTCGATTACACTTGATATGTCGATTACACTTGATATGTCGATTACACTTGATATGTCGATTACACTTGATATGTCGATTACACTTGATATGTCGATTACACTTGAAATGTCGATTACACTTGATATGTCGATTACACTTGATATGTCGATTACACTTGAAATGTCGATTACACTTGATATGTCGATTACACTTGATATGTCGATTACACTTGATATGTCGATTACACTTGATATGTCGATTACACTTGATATGTCGATTACACTTGATATGTCGATTACACTTGGTATGTCGATTACACTTGGTATGTCGATTACACTTGATATGTCGATTACACTTGATATGTCGATTACACTTGATATGTCGATTACACTTGATATGTCGATTACACTTGATATGTCGATTACACTTGATATGTCGATTAAACTTGATATGTCGATTACACTTGATATGTCGATTACACTCGATATGTCGATTACACTCGATATGTCGATTACACTCGAAATGTCGATTACACTTGATATGTCGATTACACTTGATATGTCGATTACACTTGATATGTCGATTACACTTGATATGTCGATTACACTTGATATGTCGATTACACTTGATATGTCGATTACACTTGATATGTCGATTACACTTGATATGTCGATTACACTTGGTATGTCGATTACACTTGATATGTCGATTACACTTGATATGTCGATTACACTTGATATGTCGATTACACTTGATATGTCGATTACACTTGATATGTCGATTACACTTGATATGTCGATTAAACTTGATATGTCGATTACACTTGATATGTCGATTACACTCGATATGTCGATTACACTCGATATGTCGATTACACTCGAAATGTCGATTACACTCGAAATGTCGATTACACTCGATATGTCGATTACACTTGATATGTCGATTACACTTGATATGTCGATTACACTTGATATGTCGATTACACTTGATATGTCGATTACACTTGATATGTCGATTACACTTGATATGTCGATTACACTTGATATGTCGATTACACTTGATATGTCGATTACACTTGAAATGTCGATTACACTTGATATGTCGATTACACTTGATATGTCGATTACACTTGAAATGTCGATTACACTTGATATGTCGATTACACTTGATATGTCGATTACACTTGATATGTCGATTACACTTGATATTTCGATTACACTTGATATGTCGATTAAACTTGATTTGTCGATTACTCTTGATATGTCGATTACACTTGATATGTCGATTAAACTTGATTTGTCGATTACTCTTGATATGTCGATTACACTTGATATGTCGATTACACTTGATATGTCGATTACACTTGATATGTCGATTACACTTGATATGTCGATTACACTTGATATGTCGATTACACTTGATATGTCGATTACACTTGATATGTCGATTACACTTGATATGTCGATTACACTTGATATGTCGATTACACTCGATATGTCGATTACACTCGATATGTCGATTACACTCGATATGTCGATTACACTTGATATGTCGATTACACTTGATATGTCGATTACACTCGATATGTCGATTACACTCGATATGTCGATTACACTCGATATGTCGATTACACTTGATATGTCGATTACACTTGATATGTCGATTACACTTGGTATGTCGATTACACTTGAAATGTCGATTACACTTGATATGTCGATTACACTTGATATGTCGATTACACTTGATATGTCGATTACACTTGAAATGTCGATTACACTTGATATGTCGATTACACTTGATATGTCGATTACACTTGATATGTCGATTACAC
Organism: Siphonodentalium dalli; assembly: GCA_032622095.1. Taxonomy (NCBI): domain Eukaryota; kingdom Metazoa; phylum Mollusca; class Scaphopoda; order Gadilida; family Siphonodentaliidae; genus Siphonodentalium; species Siphonodentalium dalli. The sequence goes on from CP136065.1 coordinate 19,422,164, forward strand.
TTGATATGTCGATTACACTTGATATGTCGATTACACTTGATATGTCGATTACACTTGATATGTCGATTACACTTGATATGTCGATTACACTTGATATGTCGATTACACTTGATATGTCGATTACACTTGATATGTCGATTACACTTGATATGTCGATTACACTTGATATGTCGATTACACTTGATATGTCGATTACACTTGAAATGTCGATTACACTTGATATGTCGATTACACTTGATATGTCGATTACACTTGATATGTCGATTACACTTGATATGTCGATTACACTTGATATGTCGATTACACTTGATATGTCGATTACACTTGATATGTCGATTACACTTGATATGTCGATTACACTTGATATGTCGATTACACTTGGTATGTCGATTACACTTGGTATGTCGATTACACTTGGTATGTCGATTACACTTGATATGTCGATTACACTTGATATGTCGATTACACTTGATATGTCGATTACACTTGATATGTCGATTACACTTGATATGTCGATTACACTTGATATGTCGATTAAACTTGATATGTCGATTACACTTGATATGTCGATTACACTTGATATGGCGATTACACTTGATATGTCGATTACACTTGATATGGCGATTACACTTGATATGGCGATTACACTTGATATGTCGATTACACTTGATATGGCGATTACACTTGAACATCATCAGTTGCTCGAAAAGTTCATCCTTAAGGCGACACCTGTCCGGAGGAAAAATCTTTTCGGCAAGAGTGACTAAATCCTTCGGCCCACCCAAAATTAACCCCAAACTGTTAATGCATTTCCAGTGTAACCGCTACACTGTAAATAAATTCCGTTGATATACGGAATATGGTTACGTAAAATTTACAGAACATGGTTCTGTAAATGATTCTACGGAACCAAGTTACGTAGAAATTGCCAGAATAGTGCATGGTGGGATAGCACCCCACGCGTTCGGTGCCATCTTTGAAATCTTTGAAATCGGCAAGATTGATTTTACAGACCAAGACTTTGCAGTAAACAGTATAAAGACGTTATAAAGGTAAGCTTATTTTCAAACGAGTATATGTATGTGCGAAGCGACCTGGAATGGGTTGGTGGAGAAACGGGTGCATCACATTTAGAACAAGCCCTATATATGTATTGATTCCTAACTCAGAAAGTTCTGTGAGTGTGACCACTGACCTCATAAAAATAAAAATGGCACCGAAACACCAGCGAATCACAAATTGCAGACGGCAAAATTAATGTGTTAAGGCAATTAAATAAATTGGTTATGGTCGGGTGTATACTGTATACATCATATTGGTCTATATTAAATTTCCACCAGAATGTAGTTTTAAGAAACGGCAACAGTTTTTGCAAGGAACTACGTGGATTCGAAGTGGCGTGTATTACTATTAGTGTATTAAAATTAAATCTCATAGATCTAACTGTCTATAGACTATAACTGCAAAGAACTACATTTATATTATGATGAGTTACCACAATCAACTTGAAACAATTCTCCAGTTTCGTTTCGCTTAATTGGGTTTGACTCTTTTGTTTCAACTCTTTGTTCCACGTGTTTTGATATTATTGTTTTGTTGTGGTTTTTTATAATGTCTGAGATGAGCACATTAACATCCATGATGGCTGTCAAAACGGCTAAATGTGATCCTTCGACAAATTATCATTCTCCTAGCATACCCGTTATTTAGTTAATATGAACTAAATAACGGGTATGCTATGAGGGTGATAATGTCTGAGATGAGCACATTAACATCCATGAGGGCTGTCAAAAAGGCTAAATGTGCTCCTTTGACAAATTATCATTCTACTAGCATACCCGTTATTTAGTTAATATTAACTAAATAACGGGTATGCTATGAGGGTTATAATGTCTGAGATGAGCACATTAACATCCATGATGGCTGTCAAAAACGCTAAATGTGCTCCTTTGACAAAATATCATTCTACTAGCATACCCGTTATTTAGTTAATATTAACTAAATAACGGGTATGCTATGAGGGTCATAATGTCTGAGATGAGCACATTAACATCCATGATGGCTGTCAAAAGGCTAAATGTGCTCCTTTGACAAATTATCATTCTCCTAGCATACCCGTTATTTAGTTAATATTAACTAAATAATGGGTATGCTAGGAGGGTGATACTCTCTGAGATGATCACATTAACATCCTTGATGGCTGTCAAAAAGGCTAAATGTGCTCCTTTGACACATTATCACTATCCTAGCATACCCGTTATTTAGTTAATATTTACTAAATATCGGACATTTGCAGTCGCTTGTGACGATTTGTGGGACCGGAGACGAACATTTAACATTTAGAATGAATTATGTAGTTGTTAATTATCTTCAAATCGATAATTTGTGTAAATATCTCACTCTCGTCGTCGTAGATGCTCAGACTGAGATTCTGAAAAGGTAGGAAGTAACAAACCCAGTGGACAGCTGTGGAGACAAAACTCGCTGTCTTTGAACACTGAATATTTTTGGGAAATACCCGTAACTAAACGTCGATGTAATTTGTAAATACACATTTAAATAACCATAATTGACCACTGATACATGTATCATTTGTATGTGCCTTTTTGGCTAAAAATAGTATAAATTTATGGATATACCAAATGTTGTTGGTTGCTTTAGCTTTTAATCTCTCCAGTTGCAGAATAAGGTACCAGGTAACCAGATTTCCATTATTTGAAAGGTGGCACCTAGTGTTGAAACTTGAAAGGCTAGTCAACTAAATTAATGTCACGACCATATCGCAATATTTTCCAAGAAAGGTAGGCCTACCGGTATATATATCATTTTCAGTGATAACAATCATCGCTGCATGCAATACACATGATTATTCGACAATCTCATATGACTTGCCCGTCGAGAACATTTTGGGCTGAAGTTTGTTAGACAGTACCGCATGCCTCCCCCAAGCCCACCCACCCTGCCAAGTTTATTTCCTATAGTATTCTTGAAATGGGTCTCTCTGTTGTGTGATTCTTTGGGTACATGTATGCCCATTATTTAGTTAAGGTGATTTTTTACTAAATAACGGGTATGTTAGTGCCACCGCAGACGCTACGATTAAAATCGTAAATGGGGAAAATCGTATAGGTGGAGAAATCGTAGCTTGTCCGCAGACGCTACGGCGCTGCGATCTTTGCAGCTACGATTTGATCAACGTGATCGATCACATGATAGCAAAATGTTATACAACGTTCTCCGCATTATGCAACTGAATACATATGGCATGTATCTCAATGACAATGTTCTAAACTAACAAGTTGATGTTGAAAGTTCAAGTGAAATTTAATATTTTTTTAATTTTGACATTTTTGTACCTGTCAACTCAACAGGCTCAGCTGCCCCAATTGAATTTCAACAATTGCGGCAGCCCTCTACTCCTTGCCTGATATGTGGTATAGGCCTGCACTCCCTGCCGTGCCACATCTCCACCAATGTGGCCTCGTTTTTGTAAGTGCAAGAAGTTTGTAAACTTTGCGCCATTTTTGAATGTTTTCTTTTCGTGGTATTTACAACATGACCAGTGCGACAGTGGTCATGTGACAGCTACGATCGCGCGCGTTGCCAAGGTCACGCCACGATTTTCCTGGTAAAATCAAACAGTGCTTGATTGCTACGATTTGGTTACGATATTGTCGTGGGCAATTGGGCATGCGCATTGGATGCTTCCTCCTGCGATTTTCCCCACTTACGATTTTAATCGCAGCGTGTGCGGTGGCACTTAGAGTTACATTTCTTTAAAAAACTCAAAACATTGGGCGACAAATGTTCTCGACGGGGAAGTCGTATGATATTGCCGATTATTCATGTAAACCTCAATAATTACCGTCGCCCTGTGTAAATAAAATTTCTGACGATCGTCGTGGATCCCAAATATGACCATCTGCATAGTAACGATTTACACGGTATTATAAAATAATAATAATGGCACAATACTGGTGTCATATTATTTAACTTTGTCACGTCATATTATTCAACTAAATGACAGTTTTTAAGCACAAGTTACTTAACATGCACATTCGCATAATATTGAAATGTTCTGATTTGTTTTTGTAATTTTGGGTACCCGAAACACCTTTTCGTAAAGCTGGGTACCCAACTATCTTGTTAGTGTGGGATTTGATATGGTTCATTTTTTGGAAAGCTGCCTTTAGTTGCTGGTGCTGAATATACATACATGTATGTCAATAATACTGCGGTGTTATTTTAGAATTTATAAAAAGGATTTTGTTTACGGCTGTAACGTACTGACTATACACTTAGCCACAATACGATACAAATCGTGATAAATGTTCATACCACGATACACTAAATTGGTGTTCTCGATTGCTTTACCACCTGAATTGTTGGAACAATACTGTCTATAACTGGAGATAGGGTTAACGATGTGATACATGTATCGTTTGATTGTGTATCGTTTGATGTATATCGTCGTAGCCCTAGTATTTCTATATCCAAAAGAGAAACACTGGTAGCACCCATTCAATTTGGTTTAGGCGACCATATACTTAACCCTTTAATGACTGGATCTTCCTGATATTTGCGAAAACCCTGTGTCAGTGCATTCTCTTATATATGTAAGTCACCCATAGGCACCTCGCATATTAAAGAGAATGCATTGGCATACAATGTTTACCTTTATCTGGTAAGCCAGTGCATTCTTTTATATATGTGAGGCTCCCTATTGGCGATTCTCATATATAAGAGAATGTACTGGCACAGGGTCTCTAATGCTGCATCAGGGCTGTTCCCATCATGAAATGGTGACTGTAAACATGATAGTCAGGGACTCGGTAAATTGATAGACCATTGGAAGTATAATAATAATAATTCATGGTTTTTTAGGTACCCAGCTTGACCTTTAATAGCGTGTTTTTAGCACACATATGACACCATTCTAATCGACCACATGACACATCAATAGTCATTTTTAAAGTTGTTATTCTAATTCCTGCCTCATATTTGCTTTATATCTGATGGTCTAGAATATATATATATATATCAATCAAAAAAGTGTTATATTTAACTTCAAGTAAAATAAATGATAACACGTACATGTAAACATGGAAAGTGCAGGTGGGTTTAAACAAATTGGGAGTAAACAAAAAGATAGTTTGCAGATATTAGGTTGCTTGGCCCATGAAAATTCCAGATGCAAAAAAAAGGAATCTATACAAATGTCAGATATCTTATTACAGATGAGAGCATTTGTTATGTTGCCACATACAATGTTCCATTCATAGACAACAAGACAATTTATTGCTTTTCTGTAAACATAATTCTTAAATGGGTGACTGGTTGATGTCCACACCATAAACATGTATGACATCATGCTGTGATTACCATATGTCTTCAAGGCTCTTGTTATTTTCTGATTTCACTATAACTGGTAGTCTAGCCAAATATAGCCAGTCTAGTTCAGTTTTAAAAGTGACTACACTTAGATTCGACTTCGCTATAATTCATTAGATCTTTAATTCTTTATAAGGACGTTTGTGTTAAAATTCAGAGGACTAATTGGTAAGTTGGTAAAATATATTTGTTCTTTAATATATGTTACAATGAAGCATGTATATATTTTCTGTGAAAGAGTCAATAAGTAATATGTCAAGTTTTTATTCTGCAATACCAAAGAATTTTGTTTTCTGCTATGACATAAACAAACATAACAAATTTGCAGGAAGTTTTTTTGCATCTGGCATTTTCGGAACCCACCACTCCCAAACCTGCAAAAAATTTCACTAAAATTGGTCTATATAAATCGCATAGAACTCTACTGATATCACTCATAAAATTAGTGTCCGGGGCGAGATACATTCACATACCAAATTTCAAGTCGATAGCTCCACCCGTTTCCGAGATCTCGTCTGCGCATGCGCGAAGCGGGCGCCGCACGGGCTCGCCAATACGACAACGTCCACCGCCTGGTCAAACTACACACTACACACTACACACACACGTACCAAGTTTCGTCCCGATCGGTCGAGAATCGTAGATTTGTATAAATGACAGACAAACAAACAGACAGACAAACAGACAGACAGAGGTCTTCAAAATATATATGAGATAATATAACAAATATTGGTTACATGAATGCACCGCCTCAGAATTATGTTAAAACAACTAATCCTTCAAATTATTACAAAAAACTACGGCTTATTACTGCAGGTTTCTCATTCACCACACCAGAAAGCTTCTAAATGCGGATAAAAAATAGGAGGTATTGTGTTACCGCCAAGAGTGCATGGCCCAGCCATTGTTCATACCTAAACGTCGAAAGCAATTAACGCGGTCATAATGGTTACATACTGCAACTTTAAGACATCCAGCGAATACACACCCCACGAAAACCTTAAATGTGTTGTCCTGCGAGATATCCCATCGCTATAGCTCAATTTGACATGGCCAGATTAACGTGTCCATTGATATTGGCTTTAGTTACATCAAGACAAGTTGGGGTGTCGGGAAGGAATAATAAGGGCTGATAAAAGTAACAAAACTTATATTTTTTTCTTAAAATCCATTGTCTAACAACATTCATCTATTCGGATGACAGTTGGAAAGACACTTCAAAGTTTTGTTATACAGTAGACAAAATAACACCGAGTACACTCACAATAAATGTACATGTATCTGTTTGAACTCACTGTAACAAGTCTGCAAATAGTGTGTCTGTCATTTACAGAATGAGGTCCCCTGAGGATGAATTTAGTGATGCTATCCAGCACAGCGGGCTAGCATTACCAAATTCACCCTCTGAGAACCTCATTCTGCTTAGGCCTCTTCTGGGAAGTATCTATAGTCTCAAATCTATTATTGTTTTTAGTTTCATTTTCCCTTCTCTTCATTTTCTATATACCCTAATTTGCAGAAGATACATGTATGGAAAAAAAACTCCAGGATTCAAGGTCCGGGTGGGTGGGTGTTTCTGAGCACCGAGGCCCGATATCAGATTTGTTCATAACATGCTAATTATTACAAGACGAGTATTAATTTCATTGAGCTTACCTGATTGGCAGTCCATATATATACTTACGCATATGAATTGTCCGAGTTCCCTATCGCTATATGGACTGTAATACACGGTATAATTCCCAATTCCAAGTTGAGCTACAGTGGCATTGCGACTTGCATGTGTACTTATTATAAAAAAAGAGTTACTAGTACCGCACTGGTGGTATTTAACAATGCGCATTTTAAAGTGTATTCTACAGTTGGCATATGATCACTGTCAAACTAAATCATGAATTTCATGTCTTGGCCTCGACGATACATAAATTATGTACCCATTAATGTTTGTGTCACGGAAGACATTATTATGTGCAAGCATAGCATGGGTTCCGTGTAACTCAGTCTATAAGATGTATGGCGCGTTAGACGAACATATAAGCCGCCGTCCAGAGATAGCGAAGCCGGTTCTAATCACACTAGACGCGAGTTTGTTTTCCAAGCAGAGGGAAATAATCTTTTGGTGTAACTGGGAAAGTTTGTAAGTTGCTTTCTGGTGATATGTGGTTTATGCGTGCAGTGCAGGGTGATGTCCAACTGAATGTAACCATCTGCTCAGTCTTTCCCCGACGCATAAAATTGACCATGTGCAGCGGCTACAACGACGATAACCCCAATATTGCTAATAAACCAAACTAAATCCAAACCATAATGTAAATGAGTGTATATTAACGTGCATGAAAGTATAATAACGGACCCTAGATAGTGTTTAATAGTGCATGTAGCACATCGTATATGTGACCCGCCATATCAAATCCAGTCGTAAGTCGGGATTGTTTTACCCTGTGCGAATGTAATATATAAGAGAATGCATTGGCCTAACAATTTTGTATCATTTTTTTTAAATAAATGTTTCTTACAATTTTTAGGACATAAAATAAAAAAAAACATCCATTACACTGCAGTGAGCCTCACACATATATAGAAGCATATAGAAGAGTGTCGTCTGCTCATGTTTGTCTGGGGCTCTGTATGGGTAAAATTTTAAAATTGTTAAAGAATACAAGAAAAAAATTATTAAAATTGTAAAATATTATTAGGCCAATGCATTCTCTTATATATGCGAGGCGACCTATGGTCGACTCGCATATATAAGAGAATGCATTGGCACATGGTAAACAAATCCCGACTTACGACTGGATTTGATATGACGGGTCACATAATTATACACATGGTACACGTCAGATCCCCGGTGTTCTGTATCATACATGCGTATTTTTCTCCATCACAATTAGTTTTTATACTCGATTTACAGTGTGTGTAAAGCAAGACCTGGAAATAAGTAGAGTAGCCAAATGATTTTGGCAGTGGTGTTGAATCGTTCCGGGAGATGGCAAACGTGCGAGGATCAAACATAACTGATAATTAAAAGAAAGGATCCGCACATTTTTCTTAGTCATAAGATCCGGAAGTATTTGCATGCCTGTCATGTGGGCGAACAAACAAACAAGAGAACAAATGAATTCATCGGTTTTGCGTTAAAATGAGGAACATTTCTGACAGCGAATTACACGCCCCACCTTCGTTATGCCAGAAAACACGCATGTTTAACATAACAAATATATCGAAATGTCCAAGTCCAATGGTTTACGTAATGTGGTGTCGAAAGTAATATAAGCTTATTGCGTAACAATTCCACGTTCGGTGTAATAAAATTGGAATTCAACGCTGTTTATGGATATTTTACTTCGAAACGAGCCTTGCACACGCTGTGGTGTTTTCGTTCAAAATAGTATTTCCCGTTTCGACGTTTTACTAATTGCATTCATGTCAAATATCATTTATTTGTTACAAAGGTTTGTCCTTAGAGATATTACACTGTCATACCGACAACTACGTTACAGTGTATATGTTAAAGATACGGGCGGCGTTAGCAGTGGGTATGCTGTTAAAATATTCACCTCCGTCAAAAACCGCCATAAACAGAAATACTAGTAAAATATAGACAGACTTTGTTCTTATACCAATCAGAAATATGGCATAAACAGTATGTTATTATCAAATGTTTTCCTTTGTTATGTAAACAAAAGCAAAAAACGTTACATTTCCTGATTTTGTTTAGATCCGGATATGGTAGACATAAAGAGCGTTCTATGTTACTGTTTTCCTGATATGGAAAAAATAAAGAGCGTTTATATAATTGGTTACGTACACCATCGTACGTCTTGACGACAATATACTATTTACGCGCTGATTATGTTTGGCATATGAATAAAACTATATATTTTAATATTCCTTCTGTTGATGGCGATTTGAACAAATATGAATAGTTCTGAAACGAACGCCTCCCGTGCCTTTAATCATAACGAAATATATATAATACTAGCTGATGTGCCCCACTTCGTCCGGGCTATTTAGGGATTTCTTTGTGATCCGTCTGCACAGAGTATACAGATTCTGGACAAACTATTGTTCGATCTGTCCAGAAACATGCATACATTATGAGCGTATATGAGCGATGTCAATGGCATGGTCAATGACACGGTCACACGTGAAATTTGACCCGCCCATATTGTATCCGGGTGGAAGTAGGCCTACATACCAGATTTGAGTCGCATCAGTCGAGCAGTTTTCGAGTCTATAACACATACACACAGACAGACAGACAGACAGAAGTTCCAAAATATATAGGAGATGTGCACAATACGTTTTCTATTTCTACGTGTATGTGTACTTACACTACCATGTCACGAGTGGTGTTGGTCCTGCGGTATACGAATACTCTCCGACGAGGCTTATGTTCGTCTTTCTTCGATGTGTGTTGATCCAGATTGAGAGTGATGTCCCTCAAATTCCATCCAAGTTTATATAGAACACTTCGCGCATGAACGATTATGTTGCACATAACAACAACGTGCACAGTTGATAAATATATGTTATATAAGTCACTGTTATATAGCTATATACAAAAATAAATCATTTAATTATATACGCCTTATTATTCAGTGACATAATTATTTTTGGATAAGATACTTGACATTACCATACAATAACTTGGTTAGACCGATTCCTTTGACCCATGGCCCGGACTGAATTCATGAATACAACCCCGTGGTTCGACTGATGACATCATACAACTTGAGAATTGGGAACGGAATGTTTGACTTATATGTCTGTTCGCGTGCGCAACTGAATTAATCACGTTCTCTTGGAACCTTCTGATCTCGATCTCTGCTAACGAGAGTTATGCGTGTGGTAGAATCTAAGTAACACTGGATCACATTAGACCACACCGTTGCATTGTATGTACACCCTCAATCATCGTCACACGATGTATCGTGTGTTCGTGGAAGGCGCAGTCAGATTATTTTCAATTGACACACGCACCTCTAATCAAGTGGGTCTGCTAATGTTCTGTTGTGCTGTTATGGCAAACTGATGCTGTTAAGAAAAGGTGCAGTTATTTTTTCTCGCGCTGTTCGAGTCAGGGATGCATGGAAGGGAAGAGGGGCACCAAAATTGATAACACTAACTTAACGCCGAGGGACCATCTAGATGGCACCAATGGAGTTTCCTCGGGGTAACTTTTTACTAGAAAGATAATGGTGCGGGTTAGAATTTTCTAAAGTGACGCCGTTGTCAGGGGCAGAAAATGGGGAGGGATAGAAAAAATTATTGCCACCGATTGCCACGAAACTCCAGCGGAACCATTATTAAATTTTTAAAAAATATATAGAAGTTATTGAATGTTTCATAGACTCTGGCTTTTTATCAATTCGCTCGGATTAGCCAAACACTACGAAAATCACATTTTAAGCATGGGGGGGGGGGGTAGTAGTACAACATTAGCATTAGGCATTTTCGGGGACCCACTGTCGTCTCTGACTTTGCTTAACTCATAAACTACTATGTGTTTTCTCTTTCAGATATCCTTTGTAAATATGTTATACATGTATGTACTATTTCTGTTAATCTTCGATCTCGGAGGATAATTAAAGAATATATATATATATATAATTATATATATACAAAACCCTATCAATATCATACATATGACTTGGAAAGTATCTCGTTCGGTTCAAATGATAGTTTAACCTGTTTCAGAAGCTGTTGGGTAAACTAGGGCTGCACGGTATTGTAAAATTTATATCGAATTCGATATATTTTAAGATATCGCGGTATGACTAAATATCAAACAAAACAATAAAGCCAGAATATCTGAGTATTTTCTCAACGTAGAGTTATTCTTCGTAGAAACGAACGATAACTGTACGTTGTTATTTTTTTTGTAACTGTATCTGTAATAGCTCTAGATATATTTCAGTGCAGGGACCAATTCTGGTTATAGACGATCAGGTCCAAGTGCTACCACGGCCGAGTAACTTTATAACCATGTGATGACTCCAGTAGCGTGTACACGGGTCAGCCATTAATGTCAGCTCCCGATCGGACAGCGTACTGCACACACGACAACATACCTGGACAATTGTTGCAATGGGGGAAAGTCGACATTTTGCATTCGGATCTTTATTCAGTGATCTCGAAGGAGACTTTTCAGCCTGCCAAATTTGGTATCTGACCGAGTTCTGATTTTTGTCAGAATACCGTGACCAGGTTGCGATCCCAGGTCCACTAGCACGAGGGACCAGTAGGTAACTTCTCGGCTACCGATTTCCCATTATTCCCAGTTATCAAATCGCCAAGTATGACGTAGCCTGTTTAGAATCGAGTGTCTCGTTGTTTCGTTTTCTGTTCCTATAAATAACTTATTCATCTACAAATCTGCAGTGATAAATTCATTCCGGTCGCCAAATTAACGGAGTTTAAACCGTTTTTCACAATTAGTTTCGAGTGACTCGTTGTCATTTAAAATTCTCCATTTTGTTGTGGGCATCATGGGAAGGACACCGGTGTTCTGAAACAATTATTTATTTATTTTGTAGAACCCCGGTGATCTCCCCATGATGCCCAAACAAAATAGTTAATTTTAGTTGGTGACGGATCACTCGGAACTAATTGAGAAAAATGGTTTAAATTCCGTTAATTTGGCGACCATAGTGAATTTATCGCTGCAGAGTTGCAGATAGGTGAGTTATTTATAAGGAAACAGGCGACATATGTCCCTTGTTTTGTGTTTATAGTACGTTTATTCGATATATTAATCATTCTTATTGTATTTTGGGCGATAACTCTTGATTTACTTTTGCCTCGCTCATCGTGATGCCATTTAGAAATTTGATTAAAGGTACTCAATCGGATTCGATGGTCCCCATATAATCAGATTTCAACAACATTTTTAGAAATGGCACTTCAATTATCAGTATCGATTTGTTGCCTAAATAATGCTAACCACTGTCAATTATAGTATAAATTTGTTCGAATCGTGTTATTTGGCTTTATTATCAACATAAACATCTTGATTTTAGAGTTATCCATCTTCGTCGGCAATTTGGCCCGAGACTGTCGGCTCGTCGACTTTTTACTGGGCCACTAATACGTCTCGATGGTGAAAAATAATAGATTTCAAAAATCGGTATCTAATAACTCTGAGCTGTGATAGGTGGGTTTCTCGACTCGAATCAAAGATTTCCACCACCCCCCCCCGATTCCAAGTAAATAGTAATTGAGGGCGCTTTGTCGGATTATGTATCTATAAAACCTCCGTTTTCGGACTGTATGTCCAGTAACTGCGTTAGAACGTGCTTGGCTCGATCGCTGAAAGCAGAAGTCAAGAAAGATGAATTCACTCTCTTAGTCAATGTCAGTCTATAACATTTACAAAACGTTATGCCACTTAACACTAACCAGACTGTCGCTTTAAATGCCGACGAAGTATCGTCTTGCATGCTGTGCTCACACTCTGTTCAAAAATAGCAATGTTCTAGGTGTTTAGTTTAGTCGCACAAAAGTGTATGAGACAACGCTCTTTAGTTTTTTTCCATATCAGGAATAGACTAACAATTAACGATCTTTATTGATCCATTCTGAACTGTTCTTTTTTCCTGAATTGTGTGACTTGAAAATTACTATAATTGGCATATCAAATCCGCATAAACATATCTATATCTATATTTGCGAATGTCTGAAATTCACAGGAGACAATCTAGATGGCACCAAAGGGGTCTACTATAGGGGCAACTTTTACTGAGAAATAAAATGGTGCGTGTTAGTATTGTCTAAAGTGACGCCGTTATTGTCAGGGGTAGAAAAGGAGGAGGGACAGAAGAAAACATATTTGTCGCCGATTGCCACGAAACTTATATATAATCATCCCCATGATATAAGAAATGTAATGGTGTGGTTTAAATATGTCAAAAGAGGCGTTGTTCGAGTCAGGGATGCATGGAAGGGGAGATGGGCACCAACATTGATAAAACTAACTTAACGCCGAGGGACCATCTAGGTGGCACCAATGGAGTTTCCTCGGGGTAACTTTTTACTAGAAAGATAATGTTGCGGGTTAGAATTTTCTAAAGTGACGCCGTTGTCAGGGGCAGCAAATAGGGAGGGGTAGAAAACAATATTGTCACCGATTGCCACGAAACTTTTATATAATCATTCCCATGAAATGAGGAATCTAATGGTGTGGTGTAAATGTTTCAAATGTGGTATGGTTCGTGTCAGGGATGCACGGAAGGGGAGAGGGGCACCAACATTGTTAAAACTAAATTTAGCGCCGATTTCCGTCAAATTGATAGATATATATTCTTCCCCATGATACAAGGAATCTAATTGTGTGATTTAAAGACGCCAAATTTCAGTCGTTTAGATGAATGATTGTGGCGCGGCACACACTTTGATATGAATTGATTTAGTCGCGGATTGCCACCACACTTATACAATATCATCCCCATGTTATGAGGAGACTAATGTGTGGCTTTAAACTGCCAAAAGTGCCGTAATTCGAGTCAGGGGTGCACTGAAATGCAGAGGGGCACAAAAATTGACACGCAATATGTTTAGCGTCAATTTCCACCAAAGTGATACACATTCGTATCTATGATATGAGGAGTCTAATCGTGCGATTTTAAGACGCCATATTGGTGCTGTTTGGGTGGGAGATGGGGGTGTGGTAGCCTGGTAGGCACTAAAATTGATAAAACATTGTTTAGTCGCCGATTAGCACCATACTTATAAATAATTATCTCCATAATATCAGGAGTCTAATTGTCTGGTTTAAGGATGCCACAAGTGGGACCATTCGAGTTAGGGAGGCATAGAGGGTGAGAGGGACGCCAAAAAAGAGATAAACAATATGTTTAGCGCCGATTTCCACCAGATTGATACATATTCTTCTCCGTGATACCAGGAATCTAATCATGTGGTTTAGATACGCCAAATTGGTGCCGTTTTTGGGTGAGAGATATGGGGGGGGCCTAAATTGTCACCAAACGTACATATATGCATTTTCACCAATCGTATATATATGCATTTCCATAATGAGTCGAAATGTGTGGTTTAATGATGACAAAAGTGGCACCGCTTCAGTCTGAAATAGGGACGGGATGGTCACCAAAACTGATAACAAATATGTTTAGTGCCAATTACCATCAAATTCATACACGTTCTTCTCAAATGATACAAGGAATCAAATCGTGTGTGTTAAAAACGTATAATGAGCTAGCAAAACAGATACATATAATAAACCATTAAACGTATATGCAACATGTTATTTAAGAGATACACATATTCTTGCAAACTGAGAGACCTCGAACCGTCAGAGGATTGCGTATTATAATGGATCATGTATATATTATAACACAATTGAGTCTGTTCCATTCAATATAGTTTCCACACAAAATTTCAATAAACCACTCAAAATCTCGCTCTGTGTCGGGCATATGTAGCCGATATACTTGCATAGCAACATTTCTTTCAAACTGAGAATATTTCGCCAATATATAGCGCCATGAACAGAGGAGCACCTGGATATTTCTTTAAAACATCTGTATCTTCATGGAGATATGATAGCCAGGCGTCCTCAAAACCTTAGTATAACCCAACTATATTGATTTATACATCTCTATATATGCAAAAACCCAATTGTCGTCTTTTATTTTTGCGAACTAATGTGTTTATAAATTTCATGTTTCATGTCATAACGTATGACGTATACGCAGTTATAAATAAATAAATAATTCTTTATTGGTGGAACGGATTAATCGCGATAAACAAAATGACAGTCACTACTTATATTCCATGTGTAAGAATCATGTTTTGTGATGCTATTTGAATATACAATTTATGAGAATACATGTACGTGTAACACTTTGAGCAAGAGTACATATATTCTCTATTCCCACTAAATACCCAAGACATTCAGAGGGTTTCACATCACTTTATATAACCTGGGAAATGCCGGGTAACCCTGCTAGTTATATATATTTTTTTGTTAGGGATTAGAAGTGGCTGAGACCATAACGCTGTACTGAGCAAATGATCATGCAATATGATATGAACAATTAGAAAACAATGCACAATCTGCAACCAGTTCAAACAATAGGAACGGATATATGGGATCTGAGTGAAAAAACGTCCTATTGTTCACATGCCGGTTGCCATTTTGGCAGCCATCTTTCTAATGGAGTGGCAATGTTCCTACAAACAGTAGTATACAGTAATCGCATCCAAATAATATATAAATTTGTATACATTTGATGAAATATGTTTTCCAAGAAAACTGATTAAACTGACTTAGTTCATATTCTATACTACGGCGCCCATGTTGGACGCCGTCCTGGATTATAGGAACTGTTCGAGTGTGAGAACTCCACACCCACCAAGAAATTGATGCACACCCCATCAAGAATCACAATCCATAGAGACAAAAAACTTTAACAGAGAATTTGTACTTCACCCCTTTTGCTCCCGAACTACTTTTAGATTAACGAATTCCTTAATTACCATGTTCTCGTATTCTTTGAATCGTACCCACCTGTCGACACGATGCACGTAAATCAATTAAGAATGAGAATGAACACAATTTACCTTTCGCCTATCAGCATGCTACCGTAGTCAGGTGGAAGAGATAATTCGGATTTATTGCGTGTTGATGCGTTCCCGCAGACACATCTAGTGTTTATGAGTAATTAAATACCTTGACTTACATCTTATTGCCAACTATACACTCAGGTTAGCTTCGTATTCGATAAATAAGAAGTGTATATTCGAAGGGGCCTAATACATGCACGAAAGTTGTCCAACGTTGAAGAACCACTGTCAGATTTGACACACCACATTAGCCAAACTATCCTAATGTCATTTCCAGCTTACCTGGCAGCAGAAAAGAGATGAAAAAAAAACACTTGCAATCGACAGCATATCTATGGCACATGCATCAAGAAAATCCACAAACGCATGCAGTAGTTCATGCTGAAAACCAGTACACATGGTCGTTTTTTATACCGATCTTTATTATATACTGCTTTTTGGGCCGCCTAGCATGGACGCTCTTTATCAGAGATGGTCATATGAATGTTTACTTACCTGGCAAGAATTTGAAAATGATTTTTAAACTCACCTTGTTGTCCCCCGAATTGTTTTGAGGACTATTAAAATAGCCAGTGTCCGTCCGTCCGTCCGTCCGTGCAGAAAGTTTCCGGATGAGAACTTTATTTTGGGCTATCGGATCGAAAACAACTTTGTGATTATGTGAGTTCATCAGCTCAAAACACAGGTTAATTTCGAAAATGGGTTTGGTCCGCCCATTTTTGCCGGAGTTATGTCCCTTTTCGACTTAGAATTTGCCGACTATTTTTGGTTTCCGGATGATACCATTACTTTTAGTTATCTGATTGTTTTTAAATTCCACTGTATCTCTTGATATTTGGTACGTGGTTCCAATTTCGGAAGACAAAGGCCAAGTTTGAATTTTGACAGAATAAAAAGAACTATTGGTGGTGGTGGTGGTGGTGTGTCGAACAGTAGCCTTGAAAATTGTTTAACACTAGCTGATGCGCCCGACTTCGTCCGGGCTATTTGGGGATTTCTTTGTGAAACATGACTATATGAGCGTATATGAGTGAGGTCAAGGTCAAGGACACGGTCGCACGTGTTATTTGGATCCGCCCATATTGTTCCCGGGATCAAAGTAGGCCTACAAACCAAATTTGAGTTGTATCGGTTGAGGTCCAGAAACATGACTAAGTGAGCGTATATGAGCGAGGTCAAGGACACGGGGTCGCACGTGAAATTGAACCCGCTCATATTGTTCCCGGGATTAAAGTAGGCCTACATACCAAATTTGAGTCGGATCGGTAGAGCAGTTTTCGAGTCTATAACCCACATACATAACAGACAGACAGACATACAGAAGTTCCAAAATATATAATAGACTAGCAGGTTAGCCCGCCACTGGCGGCATTCGTCCCATGGCTTTGTTTCAGAAACATGACATTTTTGTAATTATTTTGTTTTTATTTATTTTTATTTTTGAATATGAATTTAATGTTTTTTAAATTTAATATATTTTGTTTCTGAATTGTTTTTTTATTGTTAATTTTTTTTAATTTTAAATTGTTTTAATTAAATTGTAAATTGTTTTAATTAATTTTTTTGTTTCTGGCGGAAAAATTTACCCGTAGAAATCCCCCCTTCCTAGGAACGACAGACAACGCATTCTTTGTTTCGTGAAATCTCTCTACGATAACATTGCATTGAATTTAAAACAAACGCTTCCCGTCGGGAAACCTGTCTTCGGGTCGTTGTTGTTGGCATCACGGCTCCCCGAAAACTCTCACATTGCCGAAAACGTGTATTTAGTAATATCGTTGTTGTTGATATTTACGGCTTGGGGGCTATTTTCTTATTTAGCAAGTTTGAGCTCAATCGGTTAGAGTCTATAAAGGACACACTCATATATATGACACTTCCCGTAGGTAGCAAGTTTGAGCTCAATCGGCATTCCCTGGAATTTCCCGTAGATTGGCAGATTCCAGTAGCTTTATAACGGTATATCTGGGGAGAAATCTGATGCTATATTCGTGATTATCTGGGATGATTTCGGTATATACCATAGGTATATACTGTAAAACCAAAGCGCGCCATCCGTGCTCGCAGGGAATAAATTTCGAGCGATAACGTTTGCGTTCCCGTATAACTCTGCAGATGCGAATAACGTTGAATGGGAAACAGACGCTCTTTATAGAGATGCGTCAAAAACAAACGCTCATTAAATAATCACTTGATTAACCCCCGCCGTGCATTTGCGGTGATTTGAGATTGGAGAACGGGTGCTGTGAGCTTCTCTAAACCGCTACCACGGTCGTGTCGGTGTGATTTGACACTTACATAGGAAGTTTGAGCTCAATCTGTACACGCGTTTTGGATTCTATGAAGTACACACACACACATATACGAAGTCTCAAAATATATAGTATAGACTAGCAGGTTAGCCCGCCACTGGCGGCATTCGTCCCATGGCTTTGTTTCAGAAACATGACATTTTTGTAATTATTTTGTTTTTATTTATTTTTATTTTTGAATATGAATTTAATGTTTTTTAAATTTAATATATTTTGTTTCTGAATTGTTTTTTTATTGTTAATTTTTTTTAATTTTAAATTGTTTTAATTAAATTGTAAATTGTTTTAATTAATTTTTTTGTTTCTGGCGGAAAAATTTACCCGTAGAAATCCCCCCTTCCTAGGAACGACAGACAACGCATTCTTTGTTTCGTGAAATCTCTCTACGATAACATTGCATTGAATTTAAAACAAACGCTTCCCGTCGGGAAACCTGTCTTCGGGTCGTTGTTGTTGGCATCACGGCTCCCCGAAAACTCTCACATTGCCGAAAACGTGTATTTAGTAATATCGTTGTTGTTGATATTTACGGCTTGGGGGCTATTTTCTTATTTAGCAAGTTTGAGCTCAATCGGTTAGAGTCTATAAAGGACACACTCATATATGTGACACTTCCCGTAGGTAGCAAGTTTGAGCTCAATCGGCATTCCCTGGAATTTCCCGTAGATTGGCAGATTCCAGTAGCTTTATAACGGTATATCTGGGGAGAAATCTGATGCTATATTCGTGATTATCTGGGATGATTTCGGTATATACCATAGGTATATACTGTAAAACCAAAGCGCGCCATCCGTGCTCGCAGGGAATAAATTTCGAGCGATAACGTTTGCGTTCCCGTATAACTCTGCAGATGCGAATAACGTTGAATGGGAAACAGACGCTCTTTATAGAGATGCGTCAAAAACAAACGCTCATTAAATAATCACTTGATTAACCCCCGCCGTGCATTTGCGGTGATTTGAGATTGGAGAACGGGTGCTGTGAGCTTCTCTAAACCGCTACCACGGTCGTGTCGGTGTGATTTGACACTTACATAGGAAGTTTGAGCTCAATCTGTACACGCGTTTTGGATTCTATGAAGTACACACACACACATATACGAAGTCTCAAAATATATAGTATAGATGATCTGGACTCTTGGTGTCGAATATCGGAATACGTCGAATAGTATTCGAATATTCGGATACATTTCAGTTACGAGTGCTCCGTTTGGGTGTCTGATTTGATTTGATTTGATTTGACAGTACCCATCCCTTGATTTCTCACAGTACTCCTCCCTTGATCTATATCAAATTAACAATTGTGGAGCCTTGCATTTTCACCCGTCGCACGAGTTGGAATTTACACAATGGTAGCAGAGCCCGTCGCACGAGTTGGAATTTACACAATGGTAGCAGAGCTTTTCATATTCGACCTATTTTTGGTGTGAAATTTCCAACTGTTGCTGTGTCAGGCATTAACTTTCCAACTGTTTACAATTATGAGGGGTGAGAATCACGTACCCTCCCTCTCTTCAGATCCTTGATTTGTCTTTCTATTCGAGTGACAATTCCAAATTCGATCAGAAAATACACCTAACTATAGCTAACAAGCTATTGCAAGTACACTAACTGTTACTCAATCATCTGCTGTGTAACACCTGTTATTGATTGTAAATCCAGGTTTAAGTTGGAACTTTTGATAAACTGCTTATCTGAAGGATGTTGAACACTGGGCGATGTTACAGCCTTTCCCGTCATCGTGGACTTACTGTGACTTTAAAATTGTAGTCGGCGTACACAGTTTAATCTCAAAATCCTACAGCTGATGCACAATACTAATTCTGATTGATGTCGGAAACTATGCATAAAAGAAGGCGAGCCTGCCGTGTCCTCAATAGTATTTAAAGCTCCACATGCTCAAATCTTATTTCTATATACACGATATTAAATCTAATAATAATTGACCATGAACGAATATGATGTCTTATGCTCCAGTGAGACCGACCTCGACCCCTCATTCTCCTCCGAAAAATTACCGATACCTGGCTATTAAAGCCAGAAGTGGTAGCCCAGTGGTTAGAGTGTCGGACTTGTAATGGTGTTACTGCACCGGTCTGAGTTCGCGCCCGGCCGGTGGACTCTCGTTTCCACAACAGTGGCTTGGTCAGATTAAGCGGTTGTGTGTGCTGTATATAACCACACGCTGTTTCAAATCTAGCGCCAGGTTGTGACCCTTGGGCAAGGTCACTTGTACTGTGCTCACTTCGTCGTACCTAGACGAGAAATAGGAACCTGGTTGTTGGGTAATTGTAAGCCTAGAGCAATCTTGTGTAGCGCCATTATGGTAGCATGCGTTTAATGATTACTCAATATGGCATTACTCAACAGCTGGGGTAATAATGTAAAGTACTTAGGGCCCTCGCGGAGATACGCGCTATATAAGCTCCATCGTTATTATTTATTATTACCCCTTGTCCACAAGGACCGTGATTCCAAAGGAGGGGGATACGCGTAATATTTGAAAACCATATTGTCCATAATTGCTTTCTTCTCTCATCAAATTTGACATGGGAAAACGAAATTATATACAAAAGATAGATAGAATGAAGACATTTTGAATGTACAAATATACAGCG
This sequence comes from Siphonodentalium dalli, assembly GCA_032622095.1. Taxonomy (NCBI): domain Eukaryota; kingdom Metazoa; phylum Mollusca; class Scaphopoda; order Gadilida; family Siphonodentaliidae; genus Siphonodentalium; species Siphonodentalium dalli. Next base: position 19,443,071 of record CP136065.1, read on the forward strand.
ACCTCTCGGGCGTCATAATCAACATTATCATCATCACCGCCATCATCACCAGTTTCATCTTCAAAAGAATAGTCGTCTTTATCACCAATGTAATCATTGTCGTCGCGTCCCGTCGATCATCGTCATTGTTATCATATTCAACATTATCATTATATTCATAATATGATCACCACGTGCCGAATTCACCGTTGTTGTTCAAACAACAACAAAATGACAACGGTAGCGACTGAAACAACAACAATATGCGGATACGACCTATAATTGTACTCCTCGATACTATATATATGGTTTGATATTTTCTCTAAGAAAACTCATATTCTACATGAGTATCAGGAATGCGTCCTATAGATCGTGAGCAATGTTGTGTAGTATTTGCACGCAATATTTTTTTTTATAAAAAACACTATGGCATAGAAAACAATAACACGAAGCTGAATGACGCTAAATCGCAGCCGTGTCACTTTAGAGTTTGAGCAGATTTAAATCTGGAAAGTGTATATCGCCTGCGTATGGATGTGGATCATATGTTCACTAAGTCATGCCCCTTTTCATCCTTTAGACATGCTAATGTGAACAAGATTTGATGGCAGCATGCACACGCAGACAGTCGGATATATTCTTAACGATCATTGTTTCACGTGAGTTAAGTTAACATCACACGGGGAAATCGATCGCAGGCCGCTCTGCGCAATCGAGGGCCGCTCTGCGCAATCGAGGGCCGCTCCCAGCAGCCAACGAGGCACGCCGAGTTTGTGAGCCATTTTTGGAGACGCGAAATTAATACTCCGCGCTAAACCAAATATTGCGGACAAATGGAGAGGTGTGTATTATCTGTTCAATGTATTCCCAGTAACAAGGTTATTGTCCAGAAAGCTGTGAGTGGTGGAACGACAGAGAAAACGATATATAAAGCTGTATAGGTGTGACGAAAATACCGGCACTGTTAACAAAACATCCATTGTTTTGCACGGAAAATTACACTACTCGATATTTAAGATTGACTGTACTTGAAGCCAAATACTACCTCAAGCCGCCCTAGAAATTTTAGCCCAAAATTCCTCAGAATAAGCATCCGACGGTGATAATCGTGAAGGGTGCATGGTGAAGCGATGATTTGCCAACGAGGCTCAACGGTGACAGTCAACGAGGCGCTGGTGGGGAGCGATTCATTGTCCCACTTTATTGAAGTAAGCTGCTTGACTGGAGTCTCTCATTTGATTACTAGGAGAATCTCTGACACGTATATTCATATCACATAGAGGTGCAGGCCACTGCAGGGTCTGATGTTTAAACCCTCTGCAAAATACAATTGTAAATACTGTAAATATTGTGATTTTAAGACCCTTTTAACTACAACAATTTCAGTATTACATACTTAAAAGTGAGGTGAAACACTCTGGTAGGGTGATCAAATAGAAATGGAGAATAATCTTGCTCAAAGTAGTTATTTTTACGTATAATAATCCACATTTACAGCTCACACACCGTCATTCTTATATTTTAATTAAATGCAATGACTCTCGATGTCGAAATCATTTGCGGTTAGTTTATCACCGGTTGTTGCGTCCCGAATCGAGATGTAAATATTTACAATTATGCGTAGTTCAGACGATGATATCTCATGGAGTGGTATGGTCAATTTCAGCGATGTTAGTAGAATGCTACATTCCCACAATTGGCATAGCGCCTGTGTACTAACTTATCAGTTTCAAGCACCAGAACAAGTCCATAATATGGATTTAAAAAAACACAGAACATACCAATACATAGAGTTTTGTGAGTAAATTTGTCTGTTAACTGATGGAGATATTTCTGGTGTTGTACTTATATTAACAAGCACAATTTGGACATATATGGATGTTCAGTACAGCTTCGCGAGGAGACAAGTGGAAAACTCTTGCATCTGTCACCTGAGAATATTTCGAGCACTGTATGGTAATGGTGTTCCTTTTCCTAAACTGGCACATTTTTAGGTGTACCCATACCATATATGGTGCACCATGTTGACGTCAGAAAAATTGATCTTCCATCGGTTTGTCTCCACATGGCCGGATTCGTCACCTCCGGTTTAAACCTCCGAGTTTAAACCTTGTTTAAACCTACATTGGCGGTCCAGCCAAACCGGGTCTAAAGGGGCTTTTTGTCTTTCAGTTGCCAGTCAATTGACAACTGGGTTCGATGATATAAGCATGTAGTCAAACTACCCTCTTACCAACCGGACCAAAAGACAGACCGATATAATGGTTATTGATACGTCATAAATTATCGCGAACGCGTGCACGCTCAATGGAATAATTCACTGAGAAACAAGTATCGCTCATGGGCCATTAATCCGATCTGATTCTGTGTTTAAATCAAACTGACAAAGGGCATGTCTCTCAACACGAGTTTCAAGCGCTGATCAGCACTTTGTGATAGATTTTCTGCAAGATGCTTTACCCGCAAAGACAAAATTTGGTGTATTTACATGTATATCTGTAGGGTATACATGTAGCAGCTGTCTATATGCATGTCCGCTTGTCTATTCGCAACTGTTCTCCCATAACCCTGGACCGATTTCAACCAAATTAGGTGTGGTGACTCGGATGGTATAACGGCGTTAGGTTTTAACAATTTTGATTTAAACATAAGAAAAATTTAATTTAAAAAAATTTTGTTTTGTTAAATTGAGTTAGGAGTTGAATCTAACAAGAAACAACATTTAAAATTTAAATTAATATTTGTTTGCTTTAAATTTAATTAATTATTTTTTTAAATTAAAATGTTCAAATAACCAAATGTGCGCAAATGTGTTGCAGGCCCCTATCGCACCTGCGCCCCCTCTGACGCTGAATAAAGGCTCCATAATCGAGTCAATCCTGGACCAAGAGGTAAGTCAAGTAAAGCCAATTTGCTTATGAGAGCAGACCAGAAGCGGCATCTGGACTGTTGGATGTGGGCAACCACGAAGTGGGACAGCTTTTAGTAAAGAAATATTTTACATGCGTTGCATTTTTTCTATGTCATAAATTTCCCGTCATGCAGAAAATCCAAACGTTCCCAGGTTTTGAACTGGTGGAATATTATGGGAATTTATGGTCGTAGCCAGAGTAGAGCTTTGTGGCATGATCTACATCAAAATAAGATATCAAATTTAACTCATATAGCAACATCAGTTTAGGATTACAAACTATGTGTATACCATATATGGTCATGTAGTAGCATCGTTTTGGTGTCAAAATTAAAACGTTGAACCCTTCAAATGAATTCGTAGAAAACACCAGTATTTGTGATTGCCACAAGCCAAACAAAACCCCACAAGATAGTTGTCAAAATTATATGGACCAGGTTTACACCAGAGATGACGAATGCGTCACTTAGGCCTGTGGTCTCAGGTTTAAACGACGGATTTAGCTGACTCACGGCGGTTTAAACCTAGAGGTTTACGTAGACAGGGTTTAAACCTGAGATGACGAATCCGGCCCATATGGCTTATTTCCTTTCGTACATACATGTACACCCGCGAGCTGTGATTATTTAATGTCCAAGTTTATGATGACACAACTGTCATCTGTTCCACGCCTGTTGTACTATTTAAGCTAACATTAATAAAATAAGTATCACATGCCAGTGTGTAACAAAAATATGAATAGAGCTGCCTAGATAATGTTTTGTGTTTTGGCTGGTGCAAACATACTAACATCCATCGTGTTGACTCATAACAGGGACGTGCAGAGATGCATGTTCAGCCTGTTGTCCCTAAAAAAAACGCACATCATCTGCTTATAATATAGATAGATAGTCTGCTTAGCATCGCATTTGAGTCGATATCGTGTTGAAAATGAGAGCGTTTTTGTCCCTTTATCGATTCATAATGAGGTTATTCTGAGCAGATTATGTGCGGAGAACGAAATAAATAAGCCAACTCACGACTTTTCAGGTGTACGCACTTTAACATGTGTTTTCACTGTGGTCCGCGCCATAAAAAGAAATTACGACAATCAGTCCATTGTCGGCTTATTTCAAAATCAAATAATCACATTATGTACATATTTCACATTATTGTATTTCGAGGGGATATGTTGGCATGCTTGTCATTGTGATGGACTATTGAGTTTGGAACCTATTAAACCTTTACCCAACAGAAGGGCCCTGTGCCAATGCATTCTCTTATATATGCGAGTCGACCATAGGTCGCCTCGCATATATAAGAGAATGCATTGGCTTAACACATTAAAAATTATAATAATTTTTTTTTAGGCCAATGCATTCTCTTATATATGCGAGGCGACCTATGGTCGACTCGCATATATAAGAGAATGCATTGGCACAGGGCATAACTGTAACTATCACAATGTGGTCAAGGAGCCGGTTCCAATGATATCCATATTTGTATGGTTTTATTGAGACAGACCGAAGATATTTTAGGCTGTTGAAGCCTTATTTGGCCGGTTTTGGCCGTTTTGTTGGGTAAAGGGTTAAACCTTCTCATTTATTCATAAATTCCATATGTCATATGGCCATGGTATTTTGGTTAGAATAATTATATATTAACCTTTCTATTCTGCCCCTCTCTTCAATATGTTTTATTTGCCGATATGAAATAGTTTGGGGACTATATAAATCAGCTGCGTCCGCCCGTACCATATGAATCCGGTACATTCGCCGGTTTCATGCAGTCCGTGTGTGTGTGTGTGCATCCGTCTTCATTTGGTTTATGGATGATTACTCATGAAATTAGAGGTCAAGTTCGAATCTGGGTTGGGTCCGATCAATTTTGTCAGAGTTATGCCCCTTTTGAATTATAATTCACTGGTTATGTTGTTTCCAGATGAATAGTTGTCTGATTAATTTAAAATTTGGAATGTTGTTACATAAATAATCAACTTGACAATGCTTATGAGTTTGGTCTAATTAATTTGACCAAAGTTATGCTCTGTTCGACTTGTAATTGGCTGATTATTTTAGTTTTCGGATCACAACGTTAGTTATATAGTAGTCTGGTTCAAATTTGGCATGGGGACTACTCACATCCTAATAAACCGAATCAAATGAAACTAGGTGTGGATGTGTGTTAACAGTTCAAGGTGGGTTTGGTTAAATCGTTTTAGCCAGAATCGAAATTTAGTTCTCTCGAATGAGCCAACCCCCTAAAAAATCCACATTTCTTCAAAATACGCTTTAGTTATCAGAATCGATTAATTGCAATAAAATAATGCTAACCACTGTCAACTATGGTATCAAATTTCCCAAAACGTGTTATTCATCAACATTTTGTTCAACGAAATATGGCCGTATTATCACTTGAGTATCACCAAATTTGGCCGTATTATCACTTGATTTTAGAGTTATCCATCTTCATCCGCAATTTGGTCCGAGACCGTCCGTTTGACGACTCTTTTCTGGCCACAAATAATTGCACATCTCGAGAAATAACAAACTTCAAAAATCGATATTTGATCACGCTGATCTTTGATGGGTGGGTTCCTCTACTCGAATCAAATATTTTTTACCCTTGACGCCAGGGGGGGGGGGGTCGGAAAATATTTCCAGAAACGTATGCTACTTTTTGCCGATGACCACTTTTTGGACCCACCCACCCCGACCCCAAATGTTTTTCCATTTCATAGAGTTTTTTCCAGCCATGTTTTGACACCCACCCCCTTGTGGAACGCAAAACACAAACATACAGAGAAAACCAGGACCAAACGTCCTACATTGAGATTCAGTGAATCTAGTAATGAACAGCATGACTGGTCTCTAGCAGTATATTCTTGACTGCAGTGGATTTTTAATCATTTTTTTTAAATATCATATTTCCACAGCTCTGCAGTCAATTTAGTTTAAAGCTTAGCATATGGCTTGGAGTTGACTACGCGAATGTAGTGGCCAGTGGGAAGGGTGTAGTTCATGAGCCGAAGGCGAGTGAACTACACCATTCCCACTGGCCACTACATTCGCGTAGTCAACAACAAGATATGCTCTAATCATTATATTATATCGAACATTTATAGACAAACTGACGTTCTAATATTTATATACCATCGAACATTTTATTGCTAAACTGAAGTCATTGTATTGTGTCCAGGTTGCATTCAATTTCCTTCTCGTCACAAAACCTATTAAGCAGCTTTATTGCTATTGTGAATAGCAGCTATGCCTGAGTGGGTAACCGGTCACTGACACAGCGCGCACAGTTAATCATAATTAATAGTCACTGTTTTAGTGCCAAAATGTGCGTGGTAGTCCTTTTTAGGGACTTTTTTAGTTGTTGTGTTTTGTTACTTTGTTATGGAAATTTATAAAGATATTATGTGTATACACCAGGTAGGTGATATTGCTCTACACCAGATAGGTGATTTTGACACCTCGGCCATGTCAGCACGTCCCTGCACTATGTGATCCTCCCTTAACTATGAGGGAGCAGTTGATACATTGATAAATTAAATGGGGTATGCAACTTGTTCACAATGAACGCCTTCAGTTTACCAGGATACAGAATACATTCACTGCGCATGCCGAAAACTAATGTCGAGCATTTTGTCGCTTTCACTGCGCGCCAAATTGTGCGACATTATCACATGTTTTAGTGCGCGCCTAAAGCGACACAAGCGCCAAAATTTGCGACATGTGTTGCACATTTCGTCGCGATAGGGCGCGCGCCAGAAAAAAAGCGGCTATTATCTGATGTTTTGGCGACCCAGAAGCGACACAATGTGCGCCGTAATATCGAACATTCTGGTGCTTCTGAAAGGATAAGAATTCGATGAAATAGTCGGAACCGAGATTACGATATTACTCGGCGCGATCAAAGTGATAAGAGCGACAAAATGAAGCGATGGAAGCGACCTCTGTCGTTTGATTTTGGTGGCTATCTCGCATGCGTCGCTGTTGTCGCGGCCGACTAATGTCGCATGTCTCGGTTCGTCGCTTCGGTCGCGGCGAGATTTCGGCTCGGTCGCCTGCTTGATTTTTCGACAAAACTTATGATGACAACGTGGCATTTCGCATATTTTGGCGTACGCCAAAATGTGCGACATAATGGCGCACATTTTGTCGCTGAAGGCGCTTTCGGCGCGCCAAAACATGCCATATTACCCCAAAATATGCGCCATAATATATTTTAAATCTGTATTTGTCTTTTGGGACTATTTGGCTCCACCTGGAAGGCTAGTTCGTGATCCAGGTTTTAATTGACTACGGTATGAACATGTACCCCTCATATTATCGGAGAAACATATATTATAGTAAAAAGAAAACACACAGATCTGCTGAATTGAGAAATATATATATATATATATATGCCGACGTCTTCGCTAGGTATGAAACATTTACCATCTGCTGTATGTCTATCACCTGTATATTGGTACTACTTTACCAGGTTCAACTTCTGGAAAGAATAACGCTCTCTAAACTGATAAATCTAAAATGTCACTGAGTCAAAGGAAGTAAACTTTTTGTTGGCCAAGTCGGTAACCGACCATGAAGAAGTATTCCAAAGAATGTTCTGACGGAGAAGTGTTATACTCGAACTGTTGGAATCAATTACCGATGTGATCTGTCTTACGTATTCTGTTGATACAAAACAATCTTATCTTTCTATCAGAAATCATATCGGGTCGAGAGGTCGTTCATTGTCGGGTAGATATTATGACGAACGGTACACTATATGGCGCCACAGACACGCCATTTCATCGAAATAAACAAGGTCCACTCTCTTTTACCTATATAAATTAATGGAGCAGCTGAATCATTGTGAGTGTTCATTTCTTCAATGTGCTTGCGTTAGTACGTGTGAACAAATTATAATGCATTTCTTATCGAAAAGGACATGTATATTACAATGTGTTCGCCTATATATGTCTGGGTGTAAACCAGCGCCGACCTCGTCTTATCTAGTTCAGATGCGGTATATCCACGACATATAACCACCTCGGCTTTGGCTACGTGGACACCATGAAAAGGGAAGCCCTTCCACCGATAGTTGAACTACACATCAGTATGGACATGGTTACATTGGAACAGTGGAAAGCACTTCATCAGAAATTGTATACGTGACAATACGATTACTGGCACTGCCGTATATAGGGTATATTAAAAACACTTACGCGAATTATATATTCCAAAATATTAATGGGATAATCCGAACCGCAATAAATTCCATGGACTACTTTCTCTTGAAAACATGAGCATATTTATTAAATTGGCATTGAAAAAGATTTCTTAATATACTATTAGATATACAGATGAAATGTATATATATATATATATATATATATATATATATATATATATATATATATATATATATATATATATATATATATATATATATAATGCGAGACATCCATAAATTGGAAATTGCATAATTATGCAAGGTAATTGTTAATGAATCGTATGTATACGTGCTGTGTATAGTCATTATATTATGGTGAATTTGTTACGGAAATATGATATGATAATTGTTAACGTATAAATTGTTTGTATAAATTGTTTGTTTGTATATATGTATATATGATTGGCTATGTTCCAACTTAAATGTTGGCTTTGCAAATAAACAATCAATCAATTAAACTAAACGGACATGGCTATTCTAAACCGTGATACCTACGTGCATGTAATCTGAACGGAGGTATACACCTGAGTATGCACGAAATGTCGGTTTTAAGTCTTGTTATAATCTGGAAAAACGTGCCATTGTCACTAATATTTCTTATCTATTTTCAATTTTTCGCAAAGAATTGTGAAAAACGTTCTTTATTTTTGCCTCAACAGGAATTGGACTAACAACGAACGCTCTTTATGATTCCATGCTAAGATTTTTTTCAATGATACGACTTTAATAATTCCAGGATATGGTAACAATCAAGTTTTCGGATAGATTTGGCTGACTATATAAAGATACCGCTACGTGCCTGGTGAAATATACGATGAATCCCCACGAAAACGATAATGGTCGATAAAATGAGACACCGACGAATATCTGTTTGAAAAACAAATGTTGCTACTCGTTTGTGTGAAATTAGGATGTTCGTTATTGCGCGAAATTAGGATGTCACGATTTATCCATCTCGAATTTCGGTGCTATACGTAAACGCGTACAACTGATTACTTCTGTTCACCCAGTGGTGGGTGTCATACACTGAATTCGTTCTACATGACTATAAGTCTGTATGAAATTATTTAGTGTCTTCGGCGATCTAGTTTTATCCCAGGAACTGGACCGGCTTTTTTTCTTAAACAAAAGCCAGCATAGCCAGACTTCATATCGGTACATGACTTTAAGTTGGCATATGTTTGTTTTGTTTATTGTCCTGGTCGAATATCATACCAATCTGCACTGTTCTGTGTATCATGTCTCAGCGTCCTATATTATTGAGTTGTAAATACACTGATATTCCTTAATAGTTAGTGTATTTTTTTTTATCTGAAGGTGAATGCGGTAATGGAATAATGTGTTCCAGTACAAATTCTCACAACAAGGCGATGAAGGTCCCTCAATTTTAACAGACTGCTGAAACCGTTTTATGGAAATTATTATTATCTACCTATATTTCCTCGCATGAGCTCAAATAGGCTTTAAGCACCTGCCGATATGCTATACAACCTTATAAAATGTGGCTTAATTGATCAATGTATTTTGGTCAACTGGTGCCTCCCATGTATCATATAGTATTCCGGACGCCATGGCCAGTTTTAGGCTGAATGCCGGAAGCTATGGCGTGATAATATCTACCACTTTGAAGAGAGGCAGCGCTAATCAGATCTGCTATTTATAGATTTAAATCTGATCTCTGATTGCTGGCACTCCTAATATTGGTAACATTTTTAAAGCGTGTTTTTTTTAACGAGTGGTTTTTTTTACCGAAGATTTTAAAGAACATACATTGTATATAACAATTGCATATATCGAAACAACGTCATCATCTGTGCCTACTTTCCAGACAAATGAATGTTGGGTGGAAGTTTCTTAGAATGTGTCACCCGCCTCCCCGGTACCCGCCAACCTGGTCAGGTTTATTTTTATTTTATTTTTGTTGTCTTTGTATATATGGTATGAAGCTTTGGACATCCATGTTATTTTATAATAGCGACTCTCTGTGACGCAACGGGCGTGAATTTAGTTGTCGTTCTTGTTTGTTGTTATTAAAACTGTAAATCCAGGATGATATGCCTGTTACAAATGATGCTGCCTGTGCAACATATTCTCGCACAAAGACGCACATAATCGAAATAGGCACAAATTCTGAAATAAGCAGATAATGGAGTAATGTCTTGTTATTTCGTTTAATGGCGCGGGCCACATTGAAAACACATGTTAAAGAGCATACATCTGAATAGACGTGAGTTGGCTCATTTGTGTCATTGTGTGCATTTTCTCTCGAAAATCCGCACATTATCTGCTTATAATTTAACAAGGTTTAGGTTGATAATCTGCTGACAATCGCATAATTTTGAGTCAATAATGTGCAGACAATTAGAACGTTTTAGTCGCATTATCGACTCATAATGAAGCTATTCTAGGCAGATTATCAACCTAAACCAAGTTAAATTATAAGCAGATAATGTGCGGATTTTCGAGAGAACACGGTTGGCCTGTTTGTCAAAGGGACATAAGGCATAAGATTTGCTAAATCATAAAAGATTGTACAATCATCGTCACTGGGAATAACATGATCAGACATATAGGATTTGTTTTTAGAGCACGATCCCATTCTTGCAATTGTTCCCTGATTTTTGGTAAAGCACACCAATTCCCAAGGCTGGCGAATGAATAGTTCAATGATTATCCCATTGTTAGCCACACGCAACTCATAACAGACAAATCGCACGGGCGCTTCAGCGTGGGACCAGTCAGTGTTGTTTCGGACATATCTATTCACATTCAACGGCGATCGGTTCATGTTAATCACGTTGTTGGGCGTGGATAACCGGCTTTTGTGTCCAATCGCGGCCAGCGCACGGATTGTGGGTCGTGGTCAAAACACACTCAACGGCATATTTCCAGTTGGTTGAATTATGTGGGATCAATTGTGCTCTAAGTCGGTCAGAGCACGCGAATAGTTCTTTACCAGAATAAATCTCGTCTTCGACTCAATTGATTCTGGTAAAGAACAATTCTTGTGCTCTAACCATTAGATATTATTACTATCGATAACTCTTTAATTACGAGACATTACGTGTAGAAACCTTTGTTGTATAAAGATCAATGTTACAGTGAAAGCAATTATTTTCAACAGCTGAGCAAATTCTGATCAATTAAAATGTGTTGAATCTATATTACAACATATCAGAGCATGTGTTGAATCTATATTACAACATATCAGAGCAATGAAAGATATTCCAGATAACAGAAATTTTCAACGAAGACGTTTTGCAATTGCATTTTTCAATGTTTGATGATAACATGACTTTCACAGTAATGTTTACATAAGGATTAACTGTCATGTGGACTGTTTTTATGGAGATGTAACGGTGAGGTAAGTGGACATAACTTGTGTAAAACCCGTTACATCTCCATAAAAATAGTCCACATGACAGTTAATCCTTATATTTATATACATTTAGCGAAAAAGCCGCTTTTGTAAATAAATTTAAATCGAAAAGTGTATCGTGACAAGATCAGCCCAAAATACCCAATAGCACCCTTGGCAAAAGTGAATAGGAACAATTTCTCTTCATGTTGAAACCCGATGATGTATTAAGTCAATCCTGCGCGAGTCAAAATGCGCGCAAAGCATTACGCGTTCGTCTTTCCAAACCTAATGACGTATCGATGGTGTTATTAGCTTGGTGTTATGAGGCGTTACGCATTCACCGAGAAATAACTGCAACTAGCCACGTGGGCGCCGACCAATCAGAATGCTGGATTTAGTTATGACAACACTTAGTGTGTAAATATATACCAATGGTCTCACGATATCGTGTATTGGAGAGTTACCAACAATACTAAGAGTAAATCTTATCTATGTTCCATGTTCGTCTTAGTAATTGTGGTTTTAGAAACCTTTTTGATGTTTCACATTTACCCATGCACTGTGAGTGGATTGTGTCCATTTTACATATTTAGCCTTATAAATATATATCTAATATATAGCAGGATGGAGTGCCAAAATGTTGGCCGGATATCGTTCCCATAACGCCGCGTTCGATCGATTTACGCCAGATGATGACTGGTCAGACAATTGCCACAAACGAACCGAGAACATTCTCATCAGCTAATTGAACAATCCATCTGACCAGCCTTTGATTCAGTGTTAGATAGACATGGCTTCATATCCCAATGTGTAATGTTCAAAGACTCGAGGGTCTCTTGTATAACCTATACTTCACTGTCCAATAACTCTCATTGTGCGAACGATATTTTCTCCAAAAGTCGAACATTGTTGGCTGTGACATTTCGGATTGACCTTTATGGATGTCCTTGCATCTTGATAATGGAACAAATATGGATCGCTGTGGAATGTGAGCTGGGGATGTGAGCTGGGGCTGTGAGCTGAGATTCAGTTATATCCGTATTAAAGGTACTCAATCCGATCAGACGGTCACCACATCATCAAGATACAACATCAACAACAACATTTCTTCAAAATACGCTTTAGTTATCAGAATCGATTTATTGCAACGAAATAATTCTAACCACTGTCAACTATGGTATCAAATTTCCCAAAACTTGTTATTTATCAACATTTTGTTCAACAAAATATGGCCGTATTATCAGTTAAGTATCACAAAATTTGGCCGTATTACTACTTGATTTTAGAGTTATCCATCTTCATCCGGAATTTTGTCCGAGACCTTCCGTTTGACCACGTGTTTCTGGAACACATATTATTACACATCTCGATAAATAAAAAAACTTCAAAAATCGATATCTGATCACTCTGATCTTTGATGGGTGGGTTCGTCGACTCGAATAAAATATTTTTTACCCCCGAAGCCAAAGAAATAATAATTTAGGAGCGTCTGATCGGATTGAGTACCTTTAACCCTTTATTAATAAATGGATTCCCCACCCAGTAATAAACGTATACATTGGATCAGTCTATGATTCATTTAGAGGGTTTTGGGTAACAAAAGCAGACGACAGACAGAAAAACAGATGACACAATATAGTAGAATGGTTCATATTCAATGGCGGGAAATGTTGAGATAATAAGTATGGTCGTTTGTTGAATTTATGATATATATTTATTTATCTTTCATCATGCATGGATGGTCAATCGCATTGAGATATTCACCTGGCCTGATCCGCAAGATTAAACACACCTCGCCCAATAATCATCTATTCAATCGACCAATTGAGGATTGTGTACGAAGATTGATCACTGATGCATGTGTGATACAAACTAATTGACTGAGTGAGTGTCTGCATCATTAAATCAAGTTTTTGATACAAACCGAAGAAATTCATAACATACCTGTTGTGAAGGTTATAGAACATCACGGCTATATAGTTAGAACAGGAGCCGCCTGAATTTTTGCTAAAACCCTGTGCCAATACATTCTCTTATATATGCGATTCGACCATAGATCACCTCGCAAATATCAGAGAATGCATTAGCCTAACAAATTTTGATAAAGAATGTAAGAAAACAATCATAAAAAATGATAACAATTGTTGAAGAATGTAAGATAAATGATAAAAAAATATATAATATAAATTGTTATATAATGTAAGAAACAATTTAAAGAAAATGATAAACATTGTTAAAGAATGTAAGAAAAAATGACAAAAAAATGATAAAAATTGTTAAAGAATATAGGAAAAATTTATATACAAAAATGATAAAACATTGTTAGGTCAATGCATTCTCGAATACATGCGAGGCGACTTATGGTCGACTCGATATATAATAGAATGCATTGGCACAGGGTATTTAATGTTGCGCCAGCATAGCTCCTGTCATGAGAGGTTAAACCCAGTTGTTGGTACGCACCGGAACAATTGATACCCTATCCGTTGTGACGGTTATAGAACATCACGGCTATATACAGTTAGAACGTGAGTACACTCTGATGAGATCCTACACATAATTTCATGACGAAGTACCATAAACATATAATCGTAAATTTACCGTGTGTTTTGTGAAACGTTCCTATTAGCTATGTTTTCCTTAAAGCCATATGGCGGTTTGCACTCCAGAATACACATAATAGTATTCGCTTTTGTATTTTTCTCAGTATCGAAATAGGTCGATAAATACCCGAACTACCTTTCTACGAGCATCATGTAACCCAAACAGGCGCATTGAAGTAATGAAAAATACAACTGTGAATACGGTGTTTGGGTCCCACAATACAGCCATTTGCACGACATGGAACAGAAAAGAGCGTTCCGTGGTAGTCTATTCCCGATATGGTAGCAACACAGAGCGTTTGTCTGACTTCTGGCGAAAAGTTGAAAACGGCTGAAAAATTGCTGTGACTTTGGCAAGTGTTTTTTCAGAGCATATGTAGCCGGTATATCAATTGTTCGTTTATTTATCGACCTATCGTATCCGTCGTTCCAATCACGCAGAAATAAATTGGAGGTTCGAATGAGCCATGTCCGTTTAAATACACGCGGAAACGACCAGGGTGTGTCAGAGTCCATTTCCTGTATGGCAACTAGGCTTATTCTGGATGGCAACAGTGAATGAACCTTGGGTTGTGTCGAAATTCACTTTGTTTCTAAATATTGCTAAATACGGGATATTGTCATCAATTATGTATATTAGGCATCCAACATATATGTGTGATTGAAATCAGCCGATATATTTGCGGTGGTAATAGAGAAAAACACTTAAAAATATGTTGCATTCTACGAAAATAGCAACGTATTCATTCCACTCATAATTGCACATACGGACCTATTTTGACAGATTGAATCGTGGTTTCCGTATAATAGATCATACACCAAAACGACATACTGTGGTTACCATGTCAAAGTAACTTTTATTCGCCCTTCTGTTAAATGAATCATAAGATAAATAGGTTATCTCCACTAAGTTCAGGTATTCGTATTCACGTCTCACTATGCCTTCTCTGGGCGGCATTCGACTCTTCCTGTTGGACTCGTCGATGTACAGCCGAGATGGTAGCAATACCTGAATACGCATCACTTAAAATTTCTTATCAAGCATACAAAATATTGAAAAAAAATCGTGTCATTTAGTACATGTACCTTAAGTTTAGAAAGTCCCACCACTAGAACCAAAGAATTATATCGCGAAACGGTGTTATTTGGTTCTCCGATTATTTTATCAATACAAAAGTCTCAACGCACATGGACGACGACATGCATGACATACATCTGTCAAGTAGTGTTCGGTCCGAATATTCGAATATTCGCTCGTAAAAATAAATATTCGAATAATTATTTGACTATTCGAATATTCGAGAATAATCTCCGGGTAATTGTTTCCTGGTTTGTTATTAGCTGAGGGTCTGTTAAAAGTATAGTCTATTTTCCACTGACCATAAACGAATTAATATGACGTAACTGTAACGTTCTAATTAGATTGGCGTCGAAATAATTTTATTGGCTAGGGGTATGCTTGCATGTGGTCATAGGAAGTGGACCTATAAGGAATCGTTTTGTTTTGTTTGCTATGCCATATGGTTTGAAAGTCGCTTGCCATATCGTTGAATGTCAATTCAATGAGTTCTGAAAGGAACCCATATCTTTTGAATATCTGGTTCAATATAATGCCATATGGTTTAATGTCTGGTTGAATGTTACACTTCGTGAACAAAAACCTTTAAGCCATGCATGGGACATTGACTACTTGAACTTCATAAACAGATAAACTCTTGCTTTTAAGCCAAAAGACTTTTTTGTTCTCTCTTTTTTGCGTATAGCATGTGCCTGGATAAATATGCTATTTCATTAATTAATAAATTGGTTCCAAAATATGTTATCTATATAATTTTATAATTTATCTAAATATTCGAAGACTATTCGAATATTCGCTCGTTATTCGAACCGAATATTCGAATACCGAAATCCGTCGAATACCGAACACTACTGTCAAGTCAAACACAAGAGTTATAAGTTGCTGCCATTTTACTTAGTAGCGTGCGAAAACCGTCAAGAAGACTACCGCTCTAATTTTCCATTCTGTCAATAAGTTTTAGTGCAGGAATTGTTCTCAAAACACAAAGGAAATATGACTTTGGGGCGATCTGTTCCGCCATTTTGGCTGGAAAACCCCGCGCCAAATATGGAAAACCACAGACTATATTTAGTACCCAGCCGATAACAGCGTCAGAAAGCTACAAATGCATAATTTTTTTCTTGAAAAAAAAATCAATAAAATAATTATCGGTGTCCCACTAAAATATCGGAACTATACAGTATATAAAATAAATGGTTAGAACATTATGTACCAAAGAAGATAGCGTCCATTACATGTAAGTGGCACATAAATTCCAATTGTTATTATATACAACAGAATCTATGTTAAAAGTAAAATGTGTTGCAATAATGTATGTGAATTTTACCCGATTCCCAGTATTAAAAATGAAAAATTCACCTTTATCCCTTTTCCCAACAGAAGGGCCCTGTGCCAATGCATTCTCTTATATATGCGAGTCGACCATAGGTCGCCTCGCATATATAAGAGAATGCATTGGCTTAACACATTAAAAATTATAAAATTGTTAAAGAATGTAAGAAAAAATGGTAAAAAGTGGTCGACTCGCATATATAAGAGAATACATTGGCACAGGGCATAAATGTAACTATCACAATGTGGTCAAGGAGCCGGTTCCAATGATATCCATATTTGTATGGTTCTATTGAGACAGACCGAAGATATTTTAGGCTGTTGAAGCTTTATTTGGCCGGTTTTGGCCGTTTTGTTGGGTAAAGGGTTAAGCATTTTAGAAGCTCAAGTTGGTCAAGTGTCATAACTATGGTTTGTTGTCAGTACTTACCTGTATCTGAGTATGCGATTCTAATATTACATAACACAGAAGCACATTGTTGGGGATAACTCGATCTTGCACGTGCATGTAATGCCGTCATGAGAACAAAGTATCACCGCAGTCGGAAGTTCGGAGCAAATAATAAATAATAACACAACATGAAGATAACTACTCAACAAATGATTAAAGAACAATCCGAATAAATCTCAATAAGGAACCATCTAAAGTATGAACCATCAGGATAGCGACCAGTCAAAATAACGAAATATCAGAGTAACGAATCGCACGTTATATATATATATAGAGAGTTATTCCTCCTTCCGAAACACTCGTGGAGAACGATGGGTTTCTGAAATCCCCCCAAACCTGCACAGTTTTGAGGCGTTCGTAATAAATGAAGGCGGAATAACTCTATGTGTAATCAGATTGTTTGAGTGGATTACCGTGACGCCTTGCGTGCAATATCAAAAGAAATCGGATATCCATTTGCATCTAAATATTATGTATACGTTGTATGGTAGTTTGGGTAATATTAGTCGATACCTACGCGAATTACCACTATATGTAGTTTTATGGACCTTATATAAGATAAGTTTAATAGGCAAAACATCCTTATAAGGATAGTATGCAACATAATAACATATAGTTGTACATCGAACAATATAATAAATGATATAATAATAGATGGTAATATATAACCTTAGTAAAACTGAATGTGCATAGGTCGTCTTATCTTCATTTATTCATTGATTTGTGAGGCGATGTTCATCGCGTGCGGAAAATAATTTTCGGATTATATGACAAATTGAAGTGCATGAATTTGAAATATTGTTGGATAAGATTTTGACAAGCTGTTCAGTTTGGGTCATGCTCTAAAAGTCTGGGAACTATGTCTTCATACGAGTTATTAGTTCGAGCCGCGGTGTGCGGTAAGCACTACATGTATATTCCAAAAGAAAGTGTTTTTCATCTTCAATAGCATCATCGGAACAAAATATACATAGTCTTTGTTCCAATGCCGTCGGTGGCTGGGTGTGGCGTCCCTTTCCAATAGCCAGTTTATGATTACTTATACGCAGTCTAGTAAACACGAGTCTATTTTCTATTGATGGTGTGTGAAGAAGATAAGGTTCTATTTCGTACTTAAGTTTGAAAAGTCGGTATGTTCGTAATTTATTACTTCCCGTTTTTGAGCATTCATCAGTGAGATTCTGTCTGAAATATATATAATAATCTTCAATAAGATTTCTTTTGAATTGACTCAGAACGTGACCCGGATTGTTCCACCCCAGCCGAGAGATTCTGCCGTTTTGAAGATTGATTTGTTAACCGATACCACTTGTTGTTCCAACGCAGCACTACGGAGCAGATTACAGTCCGATCGTGACATTATCTTAATTACATAAGATGAAAGTATGCATGCCACGTCAATAAACAGTGGGTGGATTTATATATGGTATGGAAAAAACGTATGGAGGCCACTAGTTAATTATTTAAAAAAATAGTATATTAAAATTGACAATACACATCGTCGTTCTTATATACTAAATAAATGAAGTGACTTTCGGTGGCGAAATCGTTTTGTATCGCCGATAGTTGCGTCCCGAATCGAGAAGTAAATAATTACAATTGAGCATATTTCAGACGATGTTTTCTATGGAGTGGTACTGTCAATTTCGGCGATGTTATGCAATGCTTCATTCCTCCGGTTGGCATAGTGCCTGAATACTAACTTACAAGTTCATAATATGTCTTTAATTTATTATTTTTCGCACACAGTGAGAGAGACGCTCTTTATTCATACAATATCAGAAGTAGGCCAACAATGACCGCTCTTTGTGGTTTCATTCTGTATACAAATTGCATTTGACGCAAGCGGGCATTACTATAAGTACAATCTGGCACTCAAAAATCGTCATTTGGCTTTAAAGACATATTATGAACTTGTTCGGGTGCGTGAAACTGATAAACTATAGGCGATGAACTAACGAAAACAATTTCGCCACCGAGAGTCATCTTCAAACCTTCTAGTCACGTCACTCCCCGGGACTTGACATGCTTGCAAAAAGACGACCATATCATCGCGATCTAAACCGCCATGGGGGGTTTCAAACTAATTGTGATAGAATTCATGAAAATAATTATATTTCAACAATATGGAAACAATGAAACATGAAGACATAAATGTGTATGGAACACAGACTCTGATAAAGTATGTGCGGTCAAAAAATGGAACAAGGCAGCCGTACATACATGTATACATGTTACTATAATAATTCCTAGATATTAAACGGACAAATCGCCTTCGTGGGCATGCAAATAAATGGTGTATTGTTCATCTACAGCAAAAGAATTTCGGATTTCGTCAGCAAAAGTCTCACAATGGCAAGTCGGTGCATATTAAATATTTACATAGCCCGTCTGTTACACTAAATCCTGTTCACTGATTGGTCAACTGACACTTACATACCACAACAACACAGACAAACGCAAACACGACTTCACAAAGTGTTCACCTACTCACTAACATGTGCTGCGTGGGCTAGTCTCAAATTCTCGGCGAATTTTGTGAAAATAAATAAGAATACATTCAGCTTATTATGGGAATAAATCACTAACAAGCTATATGTGTGACCCGCCATATCAAATCCAGTCGTAAGTCGGGATTTTTTTTTACCCTGCGCCAATGCATTCTCTTATATATGCGAGTCGACCATAGGTCGCCTCGCATATATAAGAGAATGCATTGGCCTAACAATTTTTTACAATTTAAAACAAAAATTCTTGTATTCTTTAACAATTTTATAAATTTCACCCATACAGAGCCCCAGACAAACATGAGCAGACGACACTCTTCTATATGCATCTATATATGTGTGGGGCTCCCTGCAGGGTAATGGATGTGTTTTTTTTATTTTATGTCCTAAAAATTGTAAGAAACATTTATTTTTAAAAAATGATAAAAAATTGTTAGGCCAATGCATTCTCTTATATATGCGAATCGACCTATGGTCGACTCGCATATATAAGAGAATGCATTGGCACAGGGTACAAAAATCCCGACTTACGACTGGATTTGATATGGCGGGTCACATATGTGCCCACAACAACCACATTGCCGTATACCCCCCAAAAAACACACACCACAACATGTACACTCATTTCTTAATTGTTTGGTTCGTCCAAACCCAGTCTGTGTTAACATACATTCAGATTTAAACTGCTACTGACTATGGATATGCAGTTAACATAGATTAGTCGAAACCCATCGTTATGCAAAATCTATGTCGGCTATAGATTAACTTCAAATGCTGCATTTCTTTGGAGACAGAATAATTTATCCTCCCTGATATCAACCCTAGAACTGCGGCCTCATTTTACATTAGACTTCACACTGAAAATGTCCATCGCGTTGCACGATATACGGAATCGCGTGCTATTGGGAAAATAAATTTGGTTTTGTGATATTTCAGTCATTTTTTGTGGAGTTCGGTTTTGTGAGGGTCAACTTTCCAGTCCTCTCTTTCTCGATATATGGCTCCAAATATGTTGTGAAGAAACGAATTGAAAATGACGTAGTCACCAACAATGATGTATCTGTTATAACTTGAAAACGTATCTCCATTTGAACCTGGCGACCACATTCTGAAATAAAAATAGGAAAATCATGTTTTCACGTTCATAAATATGTGTATAGTGTTGGGAGCTGAGCTGCATTAAGTTCTTACAACTTGTGCCTTAATAGACTTGTTACCTTTGTTGCAATAAAATATGTTAACTCTTTCTATACTAACTGCTCATTGACGAGTAGTTCCATTAGGACGTGTTCATATAATAAGTTCAACAAATATAGGTCGTTTGTTGAACTTATTATATCTGAATATTTCCCAGCAATGAATTAGTCCAGGATATATTGGTCGACCTCTGCACCCCCCCCCCCAGGACTTAACTTCACCCCACTAATTTTCTTCCTTAAGGTCTCCTCTAATTTTTTTCACTTGTTAACAAGAAAAAAAAGTGGCCGCAGAGACTCCAGACAAGATGGCGTCCATCATGGCGGCCATTTTTTTAAAATGCACCAGGTCTCTTTGATCGCCATTATAGTAAAGATCATAGCACATGCGGTCTTGTTTTCCGCTCGATTCGTTATGCTAATATACAACCCTTACAAATTAGCCAAAAATCCGACACCAGAATTCAATATGGCGGACAAGATGGCCGCCGAAATGTGAAAATATGCTATTTTTCTGACATGTTACCACCTTTCGTTTGTCTCTGTGGGAAAATGTTAGAATTTTTGAGTCATGTTATACATTTATCATATAGAGGAGTCATTGGCGAACACATGGGGACCATAATATGCATTCATTGCGGGATATTTTTGTCCGATATCACGTTTTCCCAAATGCCGGTATCATAGGTCAAAGCCTAATCTCCGTTAATGACGCGATGTTATGTTTCGAATCAATGAATGTTATTGCTATTATAACAACACCCATGCATATATATTTGCAGGAGATACTCGAGCTAGGATTCCTCTTATACCTGAGTTGAGGAATATATACCCAAATTCAAGATGGCGGCCAAAATGGCCACCAGAAATAAAAAAATCGCCGAAAATCGCTGATTTTAACATCAGTGAGCATTACTGTCATGACAACTCCACACCTGCTTACTATTGTAAGTTGGGAACACTTAGGCGAAGAACTTTCCTTGTACCATATCCAAATAAAAGTTCCCCAAATCCAAAATGGCGCCCACAATGGCGGACAGATTTTGAATAATCACCGAAATTCCCTCATATTCACATCATTGGGAATTATTGTCGAGACAACTCCACCCATGCTTACAATTGAGTTGGAAATACTGAGGTGAAGTAATTACATTACATCTCATGCAAGAAATTGTTTTCCAAATCGAAGATGGCGGCCAAAATGGCGACCGAAATTTGAAAACAAGTCTACATTCCTTTACTTTCTTACGATGGGCGTTATTGTTTCGCGATTTCTATCCTCCATTACATGTTGATGTGGAATAGTGACATGAAGTATTTATTAGGGTTTGGCAATTGATACTCACAGCCAAGATCGCTGCTAAATTGGCGGCTAGAAATTGAAAAGAAATCGATATGTTCACATATTAATTTCAACCTTTTGTCATAATATCGGTATGTATGGACAAAACTGTACATAAACCATCTACTAGTTCAACTTAAAGGTATCAACACGCATAACATAGCTCGTATCCTTCTGGAAAGATGAAACACCACAATTAATATCGCGATGTGGCATTTCGAAATCCAGTCTCCACTTAGCGCCGATAATGGCCGTAAGCGTAGGTGCGCCGAATAGTTATATCAGAACAATTACCTGATAACATATTCTGATTTGCCACGTCACGTCCATAATTATCTGGACCAGTTTCCATTTCTTTGTCTGATAAATCTAGGTCGGTCACAACGACAAAGTATTCACCACTTCCTGGGAGTAGGGTCCCTCTAATCATAACGTTTCAAACAATTAATTTTCCGGTGTCTAGCTTACAGAATGTCATCTCTATGTATGTGTCTCATACCCCATGGGATAACGACATGTACACCTGGCGAACCAGTTAGCTAGTCACTTCTCAATAGATGGTTCGTCAACTCACAAACTCAGCGAACGCATTGGCATATGTGGACAACTTCGACAGTGTTTCGAAGGTTGCTAGCTGTCTCTTTCCCTTGGACAGATGTCTATCTGATAAGGAGAAGACCCTAGTGTACAGACTACCCACACTTCTTGACCATTATCCGAAGCAAACTGTGTGACGCCCCTCAGTGTCTCGTCGAATATCTCACAGCAGAGAAGAACAATGCTCGCGGTGCTAGTTTGTGGACATGCGCCATGATAGTGGGAATGAAATGGGCCACTGTATACACCACCCCTATACCTGGTGCATGTTTTAGATATCGAATGGCATGCGTGTCGGTTTTATTTGGTGTGGTAAGATTGTATTTCCACATCCGTTTCGAAGCCTTTCTGATTCAACTACGTACACTTTTGTCTGGATAATAATATTCTAGCCTCCCTCAAAACAGTCGGATGGACTAAAGGATAATGTCTTTATAGCATGAATGTATGCGTGTTTTGTTATCCTCTCTCGGGGTTAGTGTCAGTGTGTGGGCGGTATTATTCAAGAAAATGTCAGGAACTGTGGTGCATTTATTTCACTATGTATTTAAAGAACAATTTACAGTCTCGATGGCAATGGCTGTGGCCGTTGGAGAACGCGACCTTTTATGATCATATAGCTTTATATATATAATAGAATAGAATATAGTAGTTAATGTCTCATGCAGGAAAATGGTCGCATTGGTGATGTTACCAAGAAATCACATGGTGTACCAACGTTTGTTGAACTGAATGCAAGAGCTCATCAACGTAACATTCCTCTGGATGTTCTTCGCGTTGAACATTTCACCCTTTTGTTGATGGCATTTGTACTTTTTTGAACCATACCACCCAGCGTGAGTATGACATATCAACCAACTATCAAAGGTATCGCCTTTAAGACTACACCACAGTCTTGGTGGGGCTTATACAGCAGTAGCCAATGGCATACTGCTGGTCCAGTTATTTAAGAACGGCTTCCAAACGGATGGGAACATACAATCTTAGCATACAAGGAAAGCAAAGCCACACATGAGATCCTGTCTGAATCTAAAACATAACACAATAAAGGGCGGTGCAGTCATGGTCCAATTTAATTTCCACTATCATGACACATACCCACAAACTAGCACCGTGTGTATTGTTATCATCTGCTTGGCTCTGTTCGGTGAGACGATTGCTGGACGCCAACAAGGTTGTTCTTATGATCATGTTCAAGGAGTTTGGGTATATTATGCATTATGGTCTTCTACGCCTTAGCAGAAATGCATCCGTCAAATGTCGGGCTTTCAACATTCGAAGCCACATACAGAAGTTGTCCGGGTACATCAGTGCATTAGATGAGTATGTGAATTGATGAACCATATATTGAGAAGTGGCTGTTTGGGAAGATCACCAGGTGTACACGTTCTTATCCCCATTAGGTCACCAAAGCTGACAATACGCAGATAGATCCTTCTGAAAGCTAGTATACGCATCGACCGAATACCTTTATAGTGTATCGCACAGGATGATGCATATACCCCATATGTAGCATCTGAATTATACCATAAGCTATACAACGAATGAAGCTCGCTAAGAATTCCAAGCTTTCGAAACCAACACGTGAGCTGGACACCGGCATATGTATTGTTTGAAACATTCCGATTAGTGGCACACTCCTACAAAGAAGAGTAGTGAACTGTTGTTGTGAGTGAGATAGATTAATCTGACGAAGAGACGGAAACGAGTCTAGATAATGCTGAATGTGGCAATTCAGAATAAGCTCAGGTACTGTTGTTTTGATTATTGGAAGTCATAATATGACTATTCGGCGCACCTATTTACGGTTACGGCCAGTATGAACCCTTAGTGGAGAATGGATTTTGAAATGCCACATTGCGATAGTGGGTTTTCATCCTTCCAAAAGGCTACGACTTACATTGGAACTAATATATGGCTTATATTATGTACCGTTTCGTTTATACAAATCAATATTATGACAAAAAGTGGAAATTAGTATGTGATAATACCGGCTTCTTTTAAATTTCTGCCCGCCAGTTTGGCCGCCATATTGACTGTGGGTATCACTTACCAAACCCTAATGGATAATTCATACATATCAACATGTAATGGTGGGTAGAAATCGCGAAACAATAACGCCCATCCTAAGAAAGTAAAGGAATGTAGGCGTGTTTTCAAATTTCGGTCGCCATTTTGGCCGCCATCTTTGATTTGGAAAACCATTTCTTGCATGAATTGTGAGGTAATTACTTCACCTCAGTATTTCCAACTCAACTGTACGCATGGATGGAGTTGTCTCGACAATAATGCCCAAGATGTGAATATGAGGGAATTTCGGTGATTTTTCAAAATCTGTCCTCCATTGTGGGCGCCATTTTGGATTTGGGGGAATTTATTTGGATATGGTACAAGGAAAGTTCTTCGCCTAAGTGTTCCCAACTTACAATAGTAAGCAGGTGTGGAGTTGTCATGACAGTAATGCTCACTGATGTTAAAATCAGCGATTTTCGGCGAATTTTTATTTCTGGTGGCCATTTTGGCAGCCATCTTAGATTTGGGTAAATATTCCTCAACTCAGGTATAAGAGGAATCCTAGCTCGAGTATCTCCTGCAAATATATATGCATGGGTGTCGTTATAATAGCAATAACATTCATTGATTCGAAACATAACATCGCGTTATTAACGGAGATTAGGCTTTGACCTATGATACCGGCATTTGGGAAAACGTGACATCGGACAAAAATATCCCGCAATGAATGCATATTATGGTCCCTCCGTGTTCGCCAATGACTCCTCTATATGATAAATGTATAACATGACGCAAACATTCTAACATTTTCCCACAGAAACAAACGAAAGGTGGTAACATGTCAGAAAAATTGCATATTTTCACATTTCGGCGGCCATCTTGTCCGCCATATTGGATTCTGGTGTCGGATTTTTGGCTAATTTGTAAGGGTTGTATATTAGCATAACGAATCGAGCGGAAAACAAGACCGCATGTGGGTGATTCTCCATTAAATGAACAATTTCGTCCAGAAAATTCGGGGGGAAAAAAGTTTGTCACATGCCGATGAATTTTATGTGAGTATGTAGCACAGATATTGGTGACCACGAAAATGACATTGGGCAAAATTATAGGGCCAGGTCAAGGTCAATCAAGGTCGTTCATTACAGCATGTGCCAATGACGTTTTTTTGGGGTTGAATCAGGGCAACGTCATTGTCAAATTCGCTCTTTCTCCAAAACTTGTTGACATGTGCCCTTTAATAGTTGAATTATCGTTATGAGTATATATTGTTTGAGTAGCCGATGATGTATCCGTCCAAACGACGTATTGCGTAGCTCCGCACGTTGAGACGTCTATGAGATACAGCCATTTGAATATACGTGGTGGAAATTGATGTGCTTTGTGGGCGTGACATAGAGTTCAAACTCTCTAAGAGGTCAACGAATACAGCGTTCAGATATGATAATTGGAAACAGATTTTGATCGCATAAAAGGCGATTCCTATCAAGTCGGGCATGCCCTGGTCCCTCGTACACTTGGTTTGACTCCAAACGATCGAGGAACTCTGATGTAGACAACGTGAACATACGTCAATCAAAGTCTGTTCCCCAAGGGGTTCGCCAAATTGCAATGATAATTTAGAGTAGAAAACATTGTCGATGGATTTCTCTTACATGTTTCAAGATATTGAACTCAAATTTGGTATTTGGGGGTTTCTCGGTGCGCTCAATCAGATAGCATTGTCAGTGTGATATTCTGATGGTCCAAGATGTGTATTTTGACGCCGTTGCTATAACACACGAGCCGGAAATCGCCCCGCAGGCAGAACGATTGTTGAAAAGTACGGAAATAATTGACTTTTCAAACTGTCATCTGCTTCTCACTGAGATTGTTTGATGTAAACGTCAATCCATTTAGAGAATTCGTTAGATTCCGTTGATCACCCCCCCCCCCCACCCCACCACTCATTCACTCACCCCCCCCCCCCCCGATTTTATATAAACGCACTAAAACTAATCCATATGTCATATTTGTTCTTTTTATTTACACCCAGATCATCCCTTAACATGTTTTATTTGTTAGATCGTGTTTGCGTCTCTGGATATTTCAAAATTAAAATTGCGTCATTACCCAAACAGAAGGAGTGTTTGGGTAATGACGCGTTTGGGTAATGACGATTTTCGTTTCAGCGCGCTCTTATATTTTGAATACCCATCACCTACGAAAATGAACTAGTTTATGAACAAACAACCGCTGCGAGCTTTCGAAATAAACTTTTAATCGTTCGCCTACAGCATGTAACATTTAAATGGTCTGCGTTTGTGTAATGACGCTGAATAAATATACGCTAGCGATTTCTAGTTTCAAAGGTTGATTTTGAAAAATTATTCAAGGAAACATAACCTGGGTTTATTTTTTCTAGACATTAAAGGATATTTACTCCACGATGCAACCATAGATATGAACAAGCTATGTTTCTGGTGAAAATATCAGCCGTCTTTATCGTGCGTTTGGGTAATGATTCTATATAACGGGACATGCTTTTGGAAGACTTCACATGCTTTCCACTAACTAAATATTTAATTTCATAAAAATTATACGAATTGCATGGCGTTCAGTGCAAAATCCGCACAAGAATATTAATTGGTTTAAAGATAAATCGTTCGTTGGCGAATGGGAGCAATCAGGGAAGTTGAATGCCTTTGGTTTGGGACATGCTGTTTCGGGGTGCGTAGTCTATAATATACACATGGCATATATGTTGTCACACGTCCATACTAAACCCGAAATGTCTCTAATAAATGCCTGTATCGTGAGCTACAAGATCATTACCATCACTTTTATGTATGGTGGCCATTGTTTTTCATAGGATGAACTAATAACGCAGGACATGGGTTTGCTCGTTTACGGGAGAATCACCCATGTGCTATGATCTTTACTATAATGGCGATCAAAGAGACCTGGTGCATTTAAAAAAATGGCCGCCATGATGGACGCCATCTTGTCTGGAGTCTCTTTCTTGTTAACAAGTGAAAATTTTTTAGAGGAGACCTTAAGGAAGAAAATTAGTGGGGTGAAGTTAAGTCCTGGGGGGGGTGCAGAGGTCGACCAATATCTCCTGGACTAAACAGGGCTAAATAGGATTCCTTCTGCACTTTATATTATCTGTCGTCTGCTTATATTTTCTGAACATCCCTCCAGGTGAATAATCGACCATTCCAATGTATGCTTTTATAACTAATAGGAGAATCCATTTAGTATAGAAAGGGTTAAACTCCAAAATGGTTCCGTTGGATCTACACTATATGAACTATTAATTACAACACACAGGCTCGTTTTGGTAAGAGATTGGTCAGCAATTCTGAGTTTAGTGTGCCTGTCATTTGTAGAATGAGGTTCCCAGAGGGATAATTTAGTGACGCAATCCATCATTGATGGCTAGCATCACTAACTTCACCCTCTGCGAACCTCATTCTGCATGGCCTCATCTGCTATGGGAGACATAGACTCAGATTTAAGTTCCCAAATGGTGAATCGTTGTGATTTAAACCCACTGGGAACCTCGATTATGCAATGTGTCGTCTGCCAATTTGGGGATATAGAGAAACTAAATTAAAAAAGAAATAGAATCTGTGAAGAAGTTTCTATAGAAATTTGATAATAAAGAAACTTTCCAGAGCAGATGGGCCTAAGCAGAATGAGTTCCCCAGAGGGTGAATTTAGTGATGCTGGCCTGTGTCAATACATACAATATTGTAAACGAGGCGGTTTTCAATAAATATACACAGTATGTGACAAACGCCGTATTTATAAAGTTGCAATGGACGTTGCGATCTAGAACGGTTGGGATTGTGAGTTGCATGCTGGTCAACATAGAAAAGGAAACAATATTATGAGGATATGACCTCCAAATACCAACACTAGCCGTACCATTCTTCTACAATCAATGAACTCCAAACACCAACACCAACTGTATATTCTTCTAAAATCAATTAATTCCAATCACGACAAGTCCTTTTATAAGAAATTTGGGGCGTTCAAACGTCTTGCCACTCACAGTAAACTGACAATAGATCCGTTTGCCGTAATGTCCGGTAGCATATATACGTACTATAATGTCCGGTAGCATATATACGTACTACAATGTCCGGTAGAATATATACTTACTTTTACGACTCAGGCTATACTCGGCTGGTTTGTGACGCCCGTGGATCCGTGACGTCAAGATAACCCTGGAATCGAGAAGACATATCCTGATTTGTTCTGTTTAACTCTTGGAAATGCAAACTTCAAACTAATATACGAGGGAGTAAGTGTGTCAATACATACAATATTGTAAACGAGGCGGTTTTCAATAAATATACACAGTATGTGACGCCGTATTTATAAAGTTGCAATGGACGTTACGATCTAAAACGGTTGGGATATTGAGTTGCATGCTGGTCAAAATAGAAAAGGAAACAATAATATGAGGATATGATCTCCAAATGCCAACGTTCCATTCTTCTAAAATCAATGAACTCCAAAAACGAACACTAACTGTATATTCTTCTAAGATCAATGAATTCCAATCACCGACACTAACCGTGCATTCTTCTCACATCAATGAACTCCAAACATCAACTCTAACCGTACATTTTTCTAACATCAACAATAACCGTACATTCTTCTGACATCAATGAACTACAGCATCAACACTATATTAACCTCACATTCTTCTAACAACACTACTAACCATACAATTGTCTAGCAACATCAACACTAACCACGCATTATTCTAACAGCACCCGTGTGAGCCCGCGGTAGATTATGCCTACCGCCCCACTGCGACGGGTAAGAATCGCCTAATGTGGCACACTGTTTGCCCTGAGGTGTATCTCGTTAGGTGTGGTGCAGGACCCCTGGTGGTACTATGGCGGCCGTACCACGTGAGGCATCGACCTGCGTATACGGCTTAGCTCATGGTCCACTTTGGTCTTACATCTCTTCAAGACGGGTGGTTGAGTTGACCCGGCTCAATCAATAGGCTAGTCACGCCTCTCCACGTATCAGATTCAATTATTGTTATGTGTTGTATTGTTCGTCTGAGCTTTGAAGTACTGTTTTCTGTTATTTCACGTATGATATTTCTGTTCTCTCCCGTTTTGGTGTTCGTCCTGATGATTGATGCATGTTGAATCCTGTATTGTTCACGCCCGTCTCACTGTGGAGAGGTACGGGGAGGCTGCTACATACAGTGGCTAAACGGGGGTCACCGCTCCACTATGCACATGACTTTGGTCCTACCAAAATTCGAAGGGTAGTCCGCAGCAGCTGCTGGTCTAGTTATAGAAACTCAAATAGCAAACACCACGACCTGATCGTAAGAATGATGACACTTAATTCAAAAGATGCTGTTGAATTCCTTCAGTACTTGGTTCTTAGTTTCGACCCGACTATTAAAAAAACTGTTTGTCGTTTTGTCATATGTCGTTGATAAGACACTTCAAAGTATTGCTGGACAATTGAATCTGTCACACCGCGCCAGTGACTGGCTTTCTCCTAATTGAATGTTCAAAGATAGTTCAATCTGATGCTTTGTTGCAATTAACAGCTAGTCACGGTCGCTCATCAACACACTTTTAATAGTAGCAGCGCAGTTTTGAGAACCTGCGATATCTCTGAATCTTCTGGGTAGGAGATATTGGCTGAGTTGGCTCCACATGGAGTTACTGATGTTCGCAGATTTTATAAGACAGTTAATCGACTAAAAGTTCCTTTGCATAGTTATATTTTGATTTTTAAACGGTACGAACATCCGCCGGCACTGACGGTTGCATATATGAAGATAGATTTGTCTGCATATGTTCCAAATCCCGTACGAGGTTTTAAACGTCAGGGGTATGGTCATGACAAGGAACATTATAACAGTAAAGAAACCATATGTGCACGCTGTTCTATTTTTGGTCCTGATCGTAAGGATTGTACTAAACCAAAAACGTTTTTAAACTGTCAAGAAATGCTGCAATGGATCATTCATGTCCCTTAACCCTTTACCCAACAAACCGGCCAAAACCGGCCAAATAAAGATTCAACAGCCTAAAATATCTTGGGTCTGTCTCAATAGAACCATACAAATATGGATATCATTGGAATCGGCTCCTTGACCACATTGTGATAGTTACAGTTATGCCATGTGCCAATGCATTCTCTTATATATGAGAGTCGACCATAGGTCGCCTCGCATATATAAGAGAATGCATTGGCCTTTTTTTAACACTTTTTACCATTTGTTCTTACATTCTTTAACAATTTTATAATTTTTAATGTGTTAAGCCAATGCATTCTCTTATATATGCGAGGCGACCTATGGTCGACTCGCATATATAAGAGAATGCATTGGCACAGGGCCGTTCTGTTGGGTAAAGGGTTATGGGACAATGAATTAAAAATTCAACGATGTAAGGCTGAGAAACATCTATCATATTTCGATGCAAAGACATTATTAGTTGGTGTTCGACCATCAGTTTAGCTAGTCACATGCTCTGCTGTCGTTTCTACAAACAAGAATACCGATGCCAGCACTCACACAGATAGCAGGCAGACCCACACTACCGTTGTGTATTATACCAGATAAATGGTCGTTTGACTCGGAAGTCCCCAAATATAATTAAATTTTCGATAGTGGTGATAAAGCCTTGAAATCCATTAGAAAAATTTGTGATAACTTAAAAATTTATCATGTATGCTGTTTCAGACGAGATATATTCAACGACGAAAAACCATAAGGTAAAAACAAGTTGCGAACCTATAGAAGGGCGAAAATCAATTACCAGATAGAACCATATTTGAACTTTGTTGAGTCAGATTATCTTGCACAAAGCTTCGGCTCAGCAACCATACTTTGAAAATTGAGAAAGGCAGACACAAACGACCTAAAGTAGCCGCTGACAGAATTTGCAAAAAGTGTGGAATGGAAGTAGAAACAGAAGAACACTTCATTATGAGATGCCCCATTTATAAAAATCTAAGAAAACGTTTATTTGCGGAAATAAGTGACAACATTCAGACCTTTAATAATACGGCTGACCAACAGAAATTCTTAATCATCTTGAGAAAAGATGAACCCAAAACATGTAATATCATCTGCAACATGGTCCAACTCTTTCTACATAAACGGTGTGAATCACCAAACATTGAACAATAATATATTTATGTTACTATACTTAGAATAACATTTTATTTATGTAACTCTTTTGACATCGGCCTCGAATGGGCGTATCTGTCAATAAATTTATCTTATCTTATCTAAGCGACACAACTTGACGTAACTGATATAACTCATCTCCCATAATCTGTATCACAGGCCATGGAAACGTCTACTCGAGATGCATCCGTTGTTCACAAACAATCCACTCAAGTTGAGCCAGTTACTGCAACACAGTCTATTCGTGTTGATTCTATTGTTGCACACAAAAATCGCCTGTTGCTTCGAAACAAAGATCGCCAAACTCCCCAACGTTTAGACTCTCAGAAAAAATATCTGAACTATCAAAATGTGACCAGATGCTTGATGAGAAACGTTTAACACTACAAGGCACTCACTTGAGGCTGTCGGTTGTGTGAAAGATGACATTCTTCTGTCAACCCTCAATCTATCAATCTTCTAACAACATTAGTAACCGTATGTTCTCCCATACATGTTTAATACACTAAAGATAACAGTATATTAGTCTAACATGAACTCTAATCGTACATTCTTCTAACATCCGCAATAATCGTACATTCTTCTAACATCCGCACTAACCATACATTCTTCTAACATCCGCAATAACCATACATTCTTCTAACATCCGCAATAATCGTACATTCTTCTAACATCCGCAATAATCGTACATTCTTCTAACATCCGCAATAATCGAACATTCTTCTAACATCCGCAATAATCGAACATTCTTCTAACATCCGCAATAATCGTACATTCTTCTAACATCCGCAATAATCGTACATTCTTCTAACATCCGCAATAATCGTACATTCTTCTAACATCCGCAATAATCGTACATTCTTCTAACATCCGCAATAATCGTACATTCTTCTAACATCCGCAATAATCGTACATTCTTCTAACATCCGCAATAATCGTACATTCTTCTAACATCCGCAATAATCGTACATTCTTCTAACATCCGCAATAATCGTACATTCTTCTAACATCCGCAATAATCGTACATTCTTCTAACATCCGCAATAATCGTACATTCTTCTAACATCCGCACTAACCATACATTCTTCTAACATCCGCAATAACCATACATTCTTCTAACATCCGCAATAATCGTACATTCTTCTAACATCCGCAATAATCGTACATTCTTCTAACATCCGCAATAATCGAACATTCTTCTAACATCCGCAATAATCGAACATTCTTCTAACATCCGCAATAATCGTACATTCTTCTAACATCCGCAATAATCGTACATTCTTCTAACATCCGCAATAATCGTACATTCTTCTAACATCCGCAATAATCGTACATTCTTCTAACATCCGCAATAATCGTACATTCTTCTAACATCCGCAATAATCGTACATTCTTCTAACATCCGCAATAATCGTACATTCTTCTAACATCCGCAATAACCATACATTCTTCTAACATCCGCAATAATCGTACATTCTTCTAACATCCGCAATAATCGTACATTCTTCTAACATCCGCAATAATCGAACATTCTTCTAACATCCGCAATAATCGAACATTCTTCTAACATCCGCAATAATCGTACATTCTTCTAACATCCGCAATAATCGAACATTCTTCTAACATCCGCAATAACCGAACATTCTTCTAACATCTACAATAACCGTACATTCTTCTAACATCTACACTAACCGTACATTCTTCTAACATCTACACTAACCATACATTCTTCTAACATCTACACTAACCGTACAATATTCTGACATAAACAATAACAGTTCATTTCTCTAACAACAACAACAACAACAATAACCGTACATTCTGCTAACATCAATTAACACTACCGGTCTATTCTTCTAATTCCATCACCAACAGTACATTCTTCTAACACCGCAACATATACTCGAGGAAATGTGCACATAATTGACATATAATGTGAAATAGCTACATAATGTGATTATTTGATTCTGTTATTTCGTTTTAAAGCGCGGGCCACAGTGAAAACACATGTTAAAGAGCACCTGAAAAGTCGTGAGTTGGCTTACTTGTGTCATTGTCCGCACAAAATCTGATTAGAATTGCATCATAATGAGTCGATAATGTGACTAAAACGCTCTCATTCTGTGCGCATTATTAAAAGTAAACACATGACCTATGATTTTTCTTGCATTTTCGTGATAAACTGGTGTCAATCTAGCTGGGTAAACATCACTGGTATGGCCTTCAGGCTTCAATTCAGTGAATTTGGCCAAAGCGTTAACAATGTCGCCTATGGGAAACCAGTTAGTTCAGTGATTCCTAAACCCACTGTGGGTCACCAGTATTCGCCGTGAAAATTTGTGGAGCGGATTAATATGAATCAAGTGAAATCCTCGAGACATACCAGGGCACACCATGAATCACCGCGATCTGTACTGATAATCCAGCTTGTTTTTTCAAAAAAACCCGCACATTATCTGCTTATAATAGAATTGTTTTAGGTAGATAATCTACTTAGAATCGCCTCATTTTGATTCGATAATATGCTGAAAATAAGTGCGGATTAGTCACATTATCGACTCATAATGAGGCGATAATTCTAAGCAGATTATGAGCGGACGACGCAGGAAGATGACACAAAAAAGCCAACTCACGACTTTTCAGGTTTAAGCTCTTTAACATGTGTTTTCACTATGGCCCGCGCCATAAAACGAAATAACGGATGTGACTCCATTATCTGCTTGTGTTATAGAATGAAATAATCACATTATGTTTCATTTTATAGGTCGAATATGTGAGTATTTGCGCGAGGATATGTTGGATAATCGTCTCAAAATATCGACAACTATACTGCGTTATTTCCAACATATACTCGCGGAAATACGCACATAATCGACCTATATTGGGAAATGGTGATTATTATTACATTCTGATATAAGCAGATAATGGATTCTTACCGGTTATTTCGTTTTAGTCGTCAGTTGGCATATTTGTCACATTGTCTGCATATAATCTGCTTAGAATCGCTTCATTACGAGTCGATAATGTGACTAAAAGTTTCTCATCTTCAGCACATTATTGACGCAAAGTGAGGCGATTCTAAGCAGATTATCTACCTAAACAAGTTCTATTATAAGCAGATAAATGTGCTGGTTTTCGGTATAATACACCAATTAGCACTAACAGTATATTCCTCTAACACCAATTAACCTAACTGCATTATTCTAACATTAACACTAACCGTACATTCCTCTAACATCCTATCGAAGATGTTGGCCAGTTGTTGGAATGTTGGTCTGTTAATCGGCTCACTCTTCCAGCATTTCTGCATGACGGCATAGCTGTAAACCGGATTACATATGATATAATATTTCTGCATGACGGCATAGCTGTAAACCGGATTACATATGATATAGTTTAAAATAATCGACATGTTTAGATCGAGAACTGCTAGCTCCAACCACAGTCACTGCCAGCCACATACAGTCACTTGACTGACTAAGTCACCATGCTATTTTTGTATGGATACATTCGGTTAATCTTTGATGATATGCCAGAAAGTCAGGCGATCGCCTACTTTATTAGAAATTTAGTTGACAGCGCCTGAAGTTTTAAGTTCATAATCCAAACCAAGAAACAAACACAGTGACCTATGTTTCTTGATAAACTTAACCGGGTCAGCAAGATAAGAGGACACGGCAGCCTCTTCGATACGTAAGTCATGGAAATTAAATACGTATCTTAACTATTATATTTAAAGCGCTCTATGGGGAATTGCACAAAAATTGCCAACAAAATATTTTCCTGTTTCTTATCGTGCCCTAAATATTCTAAACAATTTATTTACATACTTCGAATGAATTTCCCCATTTATCTCAATCTGCCGGAAACGTTAGTTATGAAGATGATTCATCACAATAGACAATGCCATTATATGGTCCTTTATAATTTTGATCTATTTCTGAATTTTAGGAAAATAACTCAACACGTTAGTGGAGTTGCCACATAACACATGCAAGATGTCTGTAATTTGAATAATACGAACAACTCATCAGAACATCCTTCTGGTTTGTCCATTCTGTAGTCCGTCTGTAATAGCTGGAATAGTCTCTCAGGCACAATTCCGGGGTATGGGTTAGCACCTGAAATGTTAAAGGCACGTGCGGCCTTAGTTGTCGAAAATATTCATATTTGTTCCAATCACCGTAAACAGAAAAAACATTAAAACGCATACAGTTCCGTTCGTATATACCATGACCATCGCGTAAACAGCATGTTATCATAAAGATTTACTATATTTTACCTAAGCAAGAGCCTGATTGTGTTACAGAAGACAGCACGATGCTGCTGGCTAATCACACACAAATGGCATAAACGCTCTTTATTCGTTCCATATCAGGAATTCACCCACAAAGAACGCTCTTTATGTTTACCATCATAATATAAACAAACACCAGAAAAGTTACTTTTTATGCCTTTGTTTACATAACAATGGTCAAATATATGACAATAACATACTGTTTATGCGATATTTCTTATTTGTATACGGACAAAGTCTGTCTACATTTTGTTGTTCCACCTGTTTGTGGCGGTTTTTGACGGGTGGAAATATTTTCACAGGATACCCACCGCCAAGGCCAACCGTACCTTTAAAGAACAAACACGAATGAAGGCTTCTGTCTAATGCGATGATATAATTGTATCTTACTCTATATAAAGCCACCAATGGCTACCATGTCAATATAAATACTAGATCTTTCCACTGCTGTCAATCAAATAATTATTAGCAGCTCTTTAGTTGCTTTAACAATTTTGACGCCATCTTTCTTTACACTAATTTGATATCTGCATACTTTCGATGTTAAATTGGCTATTTTCAAAATATATTTTTGATTTCTAATGATAATGTACTGAATGATTTGCACTCTGATGTTGTACTTATATATCCATAACATCGTATGTCATGTTGTGTGACATAAATGTACCTCAAATCGTTCAGTTTTAAGACGAGAACAAGGTATGTTATTGTGTGAAATCCAGCATAATCGCAGGCTGTAAAATAAATTAATAAATACGACTGCAACCGCTATGCTCATCCCGCTATAGCTGGCTGTGGAATATACATTAATTGTCCTCACGAACAGCTCTGGTGGACATCCCAATAAACCAAATATTTTTCTCTCGGTCGCCTGATACTTTTACATTTTCAATTTGCTATATCCCGGAATGACTACTGTATCAGAACTGACTTCCGGTTCCAGATGCATGATGACTCACCTAATGTCGCAATCTCCCAGAGTGCCACTCCGAACGACCACCTGAAGAATAGTGCGGTGAAACTCGGTGTAATATACAGATAATAACGTAATTACAGGACGTATGGTTATGTTGGAAAAGTATAGCAATTAATATTCATAGAATACATTTTGATTCTCATCAGTGACCAGCTCAATAAGTTTTTTTATTATTGTTAAACTCTTTTGGTCTCAAATATTCTAATATTGTCTAATCAAATAAATTCAGTTTAATTAGCGCACTTGTCCAACATAAACAGTCCAGTGTTGACGAAACTACATAGTTCGAATCCTGATGTGATCGGATTTGTGATCCATGTACGCAAAATGGAGGTAACCTGATTGTTACCTGATTCGTATAACTGGGCAAATTTGTCACTTGATTTCCGGGAGTCGGTGGTTTCTACCTATATTGCGATGATTTCCCGGTGATTTTAACCGTCAGTTGAATCCCCCCCCCCATAAAACTGACAACGTGATATGCCTATATATATCGGATAAAACGACAATAAAACAAATACACAACAAACGAGTCCGGTCTGAACGTCGAAAATATTCGACTCACCATGTCAGTCTAAAGGCAGCTTAATTTACGTTGCATATTAGTCAAAAATAATCTTTCAGAACAATCTCAAGGTATTTTCCACTCTGAAATGTACAACATCTGTTGTTCCAATCGTGCAATTTTCAACTGCATTTTTATTGGTGGTCGATGTAAATCTGTCAACAAAGTCGCTGTAGATGCTGAATCGATGATCGAAAATGTACTTCCGTGAGATCAACTAACTATCACAAACGAAAAGAAAATTTCCTATAAAAAAAATAACACCACTGTTCATAGCTATATTCAATATTGATTCCGATCGATCGGCATTGTGAACACTAATGGAAGGATAGCTGTAGAATGAATTACTCATAAATATAATATTTCCCCCAATTTCAAACATGCAGAGATGCATCTATCTGGTGATAAACGGCATGACATATATACTTACACGTCGCTCTGTGTTGTGCACACGTTACTGTATAAAGATTCCGGAGCCATCCACTTGACCGGAATCTTACCCTGCAAATATATATGTACACACATATTTTCTCCCCGATCAGCTAAAATATATAGATCTTGGTTTAATGTAAATATATTTTATTTCAAGAGGTTTACAAGGGGATTGTGGCACAGTTTATAACAACTTGATGCAGCCCCTTTCCAAACAATATATTTGCACACGTTAAACCGAGATATGACACAGATAATGTTCAAGAACATGAATCAAAATAGTTGAAGGTAGATGCTGGCTGTTGATATGTAATAGGTAAGGTAGATGCTGGTTGTTGATATGTAATAGGTGAAGGTAGATGCTGGCTGTTGATATGTACTAGTAATTTTTAATTATCGGTCCGGTGATCCTCTTATAGATGTCATGTCATACCTTGAATAAGTATAACTTTGGTTGAAACTATGGTATCTGATCCATGTGTCGACTAGTTGTTGGTTTCGATATTGTGGAATATTTGGAACGCCTCCGAGGAAGTGCTCGATGTCAACAATTATGAAATCGTATGCCTCTAATTTGTCATATAATGTGGTTCTTTGTAGTCGGAATAATGGACATTCGAAAAAGAAGTGTTGGGCACCCACGAGCGCTGTTCCACGACTTCACGCCAGATAGATAATGAAACTGTGACGTTTGTATCAGGTAACACATATGGGATGGATTTGACACGTTACTAGTAAGCAGATTGTGCCATATTTTAATCGGATTGAAAAACAAGTGAAGACTAAAGGTTGCATGCAAATACATGCCACGAACTAATCACATGTTTCTGTCGCATGGCGGCGCTGTAACTGGATAATAAGCACTGATGTAGGTTACAAACAACTAATTATACAGAGTTATGCTTCTTGACTGGAGTCAGCATAACAAAACCATCTGGCTGTTGATTGGTTGATTATCTTTCCGGGAACATTCCCCGAGCGGGAACAGAAAATCATAGCCTACGTAAAGATGTCGATCACTTCTGTTTAGGTTGTCAGGCAGAGTCTGGTGGGGTTTTGAAGTTATGGAATATGTCTGGGTATTGTTGTGCAGTAAATTGGGTAGTTGTGGAAATGCAAGCTAATCGTATTTTTTAAATACCGAAAAGGGCGCGTTTGTTGTCACCCAATGGTGTATCGGATGACGTTCTAAGGGAAAATTGACCACTTGAAGTTCAAATAAGCTTAAAGGGGTACTGTACGCCATTTTCAATAAATTCCCGGTGATAACAACGATCTATTATCGATACTATATAGAAATATAAGTAATTTGAGTCGAAGATGTATTCTGTACACGCTCAGGTTAATAGGCTATCTTAAAATTTAATAATTTAAAAGTTAATAATTTAATATAAATTGATTTTATGGCTCCAGCCATAAAATGGCGTCTCTTAAAATTCGAATTTCCGTGTACAAAACGTAATCAAATTATAATTGAGGGATATTGGATTAGGAAAACAATTGCACACACGGTCGTTTGAAACATTATGCTTATACGGGGAGAAAACCCAAGCCACTCATTGACTAGTGACGGTACACTAACTTAAATGAGTATATGGGACTACTAACCATATAATATAATGTTTATTTGATTCATTTGGTTGAAAACTTTACAAAAATTACTCGACAACGACAATTTGTATTTTTGCATTCCGGTAAATTTGCCATCCGTAACAATACTTCGTACTCAACAAACTTTCAAAAAAT
Organism: Siphonodentalium dalli; assembly: GCA_032622095.1. NCBI lineage: Eukaryota > Metazoa > Mollusca > Scaphopoda > Gadilida > Siphonodentaliidae > Siphonodentalium > Siphonodentalium dalli. The sequence goes on from CP136065.1 coordinate 19,482,830, forward strand.
GGAAAAGTTGTTACATTATTCTCCGACTCGGGGATTATAGAAACCAACAACAACATCTTGGGTACAGTACCCCTTTAACCATTCTCTGGCGGGAATTGCAGTTCACACTGTCGCCTATGGAAAATAATTAGTTGTTTATAACCTGTAGTTCGAAACAGATAAACCATTGACTGATAACACAAACAATGTGGTGTTAAAACGTTCATTCATTATTAGCGTTACACGTTGTTATGGATAAAATCAAACATGTCTTCGATAACAATTTTCTTAGTGTGTTAGTCCACGTCGATGTATTTGGGAAATAATTTAGTGGCTATAGCAAAATAATAATTGAACTCAATATGCATTTGACCATCTTGTCTTACTTACCCTAGATTTCCTGACATAGGCATCCGCTTCGTAGACGTCCCTCGTCAGTCCGAAGTCTGATATTTTTAGCATTCTGTCTTGCGTGACCAAAATATTACGTGCTGCCAAATCTCTGTGTACCAGCTGATGATATAAAACATGATGCTCATTTCTAAACATATACTCGTCTAGCCCAATGCATGAACACAGTACGTAAAGGTGGGATCAACATTGTCACTTAATTATCAAATATCTACGACGATGCTTTTATAAGCCTTATAACGTATATATATAAAGATAAATCATCATACGTGCACATATGTGTAACGATTTGGAGTTTAGTTAGTGTAAATTGTGAAAATAAGAACATTCAAAGAAAGAAACACATTCTTTTTTATTTTCTAAAGACAAAGGCTAAGCCATATCATGGATTATTAAAGGTAATCCAGTAAGGTATGTGCATGCAATTGGATTGTTTCTATCGGTTACATTCTTGTTTTTAAAGAAAACCTCTCATGTTACAGGGATTGGATCATAATGTACCCAAGGGTATGCTACCGTATGTACTGCGTTAAGATTGGATCATAATGTACCCAAGGGTATGCTACCGTATGTACTGCGTTATGATTTTCAATCGTAAAATAGTGAAATTAACTTACTTGAATTTGTCACGAGTTCTTAAACTGAGGTGCCAGTTAGAAAACATCGTAAACGGGTGTGCAGTTAAAATTCGAAGCAGGGATGATTCCAATACTTTGCGAAGTGTAGTGCATCACAATTACCAATAAGCTCAAATTGAGAAGTAATCTATTACCATTGCCGTGATGTTCAAGTGTAATTACCATTACCAGTACTTTCAAAAGTAATGCATTGCCATTACTTCGAATTGCGAAGTTGGATCCGAAGGAACTATGAATTATTTATTTGTTCCAAATTAGGGAGCGGTGTAGTTACAATTCGCAGAGGGACCCGGAGAAGAATACGGATTTACAGGCTTTCGACAAAAATTGCTCTTTAACCCTTTACCCAACAAACCGGCCAAAACCGGCCAAATTAAGATTCAACAGCCTAAAATATCTTCGGTCTGTCTCAATAGAACCATACAAATATGGATATCATTGGAACCGGCTCCTTGACCACATTGTGATAGCTACAGTTATGCCCTGTGCCAATGCATTCTCTTATATATGCGAGTCGACCATAGGTCGCCTCACATATATAAGAGAATGAATTGGCCTAAAAAAAATCTTTTTTTAACACTTTTTACCATTTTTTCTTACATTCTTTAACAATTTTATAATTTTTAATGTGTTAAGCCAATGCATTCTCTTATATATGCGAGGCGACCTATGGTCGACTCGCATATATAAGAGAATGCATTGGCACAGGGCCCTTCTGTTGGGTAAAGGGTTAAAAAAAAAACGTTTTTTCCAAGAACTAACCTTGATTTCGGATAGATACCTCATACCCTTCGATATCTGCCACGCAAACCCCATAAGGTCTCGCTGTCGAAGCAGTCTCTCTGATTCTTCTCTCTCGTTCTCATACTTCACGCTGTCCCACGAGGCACCTTTAATATTCCGGTCCTGCATTCTGCATTTCCTGAGGTAGGACCTAAGTGAGCCCCGCTCACAATATTCAACTATCACATATATAGGGCCTGCAATGACGATATTAAGGTGAAATAAAGCACCAATTTGGTTGAATCATTACCTAATTGACGCTAAAATATTAATTATGGCAGCCTACAACAGAAATTTAAAAGTGGACATAATTGATTTCATGTTTAGTTTTTAGTTTGTCTGCTAGCATTTTTGTTTTGTTTTATTTTTTGTAATCAAAAATGCGGAAACAAAATTCACCATTAACGCCAATATATACAGAAGACAAACACAAATTCCTTGACTATAGATAGCCTACACAGATGAAAGACAATCTAGACTGATAAATAATTATCACCACCCCCGTGTATATCCCTAAGATTTGTATTACTAAATTATTAAAAACTTGTATAACCTATATGTGCATCCTATTTAAAACTGGAATAGTTGGAACACAGTTACAGTGGACAAATCATCAATAAAATTAATGATCTTCAACGTCTGTTCGTGTTCTGAAATAGGATTAAATTCGTTTTTACCTTCTGCTGAAAGGTTTTATCTCAAAATGTGTCTATGTACATTGTTTACCAGTCCATAATATCCAGTCTCCGTCTCAATACTTTCATCTACGTCTGAGGACACCGGGATTCTATATGATTTCAGAGATGAAGGGGGGTTTCCCTTTTTTTTTTGGTGAAAACTCATTAATATTCAAAAGGCAGTGTTTGTTATTGCGATACACATACATATCTACACAGGTCATGTAAACATTTAAGAGTAGTCACTCTTCCTCTAACCAATCTCCGTGCAATAAAATGCTCTCAGGTTAATTGCTTCACCATACATGCAGAATACAGGTTTATATATTATAAAGAACAATGTAATGAAAACATAGCGATAAGCACGCTATGATAAATCTTATTGAGCTGTACAGCGGTCATGTTGCGTCATATCCTTAATTAGAATACGTGCTTGGAATTTGTACGAAGTTGTAATGATCCCTATTTGGCCAGTGACATAATATCCATACGTTAGGAGAACATACTAGTTTTTTGAATATCGTTGCAAATACAATTATAGTATGTATACTTGTTCTGTCTGATCATTCCCCAATTATGAATAAACGTACGTTAGTTTTGATTTTGAACATTCGACGTTTTGTCAGTTAAGATACGCGACGCTAACGTGTAGTTTATACGATAACTTCATGAGATTGCAGTCAAATGCCACGCTTGTATGAATAAGTGAATATTAATTGAATTTGCAGGAAGCTATTCATTGGTCACGCAATGCATCGCTCGCTGTGTATTGGCTAGATTTCTCTAGTTTTGGAATAATTTTAACCATGAGAGTCATTGGACCGTAAGTTGATTGAAATGAAACACGGTCTAATTTTATTAGATTGATTGTTTACATGCCGTTTCCATGGCAACGGCACATCTTGCAAATTTTACAAGAGGGCGGAACATGAAGCGAACATCTACTTTCATATGATATATAATTATCCGTGTGTAACAAAAATATAAACCGCCCCTCTATACGTGCGGGTATATGCATGCATTCCACAAGAGTTTGATTATTTCCGGGCGTATACATTCCCCTAAGAATTTGATTATGTTCGGGAGTATGCGTGCCCTAATAGTTTGATTACTTCCGGGTGTACACATGCCTCTATGAGTTTTCTTACTTCCGGGTGTATGCATCCCCCATATTATTATGATTAAATTCGGGTGTATGCATTCTGCTAAGAGTTTGATTACTTGCGGGTGTATGCATGCCCCTATGAGTTAAATTACGTCCGGGTGTACACATGCCTCTAAGAGTTTGATTACTTCCGGGTGTATGCATCCCCCCTAAGATTATGATTAAATTCGGGTGTATGCATTCCGCTAAGAGTTTGATTACTTGCGGGTGTACGCGTGCCCCTAGGAGTTAAATTACGTTCGGGTGTATGCATGCCCTTAAGAGATTGGTTACTTCCGGATGTACGCATGCCGCTAAGAGTTTGATTACTTCCGGATGCATGCATGCCGCGAAGAGTTTGGTTACTTCCGGATGTATGCATGCACCTAAGTGTTTGATTACGTTCGGGTGTATGTATTCTCCTAATATTTTGACTACGTTCTGGTGTATGCATGCACCTAAGTGTTTGATTACGTTCTGGTGTATGTATTCTCCTGATAGTTTGACTACGTTCTGGTGTATGCATGCCGTCTGTTCTGAAAATAAGCTCATATTGAACTTATTTAAAAAACACAAATAACCCCATGTCGGCATTATTTAAATCTGAATTACGCTCTATATTAACCTAAATTACCCAGATGTACGCTCTTTATAATGTGCTTTCACTGTGGCCCGCGTCATAAAAAGGAATAACGGTATAATTCCAATATGGGCTTATTTCAGAATCAAATAAGTCCAAAATGAACATATGTGAATATATCGATCCAACATGAACCTATTTCCACGAGGCTATGTCGATGCATGGCTCTAACATTTTTGTTATAGGTGCCGTTTTTATCTGTTTTAGTACACCGCGGTTGTATATATTCTTGTATGTATCATGATACTTGCGCGCATCCTGCTTTGTTATTTCAGCCTTTTGTGGGTTAACTGAAATGTGTGTCAGTGTGTATGCGCGTGAGAGTGTGAACGATAGTGTCACCTGCACTCTGATTAGCACTCACCTGTTACTGGCGGGAAAATTAGCGCGGTCTGGGGGCAGTCCCTAATTAGTTTTCGAAATGGTCAGACGTAGTATTTTGGATTACCCATTCTAGATATATATAATGAAATGCAGATTTCATTTTATGGAGTATCTTTAATGGTTTTTAATACTGACTGCTGTGATATGATTATTATGTTGATGCCTTTATTTTAAATACACTTTATTAACCCTTTAATGTGTGTGTTGGAGTTACTATATCTACGTTAAATCCAGCCGTACAACAAACTTGGCGCCCGATATGGGACTAATAAAGTGTAATTCAGTGGCGATTCTAGAGAACGAGTTGGTACCCGATTTATTTCGCACAGAAAATCACCACGGGATTAACACCATCGCGGAAGGAATCGGCCCTTGTGACTGTGTTGCTGCGCGTGTAGCCTAAATAGCCGTGCAAAATTCTATATGTGAGAACTACAGATCCGCCTGAAGATACTCGTTAATATGGTGCACAAAGACTGTTCAAAGATCACAGCATGTATGGATATTCTATGTGTGGTAACTTCAGAGCTTCAGAATCAGAGACCATTGAGGTAGGGCGAAGTTTTCATACACCCCTCCCATTGACTGAGAAACCCGGATCTTATTTCTCGGACACCGGTGGCGAGTGACGTCACATCTATAAATAAATTTGGTTTCCCTGATTTGAACAGATCGGCGGAAAAATATGTCAACACAATTTTTGCCACTTGAAAAGCAACTATTTATTCAAGTTTTACATTTTGTACTACTATCAGTGCATTGGTGAGACGGAGTGAGGTATTCATTATAGCCGGCTTCGCGTTAAAACTGTTGCGTAGGCCTACCATTCGCGTTCGCGACCTTCAAAACGTGGAACTTCGATCCATATTAAACTTTGGGATACCGTCGCTTGTCGATTCATTGAGATTTGTTCGTCGTTGGAAACTGATGACTTTCATTTCCTTGACAATATTTCTCTCAGTTTATAGGTGCTATGAAATAGACACTAAATAATCTTGACTAATAATATTCAAATGTATTTATGATAGTTATTCCATTATTGTCGTATTGAAAATATGATGTGATTTGACAGTCAACATTTTTTGAATGTCATTGTTGGTCATAAAGTGATATTTCATATTTGTATGGTGATTTGTTATATGGTGGTAAATTCCATTCATGGAATTTTTTATATACTAAATTATTGATGTTATTCAGGTAGGCGATATGTGCGTCTGACCAACTTATCGTTAGTAATAGTATATAGGTTTAAATTCAAAATTTTCCACATTTTTTGGGCCAATTTGGATTTGGCTATTTTTTTTGCCGTCTTTTTATTTCCGCACCAACTAACATGGGTCTCATGCAGTTTAGCTCCACTTTTCTCCCATGTAGGTTAGCAGTTTTCATTTAACCATTTTCAGTAAGTAAACTTGTGAGTGTGTTTGGTGTAAGTAGTCGCTAGGCGTGTGAAAATCTTTGTGCATTAGGCTCTCACCCCTGCACCTTTTCTTGCCCTTGTGTGTTTGTTCGAGAATTGCATGATTGTGTTTTGAGTTATTATATGTCAGCTGCGCTTGCGTCTTTGAAAACTTTCAGAACTATTTAATTGCAATGGTGACGATATTGTCACACTTAATATTTATAACTCAGTTGTCGTTAATTTTTTTTTTTTTATATTTATTGTCCGTGGCCGCAGTACCTTGAGAATAGGAAACTTGTTTCAACTTCAACTAGAGTTTTTTAACTCTACTCAGAAGCCAGGTGAGTCGGTTACTGCTTTTGGTTGCAGACTAGAATCATTTTTGAAGCTGCAATCGATAGTGGAAATGTGGAGCGCTACGCCAAGAATGACCTGCTCCGGCATAAGTTCTTCTCGTCTCTACATTCTGAGCAGTTGAAGAGTCAGACTCGTCATAAATATGACCGTATATCAGACTTCGACATGTTGCTGCGAGAAATTCGTATAGTGGAAAAAGAGCTTAGCGTCCACTCCACTTCTGGTTCTTTGAGGAATAAAGCCCAGCAACATGCATCGCAGACAGATACAACACCAGACAGGTTTGGTGTGACGGAGAAGAAGTTCGATAGGAAACTTGATGATTTGGAGAAGCGACTGGATACTAAGATCGACCAGAAGCTCGACTTGATTTTGCAGCACCTCGATCGGACTGCAGTTTCCCAACCACCACCACAGTCTAACTTTGATTTTGGACAAGGACATGGAAACTACACACCACAGAGAGGTTCGGGTTTCGGTCGTGGACGAGGGCCTGGTAGGAATTTCAGCTGAAGATCCAGTAATGATCAAAACCTACGGAGGTACCAGTTCACGAGAAATGTCCTTTGTAAATCCAGGTATCTCATGGGATAGTATTGTGCTGCTTTCTCATATTTTAATCTTATTGTGTATTTATTATTATGTAATGACTTGTTATACACACTGTCTCATTCCGGTCAAAGGCCAAGTAAGATTATTTCAGCTGAAGACCCAGTGCCGTGTAAAAACTGACTGATGTTCCAGCTATGTAAGAAATTTTCCTTTCCAGGTTCAACTTTGGGGATAGTATCGTATATACTATTCCACTATTATATAACCACATTCCTTCATTAGTATTTCATGTCAGATATTTGATTTAGAGATAAATCAATTTTATTTGAGCATATTAACTTTGCAGAGACTGAACCTATTGCAGAAATGACTTGTAGGTTTTATTTCAGCCTCTCGTGTTAAACTTGTACTACAGATTCCTCTACATGTTACCAGCTGTAATTATTAGATATTTCATATCTGATACCCGGTTTTTCATTGGATTTCAGGTTGTACAGTTTCAGCAATAATCTGTACTAGTATACATGCTGCCACTTTTGCAGCTACCGGTTGCAGATTTTGACTTGCAGTTTATTTCAGCATTTACTATTGTAAGATGGTGATATTCTCAATGGAAATGCCTACCTAGATTGTTCATACATTTCAGTGAATGTCAGGAGCCATTCTTCACCTGGGGTGGTGAATGTTATAGGTGCCGTTTTTATCTGTTTCAGTACACCGCGGTTGTATATATTCTGTTATGTATCATGATACTTGCGCGCATCCTGCTTTGTTATTTCAGCCTTTTGTGGGTTAACTGAAATGTGTGTCAGTGTGTATGCGCGTGAGAGTATGAACGATAGTGTCACCTGCACTCTGATTAGCACTCACCTGTTACTGGCGGGAAAATTAGCGCGGTATGGGGGGCTGTCACTAATTAGTTTTCGAAATGGTCAGACGTAGTATTTTGGATTACCAATTCTAGATATATATAATGAAATGCAGTTTTTCATTTATGGAGTATCTTTAATGTTTTTAATACTGACTGTTGTGATATGATTATTATGTTGATGCCTTTATTTTAAATACACTTTATCAACCCTTTAATTTGTGTGTTGGAGTTACTATATCTACGTTAAATCCAGCCGTACAACATTTTGATTAAGTTCGGGGGCATGCACGCCGCTAAGAGTTTGATTACTTCCGGGTGTACACATGCCCCATATAGTTTTATTACGTTCGGGTGTATGCATGTCCCTATGATTTTTACTACGTTCGGGTGTATGGATGTCCCTAATATTTTTTACTAAGTTCGGGTATATGCATGTCCCTAATATTTTGATTGCGTTCGGGTATATGCATGTCCCTAATATTGTTATTACGTTCGGGTATATGCATGTCCCTAATATTTGGATTATGTTCGGGTATATGCATGTCCCTAATATTTTGATTCTGTTCGGGTATATGCATGTCCCTAATATTTTGATTACGTTCGGGTTATCCATGTCCCTAATATTTTGATTAAGTTCGGGTGTTTTCATGCCCCATAGAGTTTTATTACGTTCGGGTGTATGCATGCCCCTATGATTGTTTAATAAGTTCGGTAGTATGCATGTCTCTAATATTTTTACTACGTTCGGGTGTATGCATGTCCCTAATATTTTGATTATGTTCGGGTATATGCATGTCCCTAATATTTTGATTCCGTTCGGGTATATGCATATCCCTAATATTTTTACTTTCGGGTGTATGCATGTCCCTGACAATTTGATTAGGTTCAGGTGTTTGCATGTTCCTAAGTGTTTTATTTCGATCTGGTGTATGCATGCCCCTGTGAGTTTTATTTCGATCTGGTGTATGCATGCCCCTGAGAGTTTTATTTCGATCGGGTGTATGCATGCACCTAAGAGTTGCATTACGTTCGGGTGCAAGCATGTCATTATTTTGATTACGTTCGGGTGTATGCATGTCATTATTTTGATTACGTTCGGGTATATGCCAGCCCCGAATAGTTTCATTTCGATCGGGTGTATGTATGCTCTAAGAGCTTGATTACGTTCTGGTGTATGCATGCCCTTGAGATATTGATTACGTTCGGGTATATGCATGCCTCTAGGAGGTTGATTATGATCGGATGTATGCATGCCCATAATATGTTGCTCACGAATGGGGTGTGCATTTCCCTAATTGGATGACCACGAATGGGGTGTGCATGTCCCTGATATGTTGACCACGAATGGGGTGTGCATGCCCCTAATAGGTTGACCACGAATGGGGTGTGCATGCCCATAATAGGAAGACCACGAATGGGGTGTGCATGCCCCTAATATGTTGACTACGAATGGGGTGTGCATACCGCCGCATGCATGCCCCAATGAGTTTGAATACGTTCGGTGTAAGTAATTCTCACCATCCTCGTTTATGCATGCCCCTAAGAGTTTGATTACGTTTGGGTGTTTGACTTCTTGTAGCAGATGGAATTCTGATATGAGATCTTCTGAGTCTGTCCCGTGTGCATAATCTGAAGAAGAAAATAATGGCTGGTTCATCCAATTGTATATGTACGGACTTGGTATCGCAACGAAAATAACACGTGACCTGCACCAGAATATGTTGGGCACAGTTGATGCTATCAATTAACACTTTCAATGAATGTTCGTTTACGGATCAGTTATATCTTGCATGTAACGATAATATGATTCAATTGTGGGTGGTTTCATTAGATGTGGGAATTGCGTATAATCATTTCATCACAGGATTTTAGGGTTTTGTTCTGATATCGCCAGGCGGGGGCTGACGAAAATAATTAGATTTTCCAGAAATCTAATTAACACACTTTTGGGTTAGCGTGTAACTACAGGCGCGGAAATAGCTGCTCCAGTTGTCATCGGATAGATTGAACTGATGTATGAGTTAATTTACTGTCAGTATTGAGTCTAGGTTATCTTAGACTGGTCGGATGCTCAAGGCCAATATTATTGCTCAACGAGAGTTTTAAATGTCGTCTAGCGATAGGCACCAAGTAACATCAATTTATGCATCGATTACCTGCTTGTTGTGGGTACTAATTTCCTCTTTTGTGTGTGTTTAGCATACAACCGATGTTGTTGCCGTCTATGAAATTAATCATAGGCCCATCATCTAAACGGTGAGTGATAAATATTTAAATTACAATTTTAATTAATATTTACATATAAGTAGATACAGGTATGAATCAAACAGCCAATTTCAGCCATATTCTTCTCCCTGCTACTATCACTTGGTCATTTTACAGTCTACAAGTGCTATGTCTATTCAACTCTTCACAGGAAATAGCTAACTGTCAACAATTTTCAATTATGTGTTGATATAAATGGCCAGTACATTGTGTCCACTCACTACTTGCTGTCATCCATGGGAAGTGTTGAAATGGACACAGGACTTGTACACTGTAAAATTACCAGTTGTCAGTACCAGTGAGAAGAATATGGCTGACATTGGCTGTTTGATTCATACCTGTATCTACTCATAGGTAAATATTAATTAAAATTGTAATTTAATTATTTATCACTCACTGTTTAGAGGGCCTGTGGAAATACTAGATGATCTGTACTGGCTGTAAACTATTCTCCTTCTCACCTTTTAGCATCTTAACAGCTACCGTAACCTCCCCACTGGAACCGCTTAAACCTTTAGCTGTTGCCTTGACAACCATCCCGAATTCTCCTTTCCCCAGAACGTCTCCTAAGGCAAGGTTCTCTCTTGGAAATTTCCATCGATTGATAACGACCTGTCGAAACATGAGGACAGTTATTCGTTTGGGCGACTATTTATTTGTGATGTAGATAATATTTAAACGGACATGGCTCATTTGAACACGCAAATCATGTCTGCGCCATTTGATAATATAGAGAAATACCCAAAATCCCGGTAAGTATGCTGGTGCGGGCTGTTACCGCACGCATTCTGAAACATGCCGGTAGTGGTGGCACCGGTATGACAGTATTGAACAGGCGCCGGATAATGGCATATGCATTGTGCAGGTAGCCAATACCGGCAATGTGAAGGCAAAAAACAAGTATGCCGACACAAAATCAAAGTTATGTTATTTCACTGTAATCTTTAAATCACCATGCATTAATGTCATAATATGACGGAAGCCGATGTTAAACGTTGTCGTACCAGCATGGCTTGTTGTTTTCCAGCAGACGACCGGCTCCGGTCAGTATAAAGCGAACGTAATTGCAAATACAAGGTACGGGCGTCAGATGTCGCCCATTTACAGGCCCGAAAGTGGCAAGCCGACGCCAAAACAATACTAATGTTATTTCAGTGTAAATAACAACGCGGCAACATTATCTGGCTAGATGTATAGGCTTTATATACATGTACTACGAACAAGATTCAAATAACCATGGTCATTTTGTTCGCGGGGTGTGATAAACGCTCTCTATTATACCATATTAAGAATAGGATAACAAGAAATGCTTTTTATAATTGACGAATAATCGGGAGCCGACTTCTCCAATTGGCTAGTATGTTTGCAAACTACAAGGCAGAGTTCAACCCCCTTGCGTATAATGTACATGTATTATAAGGAACTCTTACATGTTTTAATCAAGATTTGTGTCGATTACAATTCATTTTGATATGATTCGGCCAATTTCCAAATTAATTTGGATGTTCAATTTCTCAGAATAATGCAATATGGATTATTACCGACTAAAGTTTCAAACAAAAATGTAACATGTCCTAACATTCTTTTTGTCTTTCTGAGGTATATTTATATCCAAGAGCGACAACCCCCCACACATCTCAGAGCCATAGAGACACGTACCGTATCCGTTTGCGGTACTGACTGACTGTGTTGTGACACAGGTAAATCCTTATCGACGTAGTCGTTCGGGATCGGTGTGTGTCGAGCTATGCCCTTTGATCTGCGTCTCAGAACGACCAACATTAGAATGACGATGCAGGTTGAACTCAACGACGTCGCTATAAGAACCCTACATAGCATGCCACATTCTTCCTCCTGTGGGGCATGTTGATCTGAAAGAATTAAAGCCAAATATTTACATATATTTAATATTGATTCAGCATTTCCAGTAGCGTTATGAGGTACAAACTCCCTGAGCCAATGTGTTTATAGAGTCTATACTCTTAAACGTCAATGTTAAATATATGCCACCTCATCAGGCATAACATATTACAGGCTCGTTTTTCAATATCTTCAATATGGTCTCTCCATTTACCATATGGACTGTGTGGTCAGTTCGCATATTGTTTGGTTTGCATCTTGAGATGATTCAGTTTTGGACGAGTTAAATTTAAAAGACAATTTGTGTTTTTTATATCTTTGTTCAGAACGTTAGCAGCCAAAAGAGGATCTTCTACGGCAAGCTAAAGGGATGTGTCGTCTGCAAAATGCCATCTGCTCTATCATTGATATATATCAAGATAGAAGGGGGTCAAGTATGGACCATTGAGGGACACCAGAAGCTACAGATGACTAGTTATTGTCGATTTTCCACATATCTTTTCAGAAGGTCACATTGACCGCCATATTTTATCTATTATAATTCAATAACCGCAATCGGTTCAGGAATAATCGGAGATTGTCGGAAATGAACGATCCATAGACTGCACGGTTGGATCTTACAGTGCATGTGTCGTTAAATTGTGGATAAATTGAGAGAATACTATACTGGTTACTATTGTCAATTCGCTGATTCCGTTGAAGTTAAATAAATAGTAATGGGAATGATGTGAAATCTATAATTTTTTTGTTTTGAATATAAGTAATAAACGGCGGATTCAACGTCGTCATGTGTTTTAACCGTGATATACATTCGGCATGAACCCCTTCGAATTTGTTTTAGCGTTTAAAATCCATTTACCACATTGAACCCGCCGTTCATTCTAGTCCGTCCTCTGTGGTGTATATTATGGTATTGACATTTTTCATATAATGATGGTTCAAAGAAACATTACAAATGCATGTTACAAAAGTGGAAAACACCCCAGTGATGAATCGTCGGGCGGAATCGGTTTCTCGGTGTCGCATCCAAAAATCAAAAGCTGTATAGTATATAGTATCCACCAGGAAAATGATTAATATTCCATTACCTAGTCATTATCTGTTTTCTCCCAAAGATACATATATCAAGATTATTCCATATGCACTATACTAGCGCGATCACCGTCATGTGTTGTGTTATAACACATATTTGTATTTATATACAAAAAAATGTAAAATCCATACATTTAAGCAGTAATTAACTATTCAATTTCGGGAACCTGGGTAACTTTACCAGAAAATTACAGTGACCAGTTGAGCCAAAGTGATTGGTCTGCTTAACCATTCAAATACTAAATACTCATTGACGAGTGGTTCACATAGGTCGTTTATTGAACTTATTATCTGAACATTTCCCACCAATGAATATGAATCAGCCTGCTATTGTATTATCTGGTTTTTGTTCTGTCTGTCGTATGTTTTTATTACCTGAACACTCATCCAAATTAAAATAGACTATTTCAATATCAACTTTTATAATTGAATGGGAGAGTATATTTAGTCTAGAAAGGGTTAAAGTGATGTGGGATACTCCGCTAAGATTTTTGAGTGAGATAGAGAATAATCTTGTCAAATTGTTTATTCGCATAATTTATATATCTAAATTGGCAACAGACAGTGTTATTCTTATAATGGATTATAAGTATTGATTCTCGACAGGGGAATCATTGTAGATACAACAAGTGCACAGGCAGCACAGCACATAGTGTCCTCCGCATATAGGTGGCTTTTCGTCGGGGTTTATTAATTTTCTCATGTGGCTTAATTCGAAAGATTCCTTTGTCTGGCCATTCATCCCATTGTTAAATATAAAATTGATAATTCACATCCCATCTAAGATGATGGATATACAGGTTGTGCGTATTTTACAGTCTAAGGGCCATAACATCGGGAACATGTATGAATAAGATATGTTACATGTGACGAACACAGACGGTCGTTTTCACTTTTAGCCTAAACCGGCCAAAGTGCGGATTTCAGGTTTTTTCGTCCGCCGGTTCTTTTTTCGATTTCCGCCTCAACGGGGGGGGGGTTAAATTTCGACCTATCGGGGCGATCGATTTGTTTTTTTTTACTTTTAGCCTAAACCGGCCAAAGTGCGGATTTCAGTGGATATTGTTGCCCCATGAGCGTACTAACGCTCAATCCATCATGACATACATGTACGATGACTGGGATATAGAGATCCAAAGTTGGCATAGATGAATATACACTTTTTTCCCAAAAACTCAGCAAATATTAATTGACAAAATCAATTGATCATATAGGTATTCTTTCCCACTATTAACATACTTTGTGTGAGCCGAGCGTTTGTTTATATACATCACGTAAATAGTGAGCGATGATTAAAACACTCAACACCGTGGTGAATTTTTAGGAAAGTGGTTCACGGTGACCCATTCAACACCGAAATCTTGAGAGACGAGAATTAGCTAGCGCTATATCGGCATGTTGTAAACAACTTGGTGCATTTATAACCAAATTTCACAAGAGGGGTCTCTCCTGTGTTTAGTGTTTTGCTTATCACATACTCTTTACGTGCTGTTTCTTTGCATACTATGGCGTTTTTTTGTTACATAAGACAGAGTACGATGGCGGTATTGACGGATGCGTGACTATTTTAACAGCAATACCCAACACCAACGTCTATCGTATCTTTAAGGTGTGTTTGCGGTGAAGTTACACCGTCCAGACACTACCCGTTTCGAATGTGTAGATGCTTTAACAAGCAATACAAGTACACCATAGTCAGAAATGGTAACGCGCTCGAGATCATATATTATATACCCATGATTGTAATTATAGAATATAAAATATATTGGATTCACGAATGACCAACTCATAGAATTAATCGCCTTGCACTTCTTGGCATCCGAATAACAATTGAAATTGAAATTCCCAACTACACCTTTTACTGGACTCGACTTTTAATCCGTCCAAAAATTCCCATTCTATAAATAAAACGCCCATGCGCCCACTTTAATTAAGAAAGAGCAGAACATTATACACGCGGAGCGCGGAATGAGTAACATGGTCCATAAACCACAGCCGAAGTTTTTCAATCCAAATGTCTTGGTATGGTTCATTTGAACCTTATAATGAGGCGCCCCATTCGTGAATTTTCAAAAATTCTCAATTTAAAACTATCCATTTGAAGTAAAGACTCATTATCCTTTATAAGTTGTGTATGCTATAGTACTATAACAACTTTTGGTTACCCTCACAATGTGACAGATATCTTCTAATTATGTGGGGGGAAAAAACAAGTTATCTTATTGTTTGTTTGAGGTGGCCATTTGAGAATTTGACAGGAAATATTAACAAAACATACACTGCATTATCTAGCTTAGGAATCCAACTATGGTCTACACTCTGTCTAGTATCTGAGATCACGACTCTGTGAGAAAAACATTTTTCAGTGCATATTTTAGTTTTATTGGTTGCCATTTGCAGAACTTTTTTTTGTGAAAAAATGTCGGTAATCAGTATTGAGTGTTTATATATGCCAGGTTATTGCAAACGTGGTCGAAAAAATATTTATGCTGTATTTGTCCTTTGCACCATTATTTCAATAGTTTTGCAAAATAAAATGGCTACCAAAAAAACTAACGAATTTGTTTTGATTTATTTCTCGCAGACAGCATCATAACTCGGTACAATTTGGTACTCCACACCCCTTGAAGCTTTGACAAGTAACGTGAGACATTAATGGACCACAAACCCGCGTTCCAATCACTCACATTCAACTTTCGTTGATCTGGAAGTCGTGATCCATCATGTTCGGCGTATTAATAACGTCAATAGGATTGGATATCGGATGCGATCATTGGAAATAGTGTTCGCCTGACAGAAATTCAAAACGTGTTAAAACCTTTTTGTAAGTCGATATCTGACCATCAAACCTCCCATTAATACGATTTAATTATTTCCTGTAAATATAGAACAGGTATTGTGCGTTAATGGTGTCAGGTAGGGTGGGCAGTCATTAAGTAGATCATGATATATTCTAAATTCGCCTGAATTGGTATAGGATCTTCTTAACCAATATTAGAGTAAAGTATTCCGTTTTTTGTCATTGTAATCCCTGTCTGGGTTAATTGATATTACAATATACAGTCAAAATGTGTATCGATCGTCGGGATATAATTTATAACAAACAATGTGAGTAATAATGGACCACAACCCGAGTTGCAATGCAAAGGTCTCGGGGCCCCATGTGGTCCAGTCGGTAGAGTGCTCAATGCATTACGCCGTCAATGGCCGTCCAATGTAAGAAGTAATACGAGTAATTAATGGACCATAACCGAGCGTTCCAATGTAAATGTCTGGATACAATGGAACAAGTAATATGAGGAATTAATCAACAATAAACCAGGTTCTAATTATACTCACACTCCACGTCAGATACATTGCTCTCGAAGTCTGGTTCCATCATAATGTTCGCCACTGACACATTTATGATCTCTGTGTTAATGACGGGGCTGGGATTCGGGAGATCTTCCTCGTATTTCGTGTCGTCATTGGTGTCGTCTTGCCAGCATTGGCACTTGCCATTGTTGTTACACCAACATGTTCCGACTGCGCGTCCTATCCCTCCCCGACCTTCGTTTTGTATCACGGATCCTAGTGGTCGGTCTGCGAAAAGAAGAGCAGCGTGTCTCAGTTTGAAGTTTGAAGTGGTTTAACCCTTTCTTTACTAAATACTCATTGACGAGTAGTTTTCGCCTTAGGAAATGTTCAGATAATAAGTTCAACAAACGACCCAAGATCGTTTATTGAACTAATTATCTGAACATTTCCCACCAATCAATATGAATCCTTGTGTACTTGTATTATCTATTCGTCTGTCTGTCACCTGCTTATATTAGCTGAACATCCCTCCGTATGAATAATAGACCATTCCAGAATATACGTTTATAACTAAAAGGGAGATCCATTTAGCAAATAAAGGGTTAAAATGTAGCATCGCTTTGTTTATAATAATAATAATAATAATGACCAGTTTTATTATCGATTAACCAATTACTTGCTCTAACACGCTTGGTACAATATTACCCCAGTCATTTGTACAAGCCAACCAATGAACCGGGTGCATACATTGCAGGCGCTGCTCTAGTTTGATCAGAACATGCTCTGATACTCATCAGTATGACAAGCTGACTGGTACTCTTTTAACGCCTGAGTGATGCGAAGCCGACACTGTACGAGTGACCTTGCTCAATGGTGACAGCTTGGCGCGGATTTTGAAACAGCGAGCAATCCGACAATTGCGCGTCGCTCAAAGCGACCAAGACACTGCTATATGGAGACTCAATGACCGGCGACGCGCTGCGAACCCATATCGATGTGTTTACAGCTCCTCTGCATGCTAGATATGTCCAATTTTGGTGCAGGAAATATACGTTATGCATTTTGTAACCTGGTTACAAAGTTACATTTGGAAGTCGTTTCAAAAATGCGACGTGTTTTCGCGGTTACGGTTACATTTGGAAGTCGTTTAAAAAATGCGTCGTGCCAACCATTTGTAACCGTAACCGCGAAAACACGTCGCAGTTTTTAAACGACTTGCAAATGTAACCGTAACCGCGAAAACACGTCGCATTTTTGAAACGACTTGCAAATGTAACTTTGTATTTCTTAATGTAAAAAAAAAATAGGACGCATTTGTAACCGGGTTACTGGTCGCAGCTAACGTACGGGCAAACGTTGAGTCGACTTTGAACAAAATCGACTTGGAAAAAAATGCACGACGTATTTGTAACCCAGTAACTGGTTACAATTGCGTCGTATTTTTTTTCTGCACCAAAATCTGCCATATATGCTGCATGCTTAGATTATTTCAAGTAGAATACAAAGTATTATTATGCTTGCCGATAAAATAGCGGGAAATTACCGAAACGTAGATCGTCGTATTTACTCTCTCAGAAGCCACAGTGAAATACGAATTAGTTATTTACTGTAGCTTTCGTTATTTCACTGTAGATTGCCGGCGGTTTACGCGAGCGCAAATCAATACGCCCATGCAGTACATACACATGATCTTAAATTAAGTAGAGTTTATACTTTAATTAAGTAACAGTTAATTAAGCAACTGTGAGCATTAATAAGGCGCATATAATAATAATAATAATAATAATAATAATATTAATAATGTTTAAATATCTGAAACATCTTATTCGTTTGTGAAAAGAAATAACGAATTTTCACTCGCGGCTTGCAGCCGCTGGTGAAAATTCGATATTTCTTTCCAGATACTCATGAAATATTTCCACATTCAAACAAAAACTTAAGGTATTCTCTATATTAATCGAATTAGAATTCACATATATCCAAATCTCTGTTTGATGCAAGAAGGATTACCCAGTGGACTCGAAATCGTAACCGTTTTGCTTATTGCCATTTTTGAAGACACACTGAACACATTGTGATGCAAGATTTGTCCACTGATTATATACAGTTTGTGGTGATGTTATATCTACAGGCCATATATTAATTGCCATATGTTTCTTCTTCCCCGGACCACAAGAGAATAGAATGCTATACCAACTGAAACAGTCATCATCATCCAGTCGATGAGTTCAGGGCCACGATGATGAACCAACTAAATCCATGCTGGACGTCCCAGAAAACCGATTTGACTCAATAAAGAATATAACCAACCAATCATGACACTCCAAATTCAAATTAATATCAATTAATTTATATTATTACAAATCCTAATCATGAAGAGAAATTATCGCCAGCCATTCCCACAATAAATTTTGTCATAATCACCAGCCTGTTGATGATGGACTGTAAACGGAATAAGAATATACATTAACAATTATGAACAATTTGGTAGTGGACTAGCCACAATCGACAAAACCACATGCCACGACCAGATGAGATAGAATCAGCTGAACGCCTACATCCACAAAATATTTTGGAATTTCTGTCTGTCTGTCTGTCTCTGACTGTGTTATAGGGTCGAAAACTGCTCGACCGATCCGACTCAAATTTGGTATGTAGGCCTACTTTGATACGTGGAACAACATGGGCGGGTCCCATTTCACGTGCGACCGTGTCCTTGACCTTTACCTTGCTCATATACGCTCATATAGGCATGTTTCTGGACCTCGACCGATCCGACCCAAATGTGGTATGAAGGCCTACTTTGATCCCGGGCACAATATGGGCGGGTCCAATTTCACGTATGACCATGTCCTTGACTTCGCTCATATATGCTCATATAACCATGTTTCTGGCAAATAAATCCCTAAACATTATTCTAAATGTATGTGCTAGTACAATACAATCTGCACGCATGCGCACAGAATTTATCATATTTATGTATACACATATGATATTGTTCTCTGTATATCTACACGATGATGAGCAAAATAAAACAAAATTTAATTGTGAAAAATGTGATGGGAATCGACCCTTAGTAAGATACGTACGTTGAGTGCAGTCCTGTGGACATATTCTAGGGTCGAGCGTCTCCACCGCGTCACATTTCTTATCCGGGCACGTTAGTGTATTTGGAGAACACGTGGCATACTTCGCAGTCATTCTCGTCGGCGCCTGGTTTTCTCGCCATGAACAAAACCCCTCCTCCGCCCCGAAACCACAGCCCTGCGTGCAGTCGTTTCTGTTCTTGCTCACAGCACAACTCACACCCGGCGACGGGGATTTTAGTGTCCCATCTACGAAATAGATCGAAAATATAGATTATAAGAATTACTTCGAAGAACTCTCAATTTCCGAGTCATTCAGCTACACGTATGTGTGATCTAGTTCACCGTCAACTATATAACTGTGTACATGTAATACTACGCTCTGTGATCGAAAGCTTACATGTGAAGAAAAATTGGTATCAAATGTGTTATTCATTGTCTAACTATCCATCACAGATATATACGGCTAAATCATATACATAGACTGAACACAACGCGCTTGTTAAACGTGAATCGTTTATCGAATGCAATATCGCATGTGTATATTTCGAGAGAACGTAGCTCGAACGAAATGTAATTCTGCGCGGTCCGCAACGAGTTCGATAACAAATTCGCGATTGTGATGCAAGTTTTGTTGTGTATTTATTATACACCGTTGTGTCAGCTGGGACCTTCATTGATACTATATAGCTACCACTATTGTGATTTACGTCTGTTGAATAACCAGTAATTATCGGGGTATCACCCAACGCGGATCATTGGTGTGGTGTACGTCATCATTCTTGGCGCCAAAGTAAACACAATAGTTCCTGCTTGTATTCCACTAGAGGTATATTATATGTATTCAATGGCTGGGATTCCGTTGAATACATGCTTCTTGTCAATTGGGTGTGGAATAAATGAATGTACATGGTATGTATCGAAACAAATTATAGAATCGGGTTATACGTATTTAATGTTTTGATCTACATATTATATTCACCCAATTTTATACATGCACTTATGTCATTCAAGGTTTAGACATATATTCGCCCATATGTATACCGTGTACACAGGGTAGTCGTTCAGGCATTATCCATATATTCCCCCAATTGAATGCAATGTACACAGTACGGTAATTCTGGAATAGCCATAGAATTAGCCAAATGAATACACTGTACCCAGGAATGTCGTTCATGCACTAGCCAAGTATTCACCAAATTGAATGCAATGTGCCCAGCTATTCGCCCAGGCATTAGCCATATATTCACCCAATTAAATGCAATTTACATAGGGCAGTCGTGTAAATTCACCCAAATGAATACAATGTAACCAGGACAGTTGTTCATGCATTAGACATATATTTATCAAATTGAATATTGAATACACTGTACACATGACAGCATTAGACATATATTCACCCAATCGATGTGCAATGTACCCACGATAGTCGTTCGGGTGTTAGTCGTACGTTCGGTTATTCGCCCAATTGAGTAGAATGTTACTAGGACACTCGGGCATTGGCCACACATTCGCCCAATTGAATATAACGTACACATGCATGGCAGTCGTCTAGGCATAGCCATGTATTCACCCAATTGAATTCGCTATATCCAGAACATCGTTCAGGCATTAGCCATGTATTCACCCGATTATATACAATGTACACATGGCAGTCGTCCAGGCATTAGCCATGTATTCACCCAATTGAATTCGCTGTATCCAGGACATCGTTCAGGTATTAGCCATGTATTCACCCGATTATATGCAATTTACACATGGCATTCGTTCATGCATTAGCCGTGTATTCACCCAATTGAATTCGCTATATCAAGGACATCGTTCAGGTATTAGCCATGTATTCACCCGATTATATGCAATGTACACATGGCAGTCGTTCATGCATTAGCCATGCATTCACCCAATTGAATTCGCTGTATCCAGGACATCATTCAGGTATTAGCCATGTATTCACCGGATTATATACAACGTACACATGTCATTCGTTCATGCATTAGCCATGTATTCACCCAATTGAATTCGCTGTATCCAGGACATCGTTCAGGTATTAGCCATGTATTCACCCGATTATATGCAATGTACACATGGCAGTCATTCATGCATTAGCCATGTATTCACCCAATTGAATTCGCTATATCCAGGACATCGTTCAGGTATTAGCCATGTATTCACCCGATTAAATGCAATGTACACATGGCAGTCGTTCATGCATTAGCCATGTATTCACCCAATTGAATTCGCTGTATCAAGGACATCGTTCAGGTATTAGCCATGTATTCACCCGATTATATGCAATGTACACATGGCAGTCGTTCATGCATTAGCCATGCATTCACCCAATTGAATTCGTTGTATCCAGGATATCATTCAGGTATTAGCCATGTATTCACCGGAGTATATACAATGTACACATGTCATTCGTTCAATGCATTAGCCATGTATTCACCCAATTGAATTCTCTGTATCCAGGACATCGTTCAGGCATTAGCCATGTATTCACCCGATTATATGCAATGTACACATGGCAGTCATTCATGCATTGGCCATGTAATCACCCAATTGAATTCGCTATATCCAGAACATCGTTCAGGTATTAGCCATGTATTCACCCGATTATATGCAATGTACACATGGCAGTCGTTCATGCATTAGCCATGTATTCACCCAATTGAATTCGCTGTATCCAGGACATCATTCAGGTATTAGCCATGTATTCATCGGATTATATGCAATGTACACATGTCATTCGTTCATGCATTAACCATCTATTCACCCAATTGAATTCGCTGTATCCAGGACATCGTTCGGGTATTAGCCATGTATTTACCCGATTATATGCAATGTACACATGGCAGTCGTTCATGCATTAGCCATGTATTCACCCAATTGAATTCGCTGTATCCAGGACATCGTTCAGGTATTAGCCATATATTCACCGGAGTGTATACAATATAAAAATGACAGTCATCCATGCATTTGCCATGTATTCACCCAATTGAATTCGCTGTATCTAGGACATCCGAGTGTATACAATGTACACATGGCAGTCGTTCATGCATTAGCCATATAATCACCCAATTGAATTCGCTGTATCCAGGACATCGTTCAGGTATTAGCCACATATTCACCGAAGTGTATACAATATAAAAATGACAGTCATCCATGCATTAGCCATGTATTCACCCAATTGAATTCGCTGTATCCAGGACACCGTTCAGGTATTAACCATGTATTCACCGGATTATATACAATGTACACATGGCAGTCGTCCAGGCATTAACCATATATTCACCCAATTTAATACGCTGTAATCAGGACATCGTTCAGGTATTAGCCATGTATTCACCCAAGTTTTGTTGTGTATTTATTATACACCGGTGTGTCAGCTGGGACCTTCATTGATACTATATAGCTACCACTATTGTGATTTAAGTCTGTTGAATAACCAGTAATTATCGGGGTATCACCCAACGCGGATCGTTGGTGTGGTGTACGTCATCATTATTGGCGCCAAAGTAAACACAATAGTTCCTGCTTGTATTCCACTAGAGGTATATTATATGTATTCAATGGCTGGGATTCCGTTGAATACATGCTTCGTGTCAATTGGGTGTGGAATAAATGAATGTACATGGTATGTATCGAAACAAATTATAGAATCGGGTTATACGTATTTAATGTTTTGATCTACATATTATATTCGCCCAATTTTATACATGCACTTATGTCATTCAAGGTTTAGCCATATATTCGCCCATATGTATACCGTGTACACAGGGTAGTCGTTCAGGCATTATCCATATATTCCCCCAATTGAATTTAATGTACACAGTACGGTAATTCTGGAATAGCCATATAATTAGCCAAAATGAATACACTGTACCCAGGAATGTCGTTCATGCACTAGCCAATAATTCACCAAGTTGAATTCAATGTGCCCAGCTATTCGCCCAGGCATTAGCCATATATTCACCCAATTAAATGCAAGTTACATAGGACAGTCGTGTCAATTCACCCAAATGAATACAATGTAACCAGGACAGTTGTTCATGTATTAGACATATATTTATCAAATTGAATACACTGTACACATGACAGCATTAGACATATATTCACCCAATCGATGTGCAATGTACCCAGGATAGTCGTTCGGGTGTTAGTCGTATGTTCAGTTATTCGCCCAATTGAGTAGAATGTTACTAGGACAGTCGTTCAGGCATTGGCCACAGATTCGCCCAATTTAATACAACGTACACATGGCAGTCGTCTAGGCATAGCCATGTATTCACCCAATTGAATTCGCTATATCCAGAACATCGTTCAGGCATTAGCCATGTATTCACCCGATTATATACAGTGTACACATGGCAGTCGTCTAGGCGTTAGCCATGTATTCACCCAATTGAATTCGCTGTATCCAGGACATCGTTCAGGTATTAGCCATGTATTCACCCGATTATATACAATGTACACATGGCATTCGCTCATGCATTAGCCATGTATTCACCCAATTGAATTCGCTATATCCAGGACATCGTTCAGGTATTAGCCATGTATTCACCCGATTATATGCAATGTACACATGGCAGTCGTTCATGCATTAGCCATGTATTCACCCAATTGAATTCGCTGTATCCAGGACATCATTCAGCTATTAGCCATGTATTCACCGGATTATATACAATGTACATATGGCATTCGTTCATGCATTAGCCATGTATTCACCCAATTGAATTCGCTGTATCCAGGACATCGTTCAGGTATTAGCCATGTATTCACCCGATTATATGCAATGCACACATGGCAGTCGTTCATGAATTAGCCATGTATTCACCCAATTGAATTCGCTGTATCCAGGACATCGTTCAGGTATTAGCCATATATTCACCGGAGTGTATACAATATAAAAATGACAGTCATCCATGCGTTAGCCATGTATTCACCCAATTGAATTCGATGTATCCAGGACACCGTTAAGGTATTAACCATGTATTCACCGGATTATATACAATGTACACATGGCAGTCGTCCAGGCATTAACCATATATTCACCAAATTTAATACGCTGTAATCAGGACATCGTTCATGTATTAGCCATGTATTCACACAAGCAATGTGCAATGTACGTTGTTCGTACCTTAGCCGTATATCCAGTTATTTGCCCAATTGAATAGAATGTTACATGGACAGTCGTTCGGGAATTAGACATTTCGTCACCCAATTGAATACGCTGTACCCAGGAAATCGTTCAGGCATTAGTCATGTATCTATATCTATATTTGTCTGTCTGTCTCAGTGTGTTCTATAGAAATTCACAGGGGACCATCTAGATGGCACCAAATGGGTCTAGCATGGGTAACTTTTTACGAGAAAGGTAATGGTGTGGGTTAGACTTTTCTAAATTGACGCCGTTGTTGTCAGGAGCAAAAAGGGGAGGGGCAGATTTTTTTGTCGCCGATTGCCACCAAACTTATATATAATCATCCCCATGATATGAGGACTCTAGTGGTGTGCTTTAAGTATGTCGAAAGTGGCGCCGTTCGAGTTAAAGGTGCACTGAAAGGGAGAGGGGCACCAAAAATTGATAAAAAATATTTTAGCGCAGATTTCCACCAAATTGATACACATTCTTCTCCTTGATACAAAGACGCCAAATTGGTGTGTTTGGATGAGAGACTGGGTGGGGTAGGCACTAACTTTGATAAAAATTGGTTTAGTCTCTGACTGCCACCAAACTTACAAAATCATCCACATTGTATGAGGAGTCTAATTGTGTGGCTTAAAACTGTTAAAAGTTGTGTCATTCGAGTCAGGGGTGGACTGAAAAGGAGAGGGCACCAAAATTGATAAACAATATTTTTAGCGCCAATTTCCACCAAATTCATACTCATTCTTATCCATGATACGAGGAATCAAATCATATGATTTAAAGACGCCATACTGGTGCTGTTTATGCGAGAGATGGTGGGGTGGGTGGGGTGGGCACTAACTTTGATAAAACAAATTGTTTAGTTGCCGATTAGCAACAAACTTATAACTAATCATCTCCATGATATCAGGAGTATAATTGTGTGGTTTAAAGATGTCAAAAGTGGTGCCATTCGAGTCAGGGGTCCAAAGTGGGTGAGAGAGAGACACACACACACACACAACAATTGATAAACAATATGCTTAGCGCCGATTTCCACCAGACTGGTGCATTTCTTCTCCGTGATTCCAGGAATCTAATTGTGTGGTTTAAATACGCCAAATGGATGCCGTTTGGTGTTAATATTATAACACAATCGAGTCTTCCCCATTCAATATCGTTTTCACAAAAAGAGTTAAAATTTGTCAAGAGATATGCAAATGTATAGAAGTCTGTTCAACAATAGTGGTCACAGTGTGCAGTCAAATATAATTTCTTCTGAGATAAAAGAAAACGCAGTCAGTGGCACATGACTTTTCACAATCCGTTCAATACTGACATCTGACAAGCTTATATCTACCCAATACAGAGGATTTCTTTCGTGTTTTAGAACAGACTCATCGCCTAACATAAACAACTCAAAATATCGCTCTGTGTCGGGCACATGTAGCTGATATACTTGCATAGCAACATTTCTTTTAAACTGAGATTAATTAGCCAGTATATAGCACCATGAACAGAGGAGCACCTGGCAATTTCTTTAAAACATCTGTATCTTCATGGAGATATGATAACCAGGTGTCCTCAATATCTTAGTCAAACACACCATATTGATTGATACATCTCTATGTATAACCCAATTGTCGTCTTTTATTTTTGCGAAGTAATGTTTATGATGTTCATGTTTCATGTTATAACGTCTTAATTGTACGCAGTTGTAAATAAATAAATAGTTCTTTATTGGTGGGACGGATTAATCGCGATAAACAAAATGACAATCGCTCCGATCTGACAAGGTGGGCTACTACTTATATTCTGCGTGTAAGAATACTGTTTTGTGATGCTATTTGGATATACAATTTATGACAATACGTGTAACGCTTTGAGCAAGAGTATCATCTATTCCCACCAAATAACCTTGTATTCATAAGGTTTAACATCACTTTAACCTGGACAATGCCGGGTAACCATGCTAGTTATAAATATGGCCATATCACGGAGGACTTGAAAAAAATTCACTGGTTACCGATTGATCGAATAAAATATAAATTTGCAATATTGGGCTATCGATATATGGATCCATGTACCAACCTACATGCATTGTATTCTGGATAAATATATAGTACACCTCAACTTAACCTGAGGTCAAAGAAAAAGAAACAGTTCGTCGTTCGCAAGAATAACTTCCCTGCCGTCATCTGTGAAAGACTCCCCATCATTTTCGTCTTTTAAAAATAAAGTGTAAACGCACTACTTCAAATCCAGCCACATTAGGTAATAGAATCAGACACATTTACATCAGTTATAACAAGAAAGTGTCTCGGACCCTGTGAATATTCACGACTGACATTATGATAGTGAACTACTTTATTGTGCATATTACTTATATATATGTAAAGCGCCTTGAGCCAACTGTGATTTGGCGCTATATAAGAAACCGAAGGGCCTTGTGCCAATGCATTCTCTTATATATGCGAGTCGACCATAGGTCGCCTCGCATATATAAGAGAATGCATTGGCATAATACATTAAAAATTATAAAATTGTTAAAGAATGTAAGAAAAAATGGTAAAAAGTGTTAAAAAAAGATTTTTTTTAGGCCAATGCATTCTCTTATATATGCGAGGCGACCTATGGTCGACTCGCATATATAAGAGAATGCATTGGTACAGTGTATAACTGTAACTATCACAATGTGGTCAAGGAGCCGGTTCCAATGATATCCATATTTGTATGGTTTTATTGCGACAGACCGAAGATATTTTAGGCTGTTGAAGCTTTATTTGGCCGGTTTTGGCCGGTTTGTTGGGTAAAGGGTTAAACAATATTTGCCCCAATATTACATCTATGATGAACAACATTTAGATGATGGAAACATGAGTAGAATAGAAAAGGGGAAGATGATTTAGCAGCAAGCATATATGTGCTTTTGTTGAGCTATCTCCTCAGACAAGTAGAAAAATTGTAGAAATCAAGAAAGATCGAGCGAATGGCAAGTGGTCTAGTTAGAGAAACAATAGGTTTAAGAAGTGATGGTATATTAATATTATGATGTACAGACGAGTTTACAATAAGTGTTGAAATGATAAATAAGCTTATGTGGATAATAATGAGGGGTGTATTCACAAGGAATACGAGACAGAGATAGGTGAAGCGATAGAAATAAAGAGCTTGTATGTGAAAGAAAAGTCGGTACCACTGTTATGAACATTTTTAGACTAACTTGTGGAAAGAATTATTTTGAAAATGAATTGTTTTGAAAATAAATGTGGAAACTAAATATGGAAACTAAATATGAAAACTAAATATGAAAACTCCATGGGTTATTATGTATTCACCAACTGTTTTAGGATTACGTGTACTCACGACAAACAGCTCTGGTTATGTTTCCGAAAATGACGATTTCGATTCTGTGTGTTGAAGCATGCTTTCCGTCGACCATCGTTATATTAATTGTGAGGGATCTGTGTGGCAGGTCTCGGAGCCCCTTCTCGTCTTTCAAGTACACTATTCCCGGCGACCCCGTAACTCCGATTGGACCATCAGATCCGTTCATCATAAATGTAGATTTCGGTCCGCCATCCAGCTGCATCAACTGCAGAGTGATAACTTTATTAACGCACATTGTTTTACATGCGCATAAGCCTTTCAGTTTAATTTGTATTTTTTTTTTACAGCATATAAAACATCAAACACCATTGTGTCCAGAACCCAGCGTACTTATACCCGGAAGGATCGTACCCTGCAGGGAGCCTCACACATATATAGAAGCATATAGAAGAGTGTCGTCTGCTCATGTTTGTCTGGGGCTCTGTATGGTTGAAATTATAAAATTGTTAAAGAATATAGGAAAAAATTATTAAAATTGTAAAAACAATTTAGGCCAATTCATTCTCTTATATATGCGAGGCGAGCTATGGTCGACTCGCATATATAAGAGAATGCATTGGCACAGGGTATACACAAAATTAAATTGCTATGGGATGGAAAATATATATCACCTACATGTATACACTTTAGAAGAGTCAATATCCATAAATGGTGAAAAAACCAACTGGAAACCTAACGTTGGGGAAATTTGACCCGCCCTATAAGATGACGTACGCTTTCATTTTGTTGTACACATGCACCCGTGTCATTGCCCTATACGACCTGGACATCGCCCGATAACTCATCTAACGGACAAACACACACATGTTGATATAGTCCTTCCCGTCATCATTTGGTTTTGAATGAAGATACTACAGTGATTTGAATGACGGTACCACAGTGATTTGATTGGTGATATCGCTAGCATGCTATGTGGTAATTTACAGTGTAATTAATCAACTTTACCAGTGGGCTTTTCTTCGTTGCATGCACGATATATTTAAATTAATTCGAAAAGGAAATCGTAATGGCACGCAACAATGCATATGATATCGCCCATCAGAATACTAATGAGGAATGGACTAGTTCAATTCAAGTAGGAACAGTTGCAGCCCAGAGTGCGCCAAAGTACATTTCCGCTGAGGTTTTTTTAATTTCCTGATGTGGCTTAATTCGAACTATGTCTTGATCTGTGACGACCGAATAACCACCTAATGCGCACGAGTGTAGACTATACACGATATCTGATCCTACGGAGGATAACATAGGTTTTGATATGCGATCTTTATCTGTTTTAGTGATTTTATATGAAGGGTAATAACTCTATAAAGAATGTCCCTTTACTAAATAACGGCGATTTGTATGAGAAATTACAACACCACAATAGATCAACTCTGGTGAAATATAAGTCAAATTCTTCATAGGGTGTGTGGGCTTGGGGGAGGTTTGGGTTAATACAAATATTTTCTTATTTTAGGATCACATATCAAAATGAGAGGATATGGTGATCCCCTTTTCATGGGACCACCATATCCTCTCATTTTGATATATGATCCTGCCTTCATTGAGCCACGAGTGACTCCTGAGACGATGATCACATATTATATGATACCCTATCCTACGGAGGATCACATATTGTTTGATATCTACACCCGTGCGCATGGCCTGGAATAACACATGCATGAATACCAACAAATATTGAAATCGGTTCATATTTGTAAAGTCACGAAACATTGACAAACTAATATCGATAACTCAGATAAAATGAAAGCACACAGTCTTCATTTGGGCACTCTTTTGGAAGCATTCGTTATGACAAACATCCATACCAAATTCCATTCAGTTCCTATAACCCAAGGCTGACATATCTGTGCGAACGGATAAAAATAAATTATTTTCATATAAACTAGGAAGGATAACAATAAAATGGAAAATGTGAACGTCAGTAGCTCATCTTTTGAAAGCAGTCATCATGGTGAACCAAATTTCATTTATATCATTTAACCTTTGCACGGACGGACAGAAACCCGCATTTCGAGATAAACAAGATGAGAAATGTGGCCTGTTGTGTGACGATCAGAGGAGAGATGTGGCCTGTTTGGTGACGATCGGATGAGAGATGTGGCCTGTTGGCTGTGCCAAATGATTTGGTCAAGGAAATTTCAGAATAAAATCCATTTTCACACTAAGTCCCATTGCACAATAAAGGTCGTAACTCTGGGGGAAATCAATGGACGAAACCCGCTGTCTGTAAGTACTCTTTCCACCCATGTTGGTTCATCAACATAATGAAGATAACGAAATTCCGACTGACGATTACCAAGATATAGAGCTTCAAAGTTGTTGCGTACGGACGTCTCGATAGACTCACGGGTGGACGGAGTCCATTTAAATGGGTATGGTTCTCTATTCCGAAGATTCTCTATTCCGAAGGTTCATTATTCCGTAAGGTTCGCTATTCCGAAGGTTCTCAATTCTGGGCGTATTTAGTCAGAAATGAATCGAAAGTTCCGTGCCACCCCCCCCCCCCCCCCACCCCCACAAAAACCACATGGGGAATTAAAAATACTGTTAAGCTAGTTTTCACATATATAGTACACTTATACTTGGACTTTTCCACCCCATATAATGGACATTTCAGTCTGCAATTTGACTGCAACAAGACATAATTTACAGTAGATATGTGTTGGAAATTCAAACTGTCGGGACAATTTCATCTACCGTTGATGCAGATATGAAATTTTCAATTTTTAAAGACATCCCATGGGGTCACGTCCTGGTCCTATACTCGACTAACAAGCACACGTTAACCATAACAATCTCAGATAAGAAACCCTATCAGAATTATATGTGTATATGCGTCAACCTCTATTGACGCGAATCAAAGTATGCTAAGACGTTGTGTATAAACTACACACGCACTTAAGAGGGTCACATCCAATTATCTCCGATCGATGCCGGAAAATCTAGAATGTCCCACATGCCTCTCCAAACGAACTCAATAAAACCAGATAATAAGATTTACTATGTCTGATATAATCATAGATTTCTAAACCCAATTTATATCAGAAGGGAGGTTATACAGCACACGTCGTCAGCGTCTATAACTATATTGCATCTCACAGTTTAAAATGATTAGGATTTGCGAAGACATTGATTGCTGCGCAACATATGTCGCGTTTAACATGTCAAGGTGGTAAACAGATCAGGGATCAGCTTAGCGCGGGACATGGGGGATTTTCTATCTAATATCAACCAGCTCTTCCTAATCGTAAGACACGGATAAGGTTCTCTCTGCTGTTTGGGTATTCTAAATTTCAAGCAAACTAGATAGGGGAAGTTGAAAACATTTAATAGGTTGCTATCGCCCCGATGAGTTATACAGGGGACGTCTACCTGTAATGCATATCACAGTGTGAAATGGTTATCTGATTGTATCTGATTGCTGAAAAATTCACATAACCTTTACCAGGCCCGACCAATCTCTTTTTATTTATCATGTTCTCGGATGGCAGAATTCACGTAACCCTTACCAGGCCCGAGGCCGCCCGACAAATCTCTTATCATCTCCTCGGATGGCAGAATTTGAAAATTGGTTGACCCAGTGTGGGTTTGGAAATTTTCGCCGACTTTTCGCTCGACAATGCCATAAATTTTGCAATGCATAATACCAGCAAAAACCTTGAAACAGACCCTAATTAAAATCGGATTCACTGACATCAAAGAAGTGATTGAATCACTTAAATCTCGCAAATCCCTCCCGGATATTCAGAAAAAGATAGGAACAAAGATTTCGAATAGTGCATCGCAAATCAGGAAAGCTTCACAAAAGCCAAAATGTTCTTTCAACTCTTAGATTTCAATCACAATTGCCGCAAGACCAAAAACAATTAATCTCAAAATGCAACTCCACGATGAGGAACATTGGGGACAAGAGTAATTTCACAGCAATTTCCTCTCTACCGGAAAACCAAATTCGAAAAGTAAATACCGCCAACAAATTAGATGTGTTTGGACACAATCAATCTACCGCCAAGCTTTTTCGTCAGAAATGACTCGAAGTGTTGCAGATACCATTAAACTAATAACGTCAGCAAACAAATTAGAAGTTACAGAGATACAGGATTAGCCACATAAATTGTTCGAATGTTGCGTGCATAGTTTATAGACTTTCGGAACTCTCTCGCAAGATCCTAGTTGGATAAGTCTCTAGACCATACAAGTACATCTTCTGTTTATAATTTTTTTAATATTGCATTTTATTAAGTGTACATTCGTCATATATTGTGAATATTCGTGTAGTATTGGACTCCGTGTCAGGTGGGCTGCCCGACTCTCGTCCAACGTTCGTCCTAAGTGTCTATACACACTTGTATGTACTTTCTGTATGTAAATTGCCACCTCAGACCTTTTTGGAATGATATCTTAAAAGAACTGCATCATAAGATGACATCAGCGCGTCAAGTGTGCATCTCTGCCGGGAGACCAAGGGAGGAATCACACATTGCATATCGATCATATAAAGACGCAAAATGTCTCTTTCGTGCACAATTCCGCAAATCGAATGAGCTTTATCTCAAAGAAATGGATGACAAGCTAGACAAAATGGCCGAACTTGACATAAACAGCTTTTTTAGGGCTTTCAACAAAAGGAAAGTTCAACGGCAAACCGCATCAAATTGTTTATTTGAAGTAAGCGGTTCCACGCTTAGAGACCCACAGGCGGTAATTGAAGCTTGGTCATCTTATTATGAGAACCTCTATTCCCCATTAAAATCTAACGATTTTGACGAAAAACAGTTTTCATATGTTAACGCTGAAATAGAGAACATACGCTCGTCGCACGGATATAGCGACCTTGATGCAGATTTATGTTTCAATGTATCTATTGATGAAGTACAATATGTACTGCACAATGCCAAGAAAGGCAAGGCTCCTGGATTAGACACCTTAAGTTATGAACATATAATTTATGGTGGAGAGCGCCTGCAGAGCACAGTTGCAACATTAATGTCCAAAATGGTTGAACTCAACCATGTCCCAGCACGAGCCAAACTCGGCCTTATGGTACCGCTTTTCAAAGGAGGCAATAAATCCAAAAAACAATTCGATAATTATCGTGCTATTACATTGCTCCCTGTTCTATATAAAATTTTTGAAAACAATATTTTGAACCGTCTTGAAACCTTTTCAACAGATCTCATCAAAGTACATCCACTGCAGCATGGATTTCAAAAAGGTGTTAGCTGCCTCACGTCGTCCTTCATAATTCAGGAAAGTATCGCAGCCCACTGTTTGCTTGTTTTTTAGATGTCCGTAAAGCATTTGACACAGTTTGGATTAACGGTCTCCTGCTCAAACTCTAGCAACGTGGATTCACTGGTAAAATATGGCATATTATCAGTTCTTTGTTAAGTGGAATAAAATGCTCTGTTCAATTCAATGGTTCGATTTCGCGATACGTCGATATACAACAGGGAACGCATCAAGGAAGTATACTCTCCCCCTTATTTTACATGATCTTCATCGATGAGCTAATTTTCCAACTTGAAAACAGTCACCATGGTTTGCAAGTGGGTTCTGCGTGTTGTGCATCTCCAACCCAAGCCGATGATTTGACTCTCTTGTGTCTAACCTCTTCTGGCCTCCAAACTTTGTGTGACCTATGCAGTTCATACAGTCAGAAATGGAGATTCAAAGACAGCCAGGATAAATGCAAAGTAGTCATCTTTAATGAACCATCTTCCTTACAAAAATCCCGAGAAACAGTTGTATGGATTATAAATGATGAACACGTGTCGGAATCAGATCAGGTCACACACCTTGGAATCCCATTACAAAACATTAACATGGGCAACCATCTAACTGATCACATATGCCACAAAATACGCTCTACGTATCTCATGTTAAGTAACGCTGGTATGTATGCCGGTGGCATAACGCCCCTCAGTTCAAATACTTTGTACAACACTGTAGTTTTACCCAAAGGCCTATATGGGTCTGAATTCCTTTGCGGCATATCTTTGACAAATGAAAACTCATTGGAAAAAGTTCACAGATTTTGCTTAAAACAAATTAAAGGACTCCCTTATATGGCGCGCACAGATGTGGTACAAGGCTTGCTAGGACTATCCCCTCTATCAGCAGTTATTGACAAGAGAAAACTTAGTCTGCTTGGGTGTCTTTGCAGGACGGCACATGAAAAGACATCTAAAACGATTTTCATGTTCCGTCTTAAGAGTCACATTCAACAACCAAATTGTAATGCATTGTTTATTTCAGAAATCATGAGAATTCTTGACAAATATAACCTCACACCCTATCTAACATCATTTCTAGAAGAAAGACACTTCCCATCCAAGGAGACATGGAAATCCCTCATAGTAGCAGAACTCAAACAGTCAAACGAGCAGTCATGGCAGACAAGATTACGAAATGAACATTCCCTAGTCCCATTCGCAAATAATCATAGTTCACTGTCAATTTCACCTTTTTGGCTAGCATGTAGAAGCTATCCTCAACATAAGCTTGAATTTCTAGAAATAGCCAAAATCCTGGCCCGGGCCTTGTCCCCAGTACACGGGAAGTGTCAGATATGTCATAAACTTTTTGAAAACGAAATCGAGCATGCAATTATCTCATGTCCCGCCTTAGCCGAAACAAGAATCGAAATATGGTTCAACGTCATAGAGGATTTCGGTATACCATGTTTCTTATATATTGACAACTTGAACCTCATGCATAGATCAATTGATGATATTTCTTGCATGTATCCCGCCACCCATTCGCGACCTCGTTAATGCTATTAAGCAATTCGCCTTGTTTCTTGCTCGCATGCATTCAAGCTGTGGAAAATATATACGGATCTGATGCGGCTAGAATCTGTGGACTAAATGGATCACATATAAACAGCTGTCGAACCGCTCTGATCGAAGACAGAAAACAAGATATACATGAATAATTTGTATTTAATCGGAGTGGCATCTAACTAAACGTGATAATAACTCAATAACTCTATAACGCAAATAAAGCTATATCGCAGACAATTCCGTCTTTCTCCATCAGACAGATACTCGTTTAATTATCCAGTTGAAGTGTTCCGCGAAATCATAATTACACGAGGCCAACAGTTGTCATAAGTGTCATTTGAACAGCAGGTGGTGGAATACACATGTAACTCGAATAACCGATATACAAGGTAAATCCCATGTTAAGAGAAAGCACATGCATTCGATCTGTATGTCATTTCTAAAGTTTCGCATGTCATGAACGTTCATTGGTCTAATCGACGCACTGTCAGGATTAGGAGATTTGATTTTCGATTATGCATGGTCTGAGCTCAAAGTTTAACAAACAGATATGGTGTTCTCGTGCCTTGAATAACATGCATGAGGAAATTTCAGAAAGAATATAGGCTGAGAATGCTCGGATATTTTGAGGGAGAGTTCAAGTGACCACATTAATTTACTATTGAATGTACATCGTTGCAAGTAGAAAAGAGTGACACCCCCTATACCATTGTTCAGCCACTATTTACAAAAGAATAACTGTCTCAATTTGAACACATTCCTAACTATCACAATTTAGCCTATACAGCATTGAATTAGAACATTTTCGACAATGATGCAGGAATGGTGGGGATGGGGCTTCGAAAGCGTATAATAGCCAGGGGACTTAGTTGAATATATCAGTCGGAAAAATCTGGGCAAGAAGGTACAATATAATATTTACTAAAATCGCCCAAAGTTACCCCCCCCCCCCACCTCCGGTCGGGGAAATCTCTGCAATGGTCAGTCTGGTAGCTTCCGGAATAATATAGGCTTCTTCTACTTCTACATATTACTCCGACGCCTTAAATATACTGAAGATTATGCGGAGGTCCAGGTCCATATACCCCCATGTCTGGACGCCGGTGATCATATTGTGCCCCTCCGTCGGGAAATCCTGAGCCAATACTGCTATAAACATCAATAGAAGACTGCTAATGGTTTTAACAGAACGTCCACCATATGGGTTATCGTGCGAACAATTATTTTAAGCGAAGTGGCGACTCCATCCAATTTAACGGCCCATGTACATTCCCACTTAATAGGAACTAGAACTCAGTGCGGTCAACCACATATGTAATTCACCAACTTGAAGGACAGTGGAAGAAAGAAGTGATTTATTCTACTGAGCCTGTGCCACATACCTTTAAATATATATTTCTATGGAACTCTTATAGTTAAGAAGGTATCACATTCGTGGATGTTCAAAAAATCTTTTAATTTCGAACTATCAATTTGAATGACAAAATTATTATCCCTTATTATATAACCAATGTATGCTATAGTACTATAAAACAACTCTTTATCCTCATAATATAAGAGATATGTTCCAACTATGTAAAAAAGTGGTTTAAAAATCAACCCCAGATCTTTTAGGTAGGTCGATAGAGAGTTTTAAAGGAAATATTTGCAAAAACACACTCATTTATCTAGACTATAAACCCAAACTAGGGTATGCCCTCAGTCTACCATCTGAAATCATAACTGTTTGCATGAAAATAAATCAATCATTTTTCATTGCATATTTTAGTTTTTTTGGCAGCCATTTGCAGAACTATTTGTTTGAGGAAAAATCACAATAAAACTACATATTATCTGAAAAGATGAATCAGTGTTGAGTGTTTATGTCTGCCAAATTATTGAAAACGTTGTTGAATAATATGTATGTTATTTTGTGTTGTTTTTGGTCCTTCACACAATAAACAATAGTGAGTTATGTGCAACTTGTAACGTGTGCTGTCATTAGCAACGGAGGTCAACTGACTAATGTGATCATCTGGTCTACACGTACACGATCAAACCGTTTAACCCTTTCAGTGCCAAGTCCGATTTTTGTATCAACCCATATGTCCTTGATCATTTTTTTCAAATTTATTGATTATAATAATGTGATACATTGATGGAAAGCGATCTTATATTTGAAAAATGATCAAGGAAATATGGGTTGATACAAAAACTGACTTGGCACTGAAAGGGTTAAATGTGGTGTGTCCCTCGTGTAGCATACGAAACTAGTAGCGAAGAGGAATAATACAATCTTCTGATAACCGAATTAGCGACCAACGCTGCATGTGCAGGCTGCGAATCGACTGAAAGAAAATATCTTAATTCGATAGAAGCCAATTGAGCGCATCGGTTGTCGCATTGTGGCCGATTGTTCTGGCCACCCGGTATTTACAAGCTTCGCTATAGACATTTACCGATAACTAAAACATGTATGTTTGGCGCCGTAAAATAATATGATTATTCCCGACATGTGCATCTTCATAGCAATACTATAGGAACACATGTTACACGTGTAACTGAGCCAACCTAATACCGGCGACCATGGGTCTCGTTGCCACTACCACAACTACAGCGACCGATATACGTCTAAGAAATAAACCACTATGTTCATAAACAAAATCCGGCTGATTAATATGACCCCTGTTGTTTCAGTGTGTTCAATCTGCAGAAAGGAATTAGGGATTAGCCTATAGTATAGAGCGCGTGAGAAGCCTTTTCAGCTTTTTAGACGATCACACTCCCTAATCTGAAGCCAGAGAACTGAATTTTACCCGCTACTTCAGAATGTTCAAATCTAAGCAGAATAAATTTGAGCAGCTTAAAATTTACAGTACCGGTAATTAAATGTTTAAATAGTGCAAAGGTGTCGCTGTTCTCCCCAACAAAATACACAGGCTACTCGTCATGGCTTAAAACTGATGTGGAGAGATTTAAGCAATGTCGATTTCTCGTGACTTCTCCCTGATGAGGGTGTCACCTACCCTACCACTTGCATTCTGAATACCAGTTAACAAAAGGGATGAACAGTAAAGACAATATGGATACATACTTTGTAATTTTACACAATATTGGAGTTTCACAAATTTGCGTAACTAGTATCCATAACTCCAACTTTATCTTGATGCATTACAATATGTCACGTGACTGCCGTTCACTTCTTTAACCCTTTACCCAACAAAACGGCCAAAAGCGCCCAAATAAAGCTTCGGTCTGTCTCAACACCATACAAATATGGATATCATTGGAATCGGTTCATTGGCCACATTCTGATGGTTACAGTTATGCCCTGTGCCAATGCATTCTCTTATATATGCGAGTCGACCATAGGTCGCCTCGCATATATAAGAGAATGCATCGGCATCGGTTCTTTAACAATTTTATAATTTTTTCTTACATTTTTTAACAATTTTTTTAATATTTTTATACATTCTTTGACAATTTTATCATTTTTAATATGTTAAGCCAATGCAATCTCTTATAAATGCGAGGCGACCTATAAGAGAATGCATTGGCACAAGGCCGTTCTGTTGGGTAAAGGGTTAAAGGCCCACTTAATGAAATACAACATATTACCATGTTATATACCATTTTAAAGAGGAAGCTCCAAAACATTGTATTATTAAAGACATATTGTGTACTTGTTCGGGTGCATTAAACTGATCAGTTAGTATTAAGGCACTATGCCAACTGGAGGAATGTTGCATTCTACTAACAACGCCGAAAATATCAGGCAAATCGACCGTACCACTCTATAGAAAATATCGTCTGAACTATTTACTACTCGATTCGGGACGCATCTATCGGCGATAAATTAACGAAAACGATTTCGCCATCAAAGAGTCACTGCATTTAATTAATATATAAGAATGGCGGTGTGAGTTGTCAATTTGGATATAATATCTGTCAAATTAACTACTTTGAACAAGATTATTCTCCATTTCTATTTGATCACGGAGTGTTTCACATCACTTTAACTGATCCGGTCCAATAAACTGGGAACATGTTGTTTTTGTCGAGGTACCAAGGTGTGTCCTGTATTTAAAGGTACTCAATCCGAACAGAGGGTCCCCATCTCAACAGATTCCAACAACAACAATCCGATCAGAGGGTCATATATTACTATTTCTTTGGCTTTGGGGGTAAAAAATATTTGATTCGAGTCGAGGAACCCATCAAACAAAGCTCAGAGTTATTAGATATTGATTTTTGAAATTTGTTAGTTTCTCGAGATGAGTACTAATAATTGCCGTCAGTTTCGTAACCTGCGCGAGATGTGTACATCAAAACACAATTCAAACAGACAAGGATGGATAACTCTAAAATCAAGAGGTAATAATAACGCAATTTTGACTGAACTCTGGGCCAGAAAGTATTCCCGATAATGAAAAATAATAGATTTCTAAAATCGATATCTAACAAATCTGAGCTTTGATTGGTGACTTCCTCGACTCGAATCAAATATTTTTGACTCCCAAAGCCATTGAAATAGTAATTGAGAGGAGTTTTATCGGATTGAATACCTTTAATTTTGATCCGGACTGTACTATAAAGTATATTATACTCAATGGAAGGGGAATAACTCTATCTCTTAGTTTGAATAATGATGTATTCTGGGTTGACTAGGGGTGAGTCTTGGAATGAATCTCTATCACTTGGTGGACAGTCCTAGACCACAGCTACTTCGTATTGTGGTGGAATATATATTTTTTTGGTTTCTCTTCCAAATGGTATATAATATGGAATAATGGTATCTGGGCATTCGAAAATTAAGTGGGCCTTTAAGCATTGTATGAAGGTCACGTATTCTCCCCATCTCACGGCTCTAGGCTTCCGTGCGCATATATGTTCTAATTTGGTGTAAAGCTTGGTTTTATAATTATTGTTGTATGTTCTGGTCAAACGGATGCAGCTCATTTAAACGTCAAAATTATGTCAAATTTCAAACGAGGATCAAATAGATGCATGTTTTCAAGCGTTTGCCAAGAAATTATATAAACGCTCTTTATTTTTACCATATCAGGAATAGACTAACAAGAAACGCTCTTTATTGTTCCACCTGAACAAAATTGTATTGAAATTCTATACTGAAATCTCACCTTTATGAATCACTGGGCGTTGACAGTCGGGTATTCGATTTTATACTGAAATCTCACCTTTGTGAATCGCTGGGCGTTGACATTCAGGTATTCGATTTTATACTGAAATCTCACCTTTGTGAATCGCTGGGCGTTGACATTGAGGTATACGGGCTGATGATCGATGTGTCGTGGTTTAATACCAGAAGTTGGAGATTGGTTGATCTTGACAATTAGCGTGGCCTGCAAAATGACAACACGTTTAGTGTATGTCTTACACACGTTTAGTGTAAGTCTTACACGTGTTTAGTGTACGTCTTACACGTGTTTAGCATAACAGAGTACTATTTTATGTCGAATCTCGATCCGCGCATGAATGAGATCGGTGAGACTCTACAGTATATATCTTCAAGACACTGGGTGGTGGCTGAGTCCGAAGGTGACGGTCTTAAAGGTGCACTTTTTATGATTATCGAGAGAAACTGATGCCATTCATCGCAAAAAAAAGTTATATTTTGCACGAAATAAGATTACTAAACTGTCTATAAAATGTGGATCTTGCCACAATAATATGCACGTAAAACGTTTTTTTCCTTAATTTGCAACAGAGATACCATGGGAAGTTCTAAGCCACCAATGGATAAAACGCAGGTATTCATTTAAATTTAGAATAATAGGTTCAAAATTTTGGCATTCATTAGGTCTTTAAAGAAATATTATGCACTTGTTCGGGTACGTGAAACTGGTAAGTTAGTATTCAGGCACCATGTCAACTGTAGGAATGTAGCATTCTACTAACAAGCCGAAAATATTTAGCAAATCGACTGTACCAGTCCAAAGAAAACATCGTCTGAACTACGCTCAAATGTAAATATTAACGTCTAGATTCGGGACGCAACTATCTGCGATAAACTTGCGAAAATGATTTCGACATCGAGAGTCACTGCATTTCATTAATATATAAGAATGTCGGTGTGTGTTGTCAATTTGGATATAATATTTGTAAAATATAACTACTTTGAGGAAGATTATTCATCATTTCTATTTGATCACCTACTGGAGTGTTTAACATCAGTTTTATTTCATAATTTCGAAAATGAGTCACAGCAATTATCATAAGACACAGTCGTTAGTCCTGAGAATGTGTCTGCAAGCCTGAGTTTAGTGTGCCTGGCATTTGCAGAATGAGGTCCCCAGAGGTGAATTTAGTGACGCTACCCCGCACAACGCGCTCACCCCGTGTATACGTGGCATCGCCAACCCGGAAGGTATCACCAAACCAGACCATGAGGTTTTGATAAATGAACCTCAGATGAATCGATATATCTCCCAGTTGAATGGTGATATCCACTATTCAAAACATAATTTCGTAAAGCGGTATGTTCCCTCAATGGGATAGCGACAATAGGTTGCTCTCACCCCGATAACTTTAATGGAAATTCCGGCTCATTTCCGATTTTATCATAAATATTAGACACTTTTTGACGTTAAGTATTCGTTTGAAACATAATTATCAGCCATTAGCGTGTATCAATAGAAAAAATATATGTTTAATTAACCATCAAATTGTTTAACATACAGAGATGTTCGCAAAAATACTATCCGCGACCAAGTGTGGGTACCCACCATAATTTTGGGTGTCAAAGTCGCGGATCGATCCTGTAGATGCGATGAGATGTCGTAAACCAGATTTGGGATGTCAAAGATGCGGATGATATACTTCGTATTTTGACCGTTTCTTTTTTGAAAATACCCCCATTATCATTCGGAAAGGCCGGCACATGGACAATCTTTAGGGTGAGGGTGCATGTGCAAGGGCGAAAACGTGTATGTTTGTGATTTATGTGCTAATGTCATATTAATAGCATAGGCTATTCTGTGTTATTCGATATTATAGGCCCGGAACTGTTCAACGAATGGAAACATTGAATAAGTGTAAATCATGAGTTGACAGGGACGTGGCTAGAGGATCCCTGTCGGGGTGTTTACCTAAAGTTTCTTAATGCACCCCTTTCGTGAACTTCTATTTGAACCCCCTGTTAGTTTAGAGTTTTCATCGAGTTTACAATGGGTTCTTCCAACTGTTGGATATGACAACCCCTAAGTTTAGATTTTTTCATCTGAGGATATTTCAGTCAGAAATTTGGCGGAATTTATTTTAATCATCTAAATATGCGGGTTATTGACTGAAAACAATGTACACACTAAATACTAAAAAAAATGTGAACCAATTGTTTTTATTGTATGAATTTCCAACTGAGGTTGTGTCGGGCAGGACATTTCCAAATGTTGAAAATGTTGACCAACATATGGGAGGTGGTATGTTACACCAACACACCACTGCCACATCCCTATAAGTGAATGAGTTGATAAATTACCCGACTGGGATAACAGAATATGTGAGCTTCGGGTGTAGACCAGTATGTTCGTGGATATAGAGCACGCATAATTATGTATCTTTTCCTGCGAAGTTTTGTATCAAAATTATCATTGCATATTGTTCGCTTGATTGCCACCACGTCCTATTGTATACAATTTTCTCTGTCGAATGGTTTGACCAAGGTTGAGAGAGATACCCCAACAAAACAATTCATGTTCCTGAAAAACAAATGCATTTAAGATGCACGACATGGTATAGTCATTACCAGGTCTCATGTTCGTTTTGCATGGGTGGAGCTATATATACATGTAATCACAATTATCTCTCTGAACAAAACAAAAAACAGCCAGTCTGCTACTCTGCATGAAATCACCGTGCGCGGAAGGCTTAATTATATTATAATTAATCCCTTAATCAGTCCCTTCAGCCGTAGGTTGTATATATAGTACGTATATGCCCAATGGGTAATTCGATAACCAAGGGCGATTCTGGGCTCCTACATGTAACTGTTTTGTGTCATTACCTTCATTGTTGTATTGACAAGCGC
This sequence comes from Siphonodentalium dalli, assembly GCA_032622095.1. Taxonomy (NCBI): domain Eukaryota; kingdom Metazoa; phylum Mollusca; class Scaphopoda; order Gadilida; family Siphonodentaliidae; genus Siphonodentalium; species Siphonodentalium dalli. Next base: position 19,525,600 of record CP136065.1, read on the forward strand.
ATTGTGTATACGTTACACTACTCATATCAGAATGCCCCCATTCACCAAAAACCCAACCCAACCAACGCGCAATTACGAACGAGTACCCCAGTCTGACGCCACAACCAACATATACGTGCGTCCATACAGCGAAATACACGAGGGAAAAGCCACATGCATACACCCTATACCCAACCATAACAAACCCAACCCACAACACACACCCACCCCCATGTGCACGTGTACACTATTTCTGATCTATATTGTTTGCATGTGCCACGATTTACCACATGTGTTACATAGACACAATAAAGAGGTGACAGGCCCATCGACATCCAGATGAGAAGGCACACAAGTGTGCCACACATAATATATTGTGAACATATATGTATGGACGTTTAGGGTTAAAATAGAATCGTCACAATATTATCTCATGACTCTTGAAAAAAACAGACATTGTATAATTTGTAGCTAATCGATATATGTATATTCGATGATTCGGTTTCATTGACGTGTAACGGTCTACTCGAGTGGGAACGATTCATAAACTCTGTAAAATTAACATGATTATAACAAATCGTTGATACTTCGTAGCGTTTCGTCCTGCATGTGGGGTCTATATATATTGGTCGACCTCTGCACCCCCCCCCCCCCCAGGACTCAACTTCACCCCACTAATTTTCTTCCTTAAGGTATCCTCTAATATTTTTCACTTGTTAACAAGAAAAAAAAGTGGCCGCAGAGACTCCAGACAAGATGGCGTCCATCATGGCGGCCATTTTTTTTTAATGCACCAGGTTTCTTTGATCGCCATTATAGTAAAGATGATAGCACATGCGGTCTTTGTTTTCCGCTCGATTCGTTATGCTAATATACAACCCTTACAAATTAGCCAAAAATCCGACACCAGAATCCAATATGGCGGCCAAGATGGCCGCCGAAATGTGAAAATATGCTATTTTTCTGACATGTTACCAACTTTCGTTTGACTCTGTGGGAAAATGTTAGAATTTTTGCGTCATATTATACATTTATCATATAGAGGAGTCATTGGCGAACACATGGGGACCATAATATGCATTCATTGCGGGATATTTTTGTCCGATATCACGTTTTCCCAAATGCCGGTATCATAGGTCAAAGCCGAATCTCCGTTAATAACGCGATGTTATGTTTCGAATCAATGAATGTTATTATAACAACACCCATGCATATATATTTGCAGGAGATACCCGAGATAGGATTCCTCTTATACCTGAGTTGAGGAATATTTATCCAAATCCAAGATGGCGGCCAAAATGGCCACCAGAAATAAAAAATCGCCGAAAATCGCTGATTTTAACATCAGTGAGCATTATTGTCATGACAACTCCACACCTGCTTACTATTGTAAGTTGGGAACACTTAGGCGAAGAACTTTCCTTGTACCATATCCAAATAAAAGTCCCCCAAATCCAAAATGGCGCCCACAATGGCGGACAGATTTTGAAAAATCACCGAAATTCCCTCATATTCACATCATTGGGCATTATTGTCGAGACAACTCCATCGATGCGTACAGTTGAGTTGGAAATACTGAGGTGAAGTAATTACCTTACATCTCATGCAATAAATTGTTTTACAAATCGAAGATGGCGGCCAAAATGGCGACCGAAATTTGAAAACACGCCTACATTCCTTTACTTTCTTAGGATGGGCGTTATTGTTTCGCGATTTCTACCCACCATTACATGTTGATATGTATGAATTATTCATTAGGGTTTGGCAAGTGACACTCACAGTCAATATGGCGGCCAAACTGGCGGGCAGAAATTGAAAAGAAGCCAATATTATCACATACTAATTTCAACTTTTTGTCATAATATTGATTTGTATAAACGAAACGGTACATAATATAAGCCATACATTAGTTCCAATGTAAGTCGTAGCCTATTGGATGGATGAAAACCCACAATCGCAATGTGGCATTTCAAAATCCATTCTCCACTAAGGGCTCATACTGGCCGTAACCGTATATAGGTGCGCCGAATAGTCATATTATGACTTCCAAGAATCAAAACAACAGTACCTGAGCTTATTCTGAATTGCCACATTCAGCATTATATGGACTCGTTTCCGTCTCTTCGTCAGATTAATCTATCTCACTCACAACAACAGTTCACTACTCTTCTTTGTAGGAGTGTGCCACTAATCGGAATGTTTCAAACAATTCATATGCCGGTGTCCAGCTCACGTGTTGGTTTCGAAAGCTTGAAATTCTTAGCGAGCTTCATTCGTGGTATAGCTTATGGTATAATTCAGATGCTACACATGGGGTATATGCGTCATCTTGTGCGATACACTATAAAGGTATTCGGTCGATGCGTATACCAGCTTGCAGAAGGACATATCTATCTGCGTATTGTCAGCTTTGGTGACCTAATGGGGATAACAACGTGTACACCTGGTTATCTTCCCAAACAGCCACTTCTCAGTATATGGTTCATCAATTCACATACTCATCTAATGCACTGACGTACCCGGACAACTTCTTTATATGGCTTCGAATGTTGAAAGCCCGACATTTGCCGGATGCATTTCTGCTAAGGCATAGAAGACTATAATGCATAATATACCCAAACTCCTTGAACATGATCATAAGAACAAGCTTGTTGGCGTCCAGCAATCGTCTCACCGAACAGATCCAAGCAGATGATAACAATACACACGGTGCTAGTTTGTGGGTATGTGTCATGATAGTGGAAATGAAATTGGACCATGACTGCACCGCCCCTTATTTTGTTATGTTTTAGATTCAGACAGGATCTCATGTGTGGCTTTGCTTTCCTTGTATGCTAAGATTGTATGTTCCCATCCGTTTGGAAGCCGTTCTTAAACAACTGGATCAGGAGTATGCCATTGGCTACTGCTGTATAAGCCCCACCAAGACTGGGGCGTAGTCTTAAAGGCTATACATTTGATAGTTGGTTGATATGTCATACTCACGCTGGGTGGTATGGTTCAAGAAAGTACAAATGCCATCAACAAAAGGGTGAAATGTTCAACGCGAAGAACATCCAGAGGAATGTTACGTTGATGAGCTCTTGCATTCAGTTCAACACACGTTGGTACACCAAGTGATTTCTTGGTAACATCACCAATGCGACCATTTTCCTGCGTGAGACATTAACTACTATATTCTAAAGTTATATATATAAAGCTATATTATCATAAAGGTCGCGTTCCCCAACGGCCACAGCCATTGCCATCGAGACTGTAAATTGTTCTTTAAATACATAGTGAAATAAATGCACCACAGTTCCTGACATTTTCTTGAATAATACCGCCCACATACTGACACTAACCCTGAGAGAGGATAACAAAACGCGCATACATTCATGCTGTAAAGGCATTATCCTTTAGTCCATCCGACTGTTTTGAGGGAGGCCAGCATATTATTATCCAGACAAAAGTGTACGTTGTTGAATCAGAAAGGCTTCGAAACGGATGTGGAAATACAATCTTACCACACCAAGTAAAACCAACACGCATGACATTCGATATCTTAAACATGCACCAGGTGTAGGGGTGGTCTATAAAGTGTCCCATTTCATTCCCACTATCATGGCGCATGTCCACAAACTAGCACCGCGAGCATTGTTCTTCTCTGCTGGGAGATATTCGACGAGACAACTGCGGGGCGTCACACAGTTTGCTTCGGATAGTGTGGGTAGTCTGTACACTAGGGTCTTCTCCTTAGCAGATAGACATCTGTCCAAGGGAATGAGACAGCTAGCAACCTTCGAAACACTGTCTAAGTTGTCCACATATGCCAATGCGTTCGCTGAGTTTGTGAGTTGACGAACCATCTAGTGAGAAGTGACTAGCTAACTGGTTCGCCAGGTGTACATGTCGCTATCCCATGGGGTATGAGACACATACATAGAGATGACCTTCTGTAAGCTGGATACCGGAAAATGAATTGTTTGAAACGTTATGATTAGAGGGACCCTACTCCCAGGAAGTGGTGAATACTTTGTCGGTGTGAGCGACCTAGATTTATCAGACAAAGAAATGGAAGCTGGTCCAGATAATTATGGACGTGACGTGGCAAATCAGAATCTGTTATCAGGTAATTGTTCTGATATAACTATTCGGCGCACCTACGCTTACGGCCATTATCGGCGCTAAGTGGAGACTGGATTTCGAAATGCCACATCGCGATATTAATTGTGGTGTTTCATCTTTCCAGAAGGATACTAGCTATGTTATGCGCTTTGATACCTTTAAGTTGAACTAGTAGATGGTCTATGTACAATTTCGTCCATACATACCGATATTATGACAAAAAGTGGAAATTAATATGTGAAAATATCGATTTCTTTTCAATTTCTAGCCGCCAATTTACCAGCGATCTTGGCTGTGAGTATCAATTGCCAAACCCTAATGAATACTTCATGTCACTATTCCATATCAACATGTAATGGTGGATAGAAATCGCGAAACAATAACGCCCATCGTAAGAAAGTAAAGGAATGTAGACTTGTTTTCAAATTTGGGTCTCATTTTGGCCGCCATCTTCGATTTGGAAAACAATTTCTTGCATGAGATGTAATGTAATTACTTCACCTCAGTATTTCCAACTCAATTGTAAGCACGAGTGGAGTTGTCTCGACAATAATGCCCAATGATGTGAATATGAGGGAATTTCGGTGATTATTCAAAATCTGTCCGCCATTGTGGGCGCCATTTTGGATATGGGGGACTTTTATTTGGATATGGTACAAGGAAAGTTCTTCGTCTAAGTGTTCCCAACTTACAATAGTAAGCAGGTGTGGAGTTGTCATGACAATAATGCTCACTGATGTTAAAATCAGCGATTTTTTTATTTCTGGTGGCCATTTTGGCCGCCATCTTGGATTTGGGTAAATATTCCTCAACTCAGGTATAAGAGGAATCCTAGCTCGAGTATCTCCTGCAAATATATATGCATGGGTGTTGTTATAATAGCAATAACATTCATTGATTGGAAACATAACATCGCGTTATTAACGGAGATTAGGCTTTGACCTATGATACCGGCATTTGGGAAAACGTGATATCGGACAAAAATATCCCGCAATGAATGCATATTATGGTCCCCATGTGTTCGCCAATGACTCCTCTATATTATAAATGTATAACATGACGCACAAATTCTAACATTTTCCCACAGAGACAAACGAAAGGTGGTAACATGTCAGAAAAATAGCATAATTTCACATTTCGGCGGCCATCTTGGCCGCCATATTGGATCCTGGTGTCGGATTTTTGGCTAATTTGTAAGGGTTGTATATTAGCATAACGAATCGAGCGGAAAACAAGACCGCATGTGCTATAATCTTTACTATAATAGCGATCAAAGAGACCTGGGGCATTAACAAAAATGGCCGCCATGATGGACGCCATCTTGTCTCTGCGGCCACTTTTTTTTCTTGTTAACAAGTGAAAAAAATTAGAGGAGACCTTAAGGAAGAAAATTAGTGGGGTGAAGTTAAGTCCTGGGGGGGGGGGGGGGGGGGGCAGAGGTCGACCAATATCTCCTGGACTACTAAGTATGTTAATACTAAACGAATATCCGTTATCATTCATTCATCTTTTTGAAATCGCAAATATTAATGCTGAGATGGATGTTCAATTAATTTCAATTAAAATCCATTCATAATAGATATGTAAAATATTTCGAACATGTTATGGATTCATATTTCAGATGACATTCGCAGTCCAATTGATCAGGCTCAGATGCACATAAAAACACGCGAAAACTCATCAGAAATCCTTAAGTGCTATGCATATTTACTGCACAGAAGATCCGGTTTAGTGACATCTTGGTCCGCGACTTTGACATCTATCTGGACCGACAGTGGTCCCTCCGTATCGCGAAAATATTGACAATGACACTGATTTTTTAAATCTGTTCAATCCTATGCTTCATTGACAGATTCAGCTATATACCGGCATTTGTTTTGGCAGCATGGAAGGCCAGGAACTATACTAGTGGATGGATGTTCTCGGAAATTTGGGTGAACAAAAGCAAAAGCACTATTGAACAAATTCGCAAAAAATTATTAAATGATTTCATCTGGGAGAACTGACGCGGTGGGTAAATACACCTGATTCGTGAGGACTTACATACGTTGTTCTTTGTCTGTTTTACGATGAGAAACAAACATATTCCCATATCATATACGTGAAAATGACTTCCCCATTCAGTCTGGTTTGGCGATACCTACCGGGTTGGAGACCACCGCGTACACGGGGTGGGGCTAACATAACCAAATTCACCCTCTTGGGACCTCATTCTGCATGGCCTCATCTGCTATCGGAGACATAGACTCAGATTGAAGTTCCAAAATGGTGAATTTTGTTATGTACGCCCAATGGGAACCTCCATTATGCAATGTGTCGTCTGCCAATTTGGGGGATATAGAGAAACTAAACTAAAAATGAAAAAATGAAATAGAATATATGTGAAGAAGTTTCTACAGAAATTTGATAATAAAGAAACGTTCTAGAGAAGATGAGGCCTATGTGGGATAGCGTCACTAAATTCACCCTCTGGGGACCTCTTTCTGCAAATGGCAGGCATCTTATCCTCAGGTCTGACTGACCTTATTAGCTGCTCCGATTGGACCAAACTTCGCTAAATATCCATCGTCGACCACATCTATTACGCACTTGTAATCGTGTGTTGGTGGGTTGAATCCTTTGCGGACAGACATACCTGAGCAAGAGGAATTATTGACAAAGTGCATACAAAATTCAATACAAGAATACAAAATACACAAACTAAGAATAGATTTGTAACTCAAGTGCTATCATCAAAATATATTATTAGCCTCTGTGTCCAGCTATATGTCAACGAGACGAAGGAAACTACACCATAGCTACACCTACATGATGGGTGTTTATGGTGCCCACATTAGAATGACACCTTCGATGATTATATAAACAAAATAACCTGGCCACAACTGTGTGTGGGATTTAAAGTTGCACATGTTGTGCTTTGTAAGTGGACTCCATGGTCTAAGCAATTCATGAGATTCAGGGTTCTCTACAATTTTATTTATACTATTTTTACTTTTGACTGGCTAAAACATATCTAAAGACTGTCTGTTCATCATTAGCAGAATATAAGCTTCCGGTGAACAAGGCAGGGTACCTTGTTTGCGGACCCATGACACTGGCGTCACGCATTGCTCATTCTAATGTGGGCACCATAAAACGATGGTGACACATTTGCGAGTTTATTTTATGGTCATTATGTCACAACGCAACGATCACATTTTCAGTCAGATTTCCAAACAGGTCACAACTGTAGCCAACTTTTCCTCCACTGGAAACTCGACCGCCTCTATATCGACGCAGGCAGAATAGTAAGTGGCCTGACACGTTCGGTATCAGATGAGAGAGTATTATTCGAACTCGGATGGGCTCCCCTTAACGAAAGACGAAACATTCATAAAATGCAAACCTGGAACAAAATATTAACTAATCATGTCCCAAACTACATCACAAATTTACTACCCCCAAACTGTCAGTGAAGCATCTCGATACCCCATCAGAAACCCTTTGCGATACATAAACTACTTCACGAATACGGCCCATTTCAAATCGATTTTCATCCCGTCCATGATCGGTGAATGGAATTTATCATGCAAAATCACTACCGACAACAAAAAACTGACTGAACCCTCATCAGAACCAACCAAAGACGAAATAAGTAATATGTATAAAACTTTTTGCAAACAAGAAATGACTATAAACCCCCACCATAATATAACGTTGGTCAGAGGAAACTAAACATACTGCACTGTAGACTCAAAAATAACTGCAGTGATCTAAACTTCGACAAATATGAAAATTACATCTCGGCTCAACCAACATGTAGTTGTGGTCATCCATGTGTAGAACAATAAACACGCGCATTTTCGAGACAGTCCATTCATTTATTTCCTCGACTGACCGTTTCTCATAACTCTCATAAAAAATGATATCAAACTCCCCTAACGCGAGACCATAGCCACTCCAAACAGCAACAGCATGCAGCAGCCACTTTAAACATAAATTTTTGAACCTATCTCTAAATACATTTATTAGCAGCCGAATGCCAGAGGAGAGGGGCTCTGATAAGTTCCGCAACTTGTGCTCCGATCCTCTGTGCCCACACAACTATCTATGTCTATAATAATATGTGTAATGTATACATACATTGTGGGTCGCAATAAATATGTTCAACAGCCAACTTTTCGCGGGCGATCACATTAATTTTGTTGATCGCTTTTCATATTCACACTTTAAACTAGACACCTTATGCTGTGTGTTGACGGCAGCTAGACAGATTATGACAGATTATGATATTAGTCTACGTCACATAATGGCATCACGGAAGTGGAACCGATGAAAGTTTCGACTATGCATGCTGACCATGGTCAACAATAAATCTAATCAAAAATAGACATCATATTACATAACAACGGGCGCCGCCAAATGTGAAGACATTGTATATCACGTGACCAAACAATGCGAATTTATTAGCTACGAGTGTGATCGCATGTGATGCAAAAACAAGATGGCGTCAGGTGTAGATCAGCGTTTCTCTGTGTGTGCGAATTATGTCAAATAAAACAAAAACTGTTTTGTCCATGTGTCTGTCTAAGTGTATATTCTCTTTATTGTGGACTATTGTGTCTCTTTCGAGTAAACTGTGAGTATGGCTGAACCTTTATGCAGAGATAAAACAGTTAGCATTCGTCGAGGCCTCTTCGGACGAATAACTCACCTAAATATCGTGCAAGGGATTTCCGAAGTTATTGACATTGACAACATAGTAGCAGTCCAATTGACAAAAACAGAGTGGTTAGTGACTCTAAAAGACCTAGACTCAAAATCCAAATTGATTACAGATGGGGTACAGTTGTTCGGGCGCCGTGTAAGACCAGTTGATGTTGAAAGGCGTGTCATTATGGTGACTGTGTTAGAGGCCCCTTTTGAGATGGGAGATTCTAAAGTCGTGGAGGAACTCTCAAAATATGGAAAAGTGATAGGGGACAGTGTGAAGCGAGGGACTGTTGGTGATTCTAATATTGAAGATGGAAATCGATACATTCAGATGACCGATTGCGACGAGATTCCAAATGTTATCGAGATCGACAGTTTTGATCTGTATGTGTTGTCAGACAAAACAAAGCAAATGTGTTCACGGTGTGAATCGCTGCATTATAGGTGGGAGTCATGCGATAATGCTAGCAGACGGCCTAGGTGTGGAAACTGTCTTAGTGATGAACACAACTCATACCAATGTGATCAGGAGGTTGTTTGTAGACAATGTGGTTTAAGTGGTCATAAACAATACATGCCAGTATGTCCAAAGTGGAAGTCACGTGGTGAACGTGTTCAAGTTAAATGTGATCAGTGTGGTGCGCATGGGCAGAGCCAGCATATGTCCAAATGCCCAAAATCGAGCAGACAAACAGAAAACGGTAAATCGGAGCAAACCAAAGCCGCGCCTGACTTTGACAAGAGAGCTGATAACGGCAGACAGAACGAGTTCAAAAAGCCGTCGATTGCTACTCGATTGCCAATGGAAGACGAGTTCGTTGTTGTCACCGACCAGGACTCAGTAATCGTGGGCGACACAACACCCGGAAATCCCAAAGCCAAAATTCATGTCGGGACAGATTCAATTGTGCTAGGGGCCAGCAATTGCTACGGCCTAGAAATTAAGGACCCAGAGATGAGGGTGTTCAACTATTCTGGCGCAGACATGAGCGATGTATCAAAACTGATAGAAAGTATCGACCAAGCAAAGCTTGATAAAAAGGAAATCAAGTCAGTGTTCGTGCATCTCGGGACAAATGACATCATTCATCAATATAGTGACTATGATATGGTAATTATGGAATACACAAAGGGCCTTGCTGTCATCAGAAACGAATTCAGAAATGCAACAGTAAATTTGTGCACAATACCGCCCAGGAAAGGAAAAGGGGGCAAAATCAAGGCCTTTAACGACACTGCTGCCCAAATGAACTTATTCTTGGAGAAGCTGTGCAGGAGAGAACCGGGCTTGAAGTTTATTGACACCAGGCAACTGTATTGGACTGACGAAGGGCACGTTATTAAAGCCCTCTTTCAACATGATGACCAGTCCGGTCTTCATCTGAGCCCGGAAGGGAAGAGGGAGGTTGCCTCTATTATTCGTGATACGCGAGTGGCCGAAAGGAAGAGAACAAGGAGCAGCAACAACCGTTCGCCCACCCCGGAACGGAAAAGCGCCAAACTGGATGATGAATGATGTTTCTGTGCGCAGGGAACTCTAATTAATTGTTTGAGTCCTAATCTTGTTGAACAAACAATCGAAAATAGGTGTGAAATTTGTGATATGTTTACTTGTACATGTAATGTTATGTTGAACGATAGTGATAATATGTCATGCATACGACAATGCAATCAAAGTATATCATGCAATACTGTCGCTGAGAACACAAGTCAATCGAGTTTTAATCAGCTGAAATTATTAGCCCTTAACGTGTGCGGGTTAGAACGAAGGCTAAACTACCCGGAATTCATTGAATTGGTTGATAAGTACGATGTTCTCTGCTTCTCTGAAACAAAAGCATTTGTCGAAGATGTGGTCGATATACCTGGGTTCGAGATATTAGCTAGGAAAGGGAAAAAAATGGGAACGGGTAAGAGGAGTGGTGGGATAATACTTGCCGTCAAATCAGTCCTCGTGAAAGCGACGGAAGTGGTTAAATCGGATACCAAGAATGTAGTGTGGGTCAGATTTTCGTGTGGCGAAGGGAGATCGGTATTAGTTGGGTCTGTCTATGTACCCCCATCCAATACCAGATATGCCGATGACGAGTGGGCACGGTATATAAAGGGGGATATAAGAAGGATACGCAGAGATACTGAGGGGGCGCTACTGGTTGGGGATTTTAATGCTCGCATAAGTTGTTTGAGTGATATTATGCGCGTGGACAGACGGGACTTAGATTATGTCATCGATGGACCGGAAGGGGAGTCGTTTTTTAATTACATTTGTGACGATGCAGTTCAGCATCATCATGGAACGCGCGAGATTCCAAAGCGAGTTTCCCAGGACACTGGAAAAGCAAACTGCTACGGGTATAAACTAATAGATATATGTATTAATTCTAACCTGGTCGTTTTGAACGGTAGATGTGGAGAAGATAGAGGCATTGGGGAGCGAACGTGTAGTGACAAAAGCGTCATTGATTACGCCATATGCAGTAATGGCATTTTTCATGATGTAAGAAATTTTAAAGTAAACGAGTTTAATTCCTTGTTTTCTGATATACATAGAGGTATACACATAGAACTTGATTTATGTATTTTGGGGATCACAAGACCGAGTAAGAATGACACGCGGGATTATTATAATAAGAATTTAATTATAGCAAAACCGAAGAGGTGGAAATCCGAACACTGCCAGAAGTACGCAGGAAATATAAATACTCAACGTGTAAATGGTGTCAAATGTGCAATTAGAGACATGAGTGTCAACGGTACAAATAGCGAAGCAATAAATGAGATTTGCGGAGAAATAACGGCAATCCTAATTGAATCCGCGAACAATACATGCGGTGTGACCAGTGTTGGTACTGGGGCATGAAATAGAGACCGACAGGGGAAGCCATGGTTTGATACCGAGTGTGGAACAAAGCGAAAGTTTTTTAATAAGACTAAACGCGGGTATAATTCAGACAAGACAGAATCAAATAAATCATTGTTCCGTAAGGCGGCTACCGACTATAGAAAAACGATGGACAAGAAAATAAAAGAGAGAAGGGTGTCTGAAATCTCTAATTTGAGACATTTTCATGGTCGATCTACCGCAGACTTTTGGAAAAAGCTCAATACTTTAGTGAGCGATAACGGCAAAAAGGGCGATAATAGATCCGGTCCCGATACAAAGTGTTTTGCCGAACATTTTAAGAAATTAAACGAGGACGATGACGAGAACGCAGATTTGGGTGAACATATAGATGAAATATTTACTGAATCGCACATGAGTATATTAAACCATGAAATCACCGAAGCGGAAATACGGGAAGCTGTCTCAAATCTTAAACATAATAAAGCGACAGGTGTAGATAATGTATGTAATGAGTACCTAAAATTCTCTGTCGATGAACTAATTGAAGTGTATATTGGTATGTTCAATTTGATATTGGACACCGGGTTCTTCCCGAAAGATTGGGCCATTGGAATGATACAGCCCATATATAAGAAAAGCGGTGATCGTGGGAGCCCTGATTCATATAGGGGGATAACTTTATTGAGCTGTTTCGCTAAGATGTTTACATCAATCTTGAATAGAAGACTTTCAAAATTGTCTGATGAAACGGGTCTCATTGGTACAAACCAAACAGGGTTCAAGAAAAAACACTCAACTGTTGATAATGTATTTATTATGCACAGTATCATTAACATGTATCTCGTAAGTGGGCGCAAACTTTATTGTGCATTTGTAGATTTTAAAAAGGCATACGATAGTGTGTGGAGAGAGGGATTATTTCTTAAAATGCTGCAAAATGGAATAAATGGTAAATTGTTCAGGGTAGTGAGGAACATGTATAGCCAGATAAAAACATGTGTGAGAAAAGAACAAGAACGTTCTGAGTTTTTTGTCAGCAACATAGGCCTTTTTCAAGGAGAATTAATGTCTCCTTTTTTGTTCTCCTTATTTGTGAATGACTTGCAGGAATTTATCAGTAACTGTGCGGTCGAAAATTTAAAGTATCTCGATGAACTATTTTTTGACAATTTGAAATGCTTTGTGGGTATATTATGTTTGTTATATGCGGATGATACCGTACTAATGACAGACGACGAGGCAACTATGCACAGGGCGATTCAGGCATTTAGTGATTATGCGGACGCATGGGGTCTAGAAGTTAATTCATCAAAAACGAAAGTTGTGATTTTCTGTAAAAGATTACCTAAGATTGTACCGACATTTATATTCAATGGTAAACCTTTGGAAACGGTAAAGGAATTTGTGTATCTGGGTGTAAATTTTTTCTTTAATGGGAGATTTTGTAGATCTATTAAAAAAACGTGCAAACTTGGTACGAAGGCGATGTATGCACTGTTGAATAAAGTAAGGAAATTAGAGCTACCTGTAGATATCATGCTTCATTTGTTTGATACGATGGTCGCACCCATATTATTATATGGCAGTGAAGTTTGGGGGTTTGAACCCTGTAAATCAATCGAAAGTGTACATCTCAAATTCTGTAAGATAATCATGGGTATGAAAGAAAGTACACCTAACTATATGGTATACGGAGAATTAGGTCGCCATCCTTTAATAATTGAAATAAAATGTAGAATCTTAACGTATTGGTCGAAACTAATGTCGAATGAGGGCTCGATTATCGCCAAAAATATGTGTACATTAATACTGACCGTTTATCAAAATCAGCATCGCAGTGGAGACCTCAAATGGCTCCGATTTATAGAGCAGACATTCCAAGATACTGGAAAGAACTCCATGTTCATGAGCAGAAAGGATCTTACACAATCGGATATAAAACGAATAAAGTCCATACTTATTGATCAGTTTAACCAGGAATGGTTGGGAAATGTAGCTACATCATCAAGGGGTGGTTTCTATGGTGGTATTTCTGTACGTCCGGAGATTAGAAGATATCTAACTCAACTTCCATGGTATTTAGCCGAATGCATTGTTAAGATTAGGACATCAAATCATCGATTACCAATAGAAAGTGGACGGTGGAAAAAATCAAAACAGAATGACAGAGTTTGTACATTATGTAATGACGGAATAGGAGATGAATACCACTTTGTAATTAAATGTTCACACCTTAATGATATCCGAATAAAATATATCCCGGACTATTACTGGAAATATCCGAGCAAAGAAAAGTTCTATAGACTTCTATCGATTGAAAATATTAGTATATTGCGGAGATTATAATTATATCTTAAGTGTGCCTTTAAGGAATTGCCCAAAATCTGAGACACTGGAGACCCCACCCGCCTGGGCAAAAACTCCCCATTTCAAAACACATCCCAATTGTTGAGACCGGGAGTAATTATAACTACTGTTCCCCTGCATTATTCGATGTGGGTGACAAAATGGGAATGGGCGTGCCTTCACCCAGCGGGATTGAGATGTATAAATATTATGTTATTATGGCTGTGGCATGAGTATACGATTATATAGCCACTAAATAGTTTCCTGCTATTGTACATATATGTATATATATATTTTGCATGTTCTGTGTTAAATCATAGCTTTCGCAATAAACTGATTGATTGATTGATATAAGCTGGCTGTTTTGAAAAGATGGCTACGAATGTGATCGCCGCCTTTTGACAATGATGCCATCAGCCCGAGTTAGGTTAATGTCACACCATATTACCACCCACAGAAACGTATAATATTCTCTGTCGACAGTGCTGGTCAACCATTTGCAAGTGTTTGTAATAGTAATAGGAAAAAAATATCACATTCTTCTTTTGATCTTTGTATAACGTACACGTCAGTGACGCCGTAAAGAGAATATCAAGCGAAATGAAAGTCGACCCATAACGCCAACTCTAACACCAACCCTAACCCGAACTCTATCCGTAGCCCTAACCATAGCTTTAACCCTAATATAACGCTAAGCCTAGACATAACCCTAGCCCAAGCAGTATCCCCATAACCATATCCCAAAACAAACCATAGCCCTAAAATACCCCAACATAAGCCATAACTACAGTCTTATAATAATATACCCCAGTACTAGCCATAACCATACACTTAGTCCTAAATTTAGCCATAACATAGCCATAACTATATAGGCCTACCCAAAAACTATAGCCCTATACATAGTCGTAATCCTATTCCCAGTATCGACCCTAATAATGCACATAATTGTAACCCTAGCCAAAACCTAACATTAGTCCTATAACACCAGCCATAACCCTAACAATAGGCATAGTCCTAACAGTAGACTTAATCCTAGCCGTAGATATTGCCCTAACCCTAGACAATACAACCCGAGTCCTACATATTAACCATGACCATAGCGCTAGTCCTAACACAACCCCTACTCATAACCCAAAATGTAAGTCTTGCCCTAGCAATAACCTTAGAGCCATAACTTTAACCTTAGCCCTCATCTAACCTCAAACCATATGCATCACCATAACCCTAACCGTAGTCCTAGTCCCAACCCTAGACATAACCATAACCGTATCCCTAACCGTAGCCATATAACCCTAAGCCTCGCCATTGCCCTAAACCTATAGTCATATGTATATGTTTGCGTCCGAGTACGTCAACGCGAACATTAATTGGAGTACCGGGTATAGAGAATTTTAGATTTACTCACCCATCGTGATGGCGGAACTTTTTGTACTTTTTATCGACATCACCATGAAGTGTGTGATGTTGCAGGCGTTTTCTGTGTCGTTTTTAACAAATGAGTAACCAGAGTCAGTTTTTTCATCCCGGTCGAGCACCACCATTTTGATCTGCAAATCCAATGATTGATCTTAGAGGGGGAGGTCCAGTGACCTATTAGAATGGGAATTTCCATGCAAATCTCCGGTGAAAAGTGACAAATGTTTTTGTGTGTGGCTTGATATGGCATTGAAAATAATAGATAATATTGCAAGTTAACGATTTCAAACCGGTACAGGTCACCGCAAACTGTTTGGCTGGTAGGAACTTGCAAAACGACTGACGGTGCTCGGTCAACACAGATCCGACGATCCGACTGGGCCAAAGTTTAGCACAATTGTCGTCAAATATATTCTTAATATCCTCGATGAAAATTTCACAAAGTGGTTTGGAGATAAAGTTAACCCTTGTAGTACGCCTACTTTAGCTAGACATGGGGGCCATAATAATATGCTTTTTTTTTGTAGAACAAAACGACGGACACGTTATACGTCGCGGAGTTCAGCGAGGAATGAGTCAACACCGGAGAACTACGAGGCGCACATAACGTATCCGTGATTTAGCGTTTGCTAACAGGCAATAACGGATTCGAATACCAGTACATACTATATGCAAGTCGCTTATAAAATAGCAGCGACATACAGTATATTTTCCCTTGTAGAGACAGACGACGCGATTGGTCTGAAAATAAATGTTTGTATTATATGTTTGCATATAAAATAGCGGAAATTTACCAAATCGTAGATCGTCGTATATGACAGTGTAAACATTATCTCTTGGACTTGGAGGCAGTGAAAAACGAATTCAATATTTCATTGTAGCTTTCGCTAATTCACTGCATAGCTTGCCGGCGGTTTTCGCGAGCGCGATCGCCGGTTCCGAGTATTTTTCATTTTTTTTTGTACTATTAAAAGTGAAAATGTCGTATAATGTATGAACGTTCAGTAATAATACGGCGCATATAATAAAAAAGAATACCTACATGTTTTTGTTTGAATATCTGAAACATCTCATTAGTGCCTGGAAAGAAATATCAAATTCCAGAAACTCATGAGATATTTTTGTATTAAAACAAAAACTGAAGATATTCTGCATGTATATCTTACTGGTTTTCCTTTCTTAAAGATTATAGTCTTTTTCTGTGGTAATTTGTTCTGTGTGTTTCGCCCAAGAACAAAATAGGGTGGATTATCGTCCACATCCATGACTGTTATCTGCAAACGTTTGTGGACGGTTTGTTTGCTTCCATCCGGGTATTTCAAATGACATGTGACGTCACAGCTCACTGATTTGATCATTTCGCGATCTAAAGATGAGTGAATTCCTAGCAATGACGTTTCGCCGTTTAAGTTAAGTAACTTTACGGATCCTCCGCAGACCCCATCTGAAACAAATTGACGCATGTCTCACCCCTGGTCAAGTGATCCTGCTAATATGCTATGATGCTGGTGGTCCTGCTGAATTGATATGATGCGGGTAGGGCTAACTGATGCCGTTGAGAAAAAGTACCGTTATGTTTTCTAAAGTTGTCATTTTCGCGGTGTTTGGCTAATCCGACAGATTTGAAGAAAAAAAAACAGTCTATATAAAAATATTTCTCAATAACTATGTATTTGAATGTTTGATACGCATAATGGCTTTTCTTGTATATGTTCAGATTATCGGAACCCCGAGAAAAAGACAAATAAATATAACGGCACTCTCGGTTAACAACATTATATTGGCCTAACGGTATCATAGCAATTCAGCAGGACCCAACCGCATCATAGCACATTAGCAGGACCACTTGACCAGGGGTGTGTGTGAAAATAAGTCCGCACTGCTAGAGTCATCCAACATTACGTGCATCTTCACCTCTGTCAGTCCAGGGGCAGGGCGACAGGGGTTGGGTGACTCATCCCCACCATATTTTTTACCAAAGTTTCAACAGTAGGAAATTTCATATCTGAGATGGCATTAGTTGGAGATATCCGGCAAATATAGGTTCACATTGTTCTGATAAAATGATTATACAGCCAGTATTTAGTGTATTTAGACCCTTTACCCATGTCCATTGCTGCCACAAATTACAATATGGATTTGATCGGGCATTTTTAATTTGGCAAACGTCGGCGCAAACCCTTATAGCTCGCAGACTGGTTTGTATTCTCAAGTTTTGTAATATCGTCATCGGTCATCTTTGCTGATTTTATAACTCCCACGTGTAGTGTGCGCGGGTAGACTTATAACAAGTAACAAAATGGTCATGTAACATTTTCTTGAAACCTTTGAATGTTTGTTAGTTAAGGAGTTGCACTGGAACATGCTAAATTGCATGATTAAAGGTACTCAATCCGAAATAACGCTCGCAAATTACTATATCCTTGGCTTCGGGGGTAACAAATATTTGATTCGAGTCGAGGAACCCACCCATCAAAGCTCAGAGTGATCAGATATCGATATTTGAATTCTATTATTTTAATTTAGGTGGCCCAGTAGACAGTCAACGAGAAGGATTTATTTGACCAAATTTCGGATCAAGATGGATAACTCTAAAATAAAGTGGCTTTTTTGTGTCAGATATTTGACAAATCGGCAAAATTTCGTTGAACAAAATGTTGATAAATAACATGTTTTGGGCAATTTTATACTATAGTTGATTTGTGGTTAGCATTATTTTTGGGCAATTAATCGATTCTGATAACTGAATCGGCATTTCAAACAATTTTGAAATCGGATTGAGTATACCTTTAATAGCGACCGCATGCGATTGCACAGCCCATGCAGTGGAGACATGTTGAATCGCAAGCTCCATGCAGAGTTCAGTCCCCTACACAGGACTTACCGCTGTCAGCACCTACACGTAATGTGAAGAAACGTAGCATTTATTTATTTGAGATTTTTGTAGGTTACAATTCATTCTGATTTATTATGAGTTACAGAACTATCCATATTCATTTTAAAATGGTCTAGATCAAGCCAGAGTGTATTGTAACTGGCAAACACTACAATAAAAAATGTTAGATTAAATTTAAAAAAAATACACGTGCCGGCAGCGTTCAGACATCGCTTAGCGAGGGGACTGAACTCTGTTTTGTAGATTGGTTGAATCGATCGGATCCTGCAAATGCTTAATGATATACGGTGAGTACGAATGCACCCATACTGATCGTGTGCTTTGTGAGCCCAGTTAGTCCCATTGTGCGACTAACTGAGAGATATTGACTCTGTTGTGTCTGATGAATAACGTATAACGAGATGACATCAAATTAGTCACACAATTACAGAGCCCGTCATTCGTATGTCACAGGCATCGCAAAACTCCACAAGTATTCACCACATGAATGCGTTGAAAACTAGTAACAAAGCACAATAGAAACGCTCTTTATTATATACTGTTTTGGGAAAGCGAAAGTGTGTACGCTCTTCATCAGAGACGCTCGTTGGATTTTTTGTCCGTCTGATAAAACAAATTCAATTCAATTCAATTCAAAAGACTGTGTAAAACTCCTCTCATGAAAGTGATATCTGACCACCACAACCTCTTACTAATGGACTCACGGATAGGATCTAATTAGTATGTAGAGTTTAAATATGGGTGACTCACCACCCTCCCCACAACTTTGGTCAAAATGTTCAACAGTTGGAAATATCATACCTGACACAACATTACTTGGATATTTGTACCAACAAAGAGTTGAATTGTTCTTGTAGTTTAATTTTCCAACAATTTATTCGTTGGGAATTTGTTGTTTTTAGACCAACATTAGTTTATTTTCCTACTTTAAGTCAAACTGTTGGCCTGAAATGCCCATCAGTTGGAAATTTTCCATATTTATAAGGGGGATGTAAGGTTGGAAAATTAAAAGATGCTAGGATTTAGCAATTTTCAGGTTCAGATTTCAAAATGTTCTCACACCGGCCCAAACCATGCTTGGCCCGGTGTGTCTCGGTTCCTCCACTGTTGCCAATAAAAAATTGTTAATCACTTTAAGAAATCAAATCGGGGTCTGAATGTTCATGTAGTTGCTAGATGCTAGGATTTTGCAATGTTCAGGTTCAGATTAAAAACAATTCTCACACCAGGCCGAACCATGGTCGGCACGGCACATATGTCCTGGTTCCTGTTGGTCTGGTTCAAGGGTGTGACATTAAAGTATGATTGGAGGCGTCCAATGTTGCTGGTATAGTACATAATATATGTTTCTTTTATGGTATATTCCCATCTGCAGTTACGCGCGTCATCGGCATGATATGATAACAGTCAAGTGACATAAATTTTACTACATCTTACAGTGATGTTCACTACAGACTGATTCAATTGATAATAAAAATCCTTAGATGCAGCATGAAAGTCCAACAATTTATTTCTGCTCTGCAATTCGACTAAACTCCATGTTCTGTCATTTTATTTCTGTAACCATGCAGGCCGCCATTGCTATACCAAGAACGCTCTTGACTCGACTGCGAGAGATAGGAGAGAGAAAATAACCAGACCACGCCTTTAATGGGGGGGGGGGGGTACTGTACGCTAAATCCGGCCATTTAATTTGGGAACATCTCAACAGAATATATGCAACAAATGAATGAATTTGAGCCATGGATTAGTGCAAAAATACATTCGATGAAAATGAGTTTATGACTCGAGTCATATAAAGTATAAAAGGAGATGGTCCCATAAATTGCCGGATTTAGTGTACAGTCCCCCTTTAACTCTTTCGTGACGGGAGCTCCACTGGCCCAACGTTAATGACCCTGTGCCAATGCATTCTCTTATATATGCGAGTTGACCATATGTCACCATATGCTCCGTGGTTTGCACACAAAAACGCTCCATTTTACCGTTTGTTTGACCATATTCAACCACAGTAGTGTCAGTAGATAAACTAATACGTGATAGAATTATGTCAGAGCTGAGAAATATTTGAAATAGTATACATTTTATCGTAGCAATTTCAAAACAAAATATCTTGAAACCGGAGATCACAAAGCCCAGGGGAGAGAAATTGGGCTCTTTTCATATAACAAAAAACAATTGGCCTTCACTGAATACGAAAAACACGTATCCCTATTTTTAATTTTTTTTTTTAATTCCCATGCAGTTATGTAAAGTAATTAAACCATCAAACCAGTAATGTCACATTTAACAGAGGCTACACTGTCAGTTATATATATTCACCCAGATACATATTGTTCAGACCCCCTACAACCCTCGAAATCGTGTGCTGCCCTAACCTAAAATCAGAAATGTAAGTTTTGCAGTATATGTATAATAAGTAAGGTTGTCGCTACAGTTTGACTTACTGAGTTCGTATCGAATTGTCGTGTTTCCCATGAGATTCTCGTCGACGTAACGTATGTAGCCAAACCGAGTCTGTGCTAGATTTTCTTGCAAACTGAATTCCAACATATTATCACCGTAGCATATCTCGTGGTCTGCCATACTGATTAGACCGTTCACTTCTTTCGCTTTGAGTTCGATTTGTATTGAATCCAGCGCCGAATCTTTGCAAGAAATCTTAATATTATTTGACGTCTCTGAACTGACATCTGTATAAAACAAATTGTGATATATATGTAAATCTTGAATACTGAGTTACATCGTGTTGAGAAGGGAGGCTCTTAGAAATGACCACCTCAATCTGTCCCGGTTATTATGCGCGCCGCGTGTATACTGTCTTAGAGATTCTAGATAGCTATGGTTCGCTGGGCGTTTTATTTATAGATAATGGGAATTTCTGGGAGGATTAAAAGTCGAACTGCGAACCGGAGGCCGGGTCCGGTAAAAGTTGTAGTTGGGAATTTCAATTTCGTTTATTGTCCTTTACATTATTATGTCAATTATGTTGATTTTTGGTTTGTGACAAGCTGTGTCAATTGCAAATAAAAGAAATGAAAAAGATAATTTGTAAGTCTTATATTTCAACTTTTATAGACATTTTTCGTTCTGCAGCCCACTGGGGGTTGTGGTCGGAGACGGTCGAGTCGGCCGCCGGTTCATTAATTAGGTGCTGGTTGTTAGTGTTATTTTAACGGAATTCTGAGCTGGTCATTCGCGAAACCAATATATTTTATATTCTATAATTACAATCATGGGTATATAATATATGATCTTGAGCGCGTTACCGTTTCTGACATTGGTTTTCTTGTAGAGCATACCATGAATATCTACTCAGGCTACGGGCGAGACTCGAATCGAATTCAGTGGACGAGTTAATAAACGATAAACGATCTCGAAACGGATGGGATTACAATAATTGATTTCCTTATCACAACAAAAGAGGAAGTAAAGACGCCTTCAAGGAAAAATATAGTTCAATTTTAGATGTTTCTTTTCATGTTGACAAAATGTTCAACCACATATCACCCATGTGATTTACTATGGTGTTAGTGGGTCCTGTTGATTTACTATATGATGTTGGTTGGTCCTGCTGAGTTAGCTATGATGTTGGTGGGCCCTGCTGATTTACTATGATGCTGGTTGATCCTGCCGATTTAGCTCTGATGTTGGTGGGTCCTGCTAATTTAGCTATAATGTTGGTGGGTCCTGTTGATCCAGCTGTGATGTTGATGGTTTCTGTTGATTTACCTATAATGCTTTTGGGTTCTGCTGATTTAGCTATGATGTCGGTGGTTCCTGAAGATTTACCTATAATGCTGTTGGATTAGAACTGCTGATTTAGCTATGGTGTTAGTTGGCCCTGCTGATTTACTACGATGGCGGTTGGTCCTGCCGATTTGCCTATGATACTAGTGGGTCCTGTTGATTTAGATATGATGTAAGTGGGCCCTGCTGAATTACTATGATGTTGGTAGGTTCTGCTGGTTTAACTATGATGTCGGTGGTTCCTGATGATGTTGCTACGATGATGTTGAGTTTTGCTGATTAAGCTATGATGTTGGTGGATCCTGCTGATTTAGCTATGACGTTAGTGTGCTTAGATTTAGCTCTGATGTTGGTGGGTCCTGCTGATTTAGCTATGATGTTTGTGAGTCCTGCTGATTTACTATGATGTTGGTGGGTCCTGCTGACTTAGCTATGACGTTAGTGTGCTTAGATTTAGCTCTGATGTTGGTGGGTCGTGCTGATTTACTATGATGCTGGTGGGTTCTGTTGGTTTAGCTATAATGCTAGTGGGTCCTACTGATTTAGCTACGATGTTGGTAGGTCCTGTTGATTTAGCTATGGTGTTAGTGGGTCTTGCTGATTTAGCAATGATGCTGGTGGGTGCGGTTGATTTATTCCTGATGTTAGTGGGTCCTGCTGATTTAGCTGTGGTGTTAGTGGGTCCTGCTGATTTAGCTGTGGTGTTAGTGGGTCCTGCTGATTTAGCTGTGGTGTTAGTGGGTCCTGCTGATTTAGCTGATGTCAGTTGGTCCTGCTGATTTAGATTTGGTGTTGGTGGGTCCTGCTGATTAGTTGACCCTGGTGATTTAGCTATATTGTTGGCGGGTCCTGCTGATTTAGCTCTGACGTTGGTGGGTACTGCTGCTTTGGCTGTGATGTTGGTTGGTCCTGCTGATTAACTATGGTGTTGGTGGCTTCTGTGGAATTAGCTGTGGTGATGGTGGCCCCTGTTAATCTAGCTATGATGCTAGCGGCTCCACATTGATACTGTTAGTAACAAGTACCGTTATATTTCATAGATAGCTAAATCAGCAGGACCCATAAACATCATATCAAATTAGTGTAAACATAACTGTTATTTAGAATTAACAAGGAAATGTCAAACATCAAACATATTATAGCTACAATAATGAATGATGGTATAAGGAAATAGAGGATTAGACAACAAGCCGGTTGGCTGTTATTAAGTCCTCGTTGGCGAATTCATACACCACCTTTATTAAGTGAAAGAGTTGGGGCGTCAATCAAATTAGCTCGCATGGCAACGTGACCAGGGGTGGGAATGTGACGATCACTATACATATAGGTTTAAAGTCACACATAATGTTTCAACATTTTTTCACACAAAAAAAAAATATATAATATAAACACCTCCTTGACACATGAATCTTACATTATACCTTGCTGTGATCACAAACTTTTAATACAAATTTTCAAAATTGTAAAAGAGTGATTATCTTAGGATTTCCCGTGAACTTATTCAAACAATAACAATTCCATGTTCTCTCACTAAACTAACGTGAGCACATGCATATTATGTTTCTATGAGTCGGTGGATATCGGATAATCCGAGGTTAGCTGCTGAAGTTCTGTCAACAAGAGGGAGGTTTAGATTGAAAAAACAAACTTCTAACGTTCCAGAGGCATAATGGATTATGATTGTCTGTGACCGAAGCGGGAAAATATGATCCAGTAGCTAGATAGCCACATGCATGTTTTCTTTCCAAACGAAGTCCGTGCAACGTGACACAGTGATTTAGTAAACTAAATGGTATATACTAAAGTTAGCATTAAAGGGACAAATGGCCTTTGATATAGGTTATAATTTAGAAATAACAGTTAATAAATTATGAAAATTGCATCAAAAATATGCCAATAGTATAGTATAATGATAGTATGAATTATGTATTATCCACAGAACACACTTTATGTGAGCCGAGCGTTTGTTTATATACAGGATATAAATAGTGAGCCCTAAGCGACCTTTAATGAGAGTGACGCACTGTGACCCAACAATGCCGAAATATTGTGAGGCGAGTATTATCGAGCGCTATACCGCTATGTTATCAACAACTTGATGGCATTTCGAACAAAAGTTCAAAGTGGGGCCTCCCAGGTGTCGATTGTTTTGCTTATTGCATACTATGTACATAATATGGTGTTTGTTGCATAACACAGAGTACTAACATGACAATAACATGCAATTTACGCGCTATTTATTATTGGTATAACATTTGTCTATAATATGCTATTCGTACTGTTTATGGTGGTTTTAACGGGTGTGACTATTTTAACAGCAATATCAACCGCCAACGCCGATCGTATCTTTAAACAAGGCCGCTACTCCTACTATCACTCGGTTATATGTGGAGTTAAAATCATACTCAGATGCTTCAGGTACTGAATCTGACGAAATTGGATAGGGGTTCCATTACTACCAACATGAATTACGTAATTGCAAGCCAATCGCAATATCATCAGTAAAGCGATGTAACCAATCAGGCGATAGTCGCATGAAATCGCCAAGACATGGCGAATTTTTTCAGCCAGCGCGATGCCAGCAAACCCCGCCCAGTACAGCCCAGTAGCTAAAAAATAGCGTATATAGGAACTTTTCCACGACATGGCTAATTCCACACATTGTTACAAATTCAGAATTTTAGTACCAAGAAATCTGAGGTGGATTTCACTTTTGGATTTGGCTATAATAGGGGTTGAAATAGAAGAAACGAAAACGAAAGTCGCTCGCGCGCGGAAACGAAACCGAAAGTAAATTTTGTCGATCAAGCAATTTTAAAGAAAATATGGGCGGTGACGTCATACTGCGGGTGTTGTCCGTGGAAGTTATTTATAGCGACGGTAAGGCGACAAATAGCGGATTTCGTCAGACTCGGCACCTAAAGCGACTGATGGGTATGATTTTAATCAGAATGAGTCTGATATTGTTTGGCGGACGAATTATGTTAGAACTATGAAATCCTATTAGGGCCACTTCCTAATGGCGCTTTCGGCGCGCGCCGAAAGCGACAAAAAGTGCGCCATTAGTAACGCGCCGAAAGCGACAAAATATGCGCCGTTACGGCGCACTATTTGTCGCTTTCGGCGCACTTTTTGTCGCTTTCGGTGCTTTCGGCGCGCGCGCCGAAAGCGACAAAATGTGCGATATTAGCGCATGTTTCGGCGCGCCGAAAGCGACAAAATTTTGTCGCTTTCGGCGCGTTACTAATGGCGCACTTTTTATCGCTTTCGGCGCGCGCCGAAAGCGCCATTAGGCATACTATTAGGTCCACTCCCTAATGGCGCGCGCCGGAAGCGACAAAAGGTGCGCTATTAGGGTATGTTTCGGCGCGCGCCGAAAGCGCCGAAAGCGACAAAAAGTGCGCCGTAACGGCGCACTTTTTGTCGCTTTCGGCGCACTTTTTGTCGCTTTCGGCGCTTTCGGCGCTTTCGGCGCTTTCGGCGCGTTACTAATGCCGCACTTTTTGTCGCTTTCGGCGCGCGCCGAAAGCGCCATTAGCAAGTGGCCCTAATAGGATTCCATATAGAACTGTTCAATATAAAGATCCCTAAGTTGACAGAAGATTTTTCGGCTCGTTTGTTGTGTTTGTTTGTTTGTTTTTGTCTTTGTTTCTTTGTTTGTTTGTTTGTTTGTTTTTTGACCGGCTTTGGTTGTTCTTTCCATTATAACATACACCAAGTTTATGTTCCAATTTTGAAGTGGCGAGGACTGTGAGTGCCTTATTGTGATGATGCGGGGAATATGTGTAAGAACTGACTATGGGTTGGGCGTCTTTATTGTGGGGATGCGGCATTTTGAGCAATGGGCACACTCTCTATTTACAATAAATGTGTTACAACCACCACATCACCGTGTTACTCAGTTGAACACAAACTACATTAATTATGTCCTATATTTATATTGCTTATTTTCATAGATATTGCAGATTGTCACTTTCAGCACGGAAAGAAAGGTTTTAAAGCCCAATATTCCGTCTGTGAATATCAATTAGTCTGTCTATGGCACACATAACAATTCTACCATCCACATTTGAAAGTCAACGTGACGTCAACCGTGACGTCGGTTCGTTTTATTGTGTGCTTTATTTGGGTATAAACCGCATGCTCAATTGGCAAGTTTGTGTAAAATACACGGGCTAAATATATCTCTTTGA
Organism: Siphonodentalium dalli; assembly: GCA_032622095.1. Taxonomy (NCBI): domain Eukaryota; kingdom Metazoa; phylum Mollusca; class Scaphopoda; order Gadilida; family Siphonodentaliidae; genus Siphonodentalium; species Siphonodentalium dalli. The sequence continues at coordinate 19,551,824 of CP136065.1, forward strand.
AATCACATCAATAAGATACGCTTCACGAGCGCATAACATTTCAGACCAAAAAACAGCATTGGACAAATAGCTCGGCGGAAATGTTGATCAGAATATTTTGAAACCATGTTGATGTAATGATAAGGATTGGGTTGTTGACATAGTCTGTGTGTGATACTTGTCACGTACCATTTTGCCAATAGCGATCACCGAATCCAGAGTAACGAGAGGGTGATAATTGTCGGTTTGATCCGGCTTTTACAATCCCAACAACTATCGATCACACATCGGGTAATGAACCGCCTCTTTAAATTGGTCATTTATATCGGCGTTTAATCAAGAGCCCTTACTCCAGCAATGCGGTGATTCACTCATTTTCTGAAGCGCGTCTTCTATGGACAGAATAAATGCTTTAGAAGTTATACGCACGATAATTTAGAATGTACAATCAAGACACCTTGAATTACCGAGCAGCACCTACAGTTCATGTATGTTCATTGCTCTATTGGTATACTATTTCTTTGGCTTCGAGGAAAACTATTTGATTCGAAGAACCCACCCATCAAAACTCAGATTGATCAGATATCGATTTTTGAAATTTGTTACTTTTAACCACCTGGAATATTTGGCGGCCTGGCAAATATTCGACGAATGCTGACCGACATACTGTCGATATCAAATTTTAATTATTACGCAATAAGTACAACTCGTAAAGCTACTTGTATGATACAAAACGATTTCTGTGCGTGTATAAATACAAGAGTCGGGTTAATAATGTTCCTTTCGCTCTTAAAGATACGGGTGGACGTCGCGGTGGGTATTGTTCTTAAGTTACTCACACCTATTAAAACTGCCATAAACAGAAACAATATTAAAATATAGACTAATGTTGTTCTTATACCAATAATAAATGTCGCATAAATAGCATGTTAGTGTCAAGATCAGACCCCTTGTTAGAAAAGAAAAGCCATATTATGATACAATGCAGTTCGTAAAGAGTGTACGAAACTCAAAACACTCAACTTTGGCTAAAGTTCCACCATGTTGTTTACAACATACTGATATAGGGCTCGCCACTCAAGATTGCGGTGTTGAATGGGTCACGGTGAATCACTTTCTCAAAACAATCGCCACGGTTTTGCGTGTTTTGAATATCGCATACTCTTTATGCTGTGTATATAAACAAATTCTCGGCTCACACATAAATTGTGTTTTGTTGATAATATCGCATTCATACTATCATTATTCTATAGTATTAGTAAATATATTTATTTATCCTCCATATCACGAAGAGTTGATATAATGTAATACATACAAACGGTGAACAAAAACAAAATGACAAATGCAGATAACCCAACATATATACAGGAGACCATAAAGTACAAGATGGCGCAGACGATTAATGAATAATATTGAAGTATAGAGATGGATTAGTAACTCATAGGAAATTCATAATTTGGTAACTTTTATTTCTAAATTATACAACCAAGGCCACCAGAGTCTTTAATGTAGATACAAACATCAGAAGTCATAATACGTGTAACTGTACCTGGCTATTAAATATACCCTACCTTGTGGTGATATGTATGTTACCCAGCCGGTTTCGTTAACCCTGAATGGTGAGTTATCCACCGGTATATCGTATGTATAGTGAGCACACTCCAGTGACCCAGCCACTGGTATAGGGAACAGCTGACCTACACCTCTCTCTTCGGACGTGCTGGAGGAATAAAAGAATGTAATTTCCCTCTGAGCTAGATAGAAAGAAGCCGCACCTGCAAAAAATAGGTATGCATATTAGCACGCATGGCCCGTGTATCATTTGTAACATTAATTGTGGCTATAAAAGGAGTAATTGTTTTTTTTAATGGCATCTTTTCTTCTAATGCATGTGTTATAACGGTACTGCGCGCTCTGGGGCTGGCGACGGAAAACATAGCCCCCAAAAAGTGTCTCTTTGTTTTGTGTATATTGGACAAGAATTTAACTTTAATGAACAAAGCAATCATTTTGAATTGTCTGGTGTTGGTGTTGTGCGCGGCTTTTCGAAAGTAGTATAAATCCGCCTGAATCAATGTAAAGATGCGTGGTCATTTTGTTGCCGCGATGCCAAGTGATATGTAACTAGTGAAGGATAAGGAAATATGTAATGTCTTTTTTGTTGATATAAACTGGGGTTCATGTGATATATATAAATACGTCCCGTGTGGAGGAGAAAGGCGGGGTTATATGTACAATCTAGCCAAAATCAGACGGAGAGGTGTTGGAATATGAAACATTGTGATGAATGATATCAAATATCAAAGGTGGCGAGACAATAGGGCAGCACACAAACGACAATCATTTAAACAATACATATAGATTTATCAAATTGATGTACACATACAGTGCTGTTTGGTGGCAGCCAGAACCTCGTCGCCTAACTATCCGACAGTCTTCGTCGATTTCCTCCATACCATTAAAGCTTTAGTTTTCAGGGAATTGTATTTTACAGGCCAGTTATGGTACCATTCAACAATACGTCGCATAAGTGCTATAATGTCGTAACCCACATTTTCAACTCTCCGAGAAAATGAAGGTTGAAGTTTTCAGAGAACATTTTTCCTAATGTTGACAAAGCATGACGTATTGTTGTATTTATCCCAATGAAAACTGACATTAGCTGTCCATTGAACCACATATTTTTTTCTGTTTACTCCCTCGTTTTCTTTTAAAAAGCAATAACTTGTTTGGAGATACGACCTTTTGCGTACGCCAACGACGATTGGTTTCCGTACTATAAGGAAGTTGTGCTAATAAATACAGTTTAAGCTAAATATGGTGGCAATCGCATGTGTCTATGAACTAAAAAGTGCCTATTCTACATTATGAATATTCACTCATGTGCATCATCATACATAATTTTGTGGAACAATCACAACATTTAAATCACCAAATGATCACGTGACTAACATGGAGATACGACCATATAACACACATTTGAGAACTTACAAACACAAAACAGAAGTCACGTGGACAACCTGAAGCATCCGATTGGCTGCTGTTGGACATACGACCTTAATTATAGCACGAATAATTGTGAAGATCGCTGGAGATACGACATTTGTGTCACTGGTTTGTGAGAATATTTGCCATCCAATGCAAAAACAGTTTGGCCCATCGGATTGGATTTTTTCTTACGACTCGAATTATAACAAATACTCATTTCCCGCCAAAATGGAGTTATGACCTTATATCAATGATTCGACGAATAGTGGCAATGTCTCTGTTAATTAGTTCAGCCGCTAAAACAGGGTTCTCGACACATAGGTATATTGATGTGTCGTCAGCAAAAAGACGTATGTTGCACACGATGGTATGTTCTGTATGCCATCGATGTAAATCAGGAATAACTGAGGACCTAATATCTACCATTGAGGCTCTCCTGTGGAAACATTACGCCAATCAGAACTAGCATTATCGATCTGTACTCTCTGTTGGCGAGATTCAAGATAAGATGATAGTAAATCATGTACTTTACGCCCAATTCCAATTTCCCCAGTTTCGACAGTTTGAACAGAAGACATTTGTTCCAAACATTGTCAAAGGCTTTGCTTATGTCTCAAAAAATACATCGAACTTCTTTGCCTTCACCCAGAGATCTACTGATATATACACATTATCGGTAGTGAAGTGATATGGGCTGCAGTATCACGCCGAGTTGACGATGTGAGATCGCCGTATCAAACGAGCTGCCGCAATCTGACATCGTCAACGAGACGTGATACTGCAGCCCATATCACTTCACTGTACCGATAATATGTATATTATATGACACGTTTTTGGTTCATCCCATGTCACAAAGGGAAAAACTACTTCGTTACACCATCCCATGTCATCACCCGGGCAAAAGTACTCCATTGAACATTCCCAGTCATCACCCGAAACTCCCAATTTAAGGCCAAGGTCGAGGAACAACTTTTGATATTTCACAAAAATAATCATTCAACGCATGTGCCTTTTCTGAGGGGGAAACTAAGTATGAGTTGGTCATGACTATAATACCGGGGGAAATTACTTTCTGAAGATTCGTCCACCGTATCCGTGAATCAGTGTTTTTGTCGCTCAAAATGTGGTCAATTTTCTCGTAATCGACCTTTGCTTTTCTGACTGCGCTCACACATTGATTTCGAACAATGCGAAATATTATCCAAGCAGATGAGGAATGTTTGTGTTTGGCGATTTTATGTAGTCTATTCGTTGGTGCATTAGTGAACCATAGAGGACAATCTTTTCTTATGCAGACTGTTTTATTTGGAATAAATTTCAGACAAGCTTTTTGAATTATTTCTGTCAATTCATTGTTAATTATAGAAACGTGCAAATCACGACTGACACTTTTAAACTCCCAGTTAGATAGCATGGTGTTAATGCCTTCGTAGTCGGCTCGGTCATAGTTCCAAATAAATTTGTTAGTAGATAATTGGTTTGGTAACAGTAACTCGATGTCGAGTTTGACTGGGGCATGGTATCGAATACGATCATCCAAAAAAAAAAAAGGACTATAATTACATCGGCGTTACGTACATAATCATTACAATTGGTGAGGAAAAACTCAAGGAATGACGAAGATGTTTCAGTAAAATGTGTATGCGAATTTGTGTGGTACCACAGTGTTTACATATACCAGTAATATTACCATTGGTACCGATGTAATCTATAGGGGGATACCCTATCATGTTTACCTTTATTAACTCATAATGGCATAATGATGATATGGGATCTTAATATCATATTTCCAACAATAGTAAAGTGATCTCGCCTCGCAGTTTAATCTCCAGGGACATGAGACCTGTTTGATCATTAACCCGCGCAGTCGTTCCCGTCGCGCCACCATGATATCATTATAGGGCCCATATATATTCTATTAATAGTTTTACTTGCTAGTAACTGTTTTCCAATGTCACATCAACCTTTTTAATAACTTCGATTTAACGTTATTAATGTGTCTGGATTGTTGTTTCATGGCTTCTCTCTTAACACTAATCTTTCTATACTAATTGGATTCTCCCAGTCAGTTCAAAGGTGTACATCGGAATGGTCTATTATTGATTTTCAGGGATGTACAGGTAATATAAGCAGACAACAGATAAATAAAACAACAGAATTAGTAGTCATATTATTGAGGGAAATGTTTAGGTAATAAGTTAGTAGGTCATTTGTTGAACTTATTATCTGAACATTTCCTATGGGATAACTCTCATCAATGATGCTTTAGTATAGAAAGGGTTAAACTTATTATCTGAACATTTCCTATGGGATAACAACTGGTCAATGCTGCTTTAGTATAAACATGGTTAAACTTATTATTTGAACATTTCCTATGGGATAACAACTCATCAATGATGCTTTAGTATAGAAAGGGTTAAACTTATTATCTGAACATGTCATATGGGATAACTACTCATCAATGATGCTTTAGTATAGAAAGGGTTAAACTAATCGGAATATTTGATATGGGATAACTACTCATCAATGATGCTTTAGTATAGAAAGGGTTTAACTTATTATCTGAACATTTCATTTGGGATAACTACTCATCATTGATGCTTTTGAATATAGAAAGGGTTAAACTTGTTACCTAAACATTTCCTATAGGATAACTACTCATCAATGATGCTTTCGTATAGAGAGGGTTAAACTTATGATCTGAACATTTCCTCTTGGATAACTACTCATCAATGATGCTTCAGTATAGAGTGGGATAAACTTATTAGCTGAACATTTCCTATGGGATACTACTCATCAATGATGCTTTAGTATAGAAAGGGTTAAACTTGTTATCTGAACATTTCCTATGGGATAACTACTCATGAATAATGCTTTAGTATAGAAAGGGTTGAACTTGTGATCTAAACATTTCCTATGGGATAACTACTCATGAATAATGCTTTAGTATAGAAATGGTTGAACTTGTTATCTAAACATTTCCTATGGGATAACTACTCATGAATAATGCTTTAGTATAGAAAGGGTTAAACTTATTATCTGAACATTTCATTTGTGATAACTACTCATCATTGATGCTTTTTAATATAGAGAGGGTTAAACTTGTTACCTAAACATTTCCTATGGGATAACTACTCATGAATAATGCTTTAGTATAGAAAGGGTTGAACTTGTTCTCTAAACATTTCCTATGGGATAACTACTCATCAATGATGCTTTAGTATAGAGAGGGTTAAACTTATGATCATCATTTCCTATGGGATAACTACTCATCAATGATGCTTTAGTATAGAAAGGGTTAAGGTTAATGGGAGCGACACTAGACATTCAGAACATGATGCCAATGCCCCAAAGTTCCGATACCCCTTAGTTTCGAATGTCTAGGCAGTTAACCGACATAAACACGGTCTTCAACCTTTCTATTCTGAATACTCATTGAAGTGCGCATGGATTTCCTTTATATTCTGGTCGATAAACTAAAATTTTAGGGTCAACCTAAGTTGGACTAAGTTGGTTTCTATTCCATTTTGAAGAGGAATGTATCCTCTATAGCATATCCAAAATCGGCTAAAATCGGCTTTGAGTATTTACTGTAATCCAAGATGATGTCCATGATGGCAGTTGGTATCGAAAAATTCTGAATTTCGGTGGTTGGGGCGCCAACTAATACCAAATTAGTAATAAAATAAAATACACACAAACAATGCTTAGTCGTAAGCCATATCGGTAGAATGCCTGTCCCAGTATGGCCGCCAAAATGGACAAAATCATATGAAATTTACAATTTGTGGAAAATTTAATAGCTAGTCATACAAGAACGAACAAGCCATCGAATTATACGAGGAAGAATGATTTCAGAGTATACGGGGAGCTTTTAGTAATAGATGTAAGAATTATCTCTAATGTATCTCGCGAGAGAGAAAACGAAAGCCAGGTCTCATACAACAATTAAATATGTACTTTTTGGGCGCCAAGAAACAGAATAACGCAGTTTTATCTGTACTGTTCATCTTGAATCGCGTAATATATGTGTAATTAAACAGTTAAATGTTATCTAATAGGGATGTATTGACTATGTGACCTTTTCTAGAAGCATAAATGTATGTAATGAAAACAGTCTCACGAATGTGACAGATAATCATTTATTTTTAAGTCTGCAACGCCAAATATGTCAAAATTCACTACTATAGAACAGTATGAGAGCTATTCATATGGTACTAGGCAAAATGTGTAGATCCTATTGTCCGTGTCTGTCCGTGTCTTAAAATAGTAGTCATAGTTGCCTCCGGTCAAGTGATTAAACACGAATATTTCGCTTTTATCACACAAATACATGGTGGTATACCATGAACGCAATTTATCAAAATACAAAGGAGTACAATAAACTATCTTCAATAAATTCTCAACATAACCAAATTTGCCTACATACTCTGTGGCAGAGACTGTATTTATACCTGGAAATTGTATGTGCTTAAATGCACTACGGCGACATATACGCGAAACGTACTACCTTTTCCTCAACCGCATCGCCGCGTTTACCCATTCCCCCTAATGTAACACACATCTGCTGCATACAAAACCATAAATAGCAACATTGAGTGAATGGTAAACGCAGAACTAATACTTTAAACGCTGATGACCTGATATTTAGCGCAAGTAGGTGGGTGGCAATGGTAATATAATTTCAAACAACAAGATACTGAAAACTAATATTGTGCATTGCATGGTACATATTCCCGTTGTAAAGTGCCGATTGAAGTAATTTGAACAAAATTGTCTACTAAGAAACCAGTTTGGAAGCAGTATGAAAATTGGTATTAAATAAAATGTACGATGTACAGTCTCTTCGATCTAGTGAGATAGGGTACTATTCTGTTGAAGAGATGGGTGTTTCTTTACAGTATAATCAGCATTACGACATACGTGTATGGTTTATTATCACGGAGAGTGTTGAAAATTCCGGAAATATAACTAGTATTTACACAGCAAGGGTGTGGATTTCAGTTTCATTCAATAATTACTCATCATTCCAAATGAAACTACCACGCACTGTGTGACGAAATATTACTTCGTGTGTTGCATGCCCGAAATAACTGTTTTTGGTCCGACTGTTTGGGTGCATTCTAAGCAGAAAACCCGAACATAAATCATTGGGTTAACGTGCGTTGCAGTGATCGATAAATCATTCAGTTAGATCTGTTTTAATTATATGTGTACCTTTAAAGATATATAACAACATACTTGTAAATTACCAATGTGTATTTTCGCGTATAGGTGGTTATCCAATATGTTGCTTTCGTCGTAGCATGGATTGGAGTTGCGGCCATTTCAAAGCCGCGAATCCATTATTTTCTGTCCTTGTCACTCTATTCACCCTCTATACTCTGATTTCACACAAACTGGTATATATCGGATGGAGGATTAATGCGTTCTAGTGTCGCCGATGAAGGATATTGTAGAAAAACGTACTTCACAAGGTCGAAAATGGGCATTTTTAAAAATCTCTGTAAAAAAGTTTGCTCAAAGCGGATTTTAGCCGATTTTGGATATATGTTGTAGTGAATATATTCCTCTTCAAATTGGAATAAAAACGAACTTAGTCCAAATTTATTCTAGGTCAAACCTTTTATCGACCAGACTATTAGGACATGTTCAGATATTAAGATCAACAAATTATGTACGTTGTTGAACTTATTGTCTGAACATTTTCCACAAATTAATAGAAATCTATCAGCACTTTTATCATCTTTTCTCCTGTCTGTCGTCTGTTGTTATTACCTAAACATCCCTCCAAATGATTAGTTGACTGTTATTGTTGTAACTGTGTGCAATAATCCATTTATAATAAAGGGCTACAAAAGTCCACATATATATAGCTCTGAAATCGCCCAACACACGTGAGCACGCGAGCAGGGCGTATCCTACATACTCCCCCGTAATCCGATATATTCTGCGCCACTCGAACGATATTGAAAACTACTTTTGCTAACTGGCGAAATTATAAACAATCATACATTTGTACTAATATAAAAGTGGCAGACGATATCAAACTAAAAGTGTACGTCGCAGTCAAGTTAACCGTTAACTCATCTTGACCTCTCGATCTCCGATTGATTGACGATTCCTAGCCATTACTCCCTGCCCATAAGGACCGCAATTTCAAAGGTGTGGAATATGCCTTATGTTCGCAAATGAAATTTGAAATCATGTTATCCACAGATACAGACACGACCTATACTCTGTTTCATTTTACATTGCTTTAACATCTAGAGATATAAGGAAGAAAATGAGTTGGCGCACGATGTTAACTCCGTGGGAAGTACTATTGGGACCCAAATATATAAGCATACCCGTATGCATGTTCATTTTGGAGATCATGTGACATGTTCTGAATCTGACTCCATAGTCCCAATTTGCTTCTAGCTCCCACCCTCGTGATATTTACTTAAAGTGGGGTCATGTGCACTTTCTGTTTGTACATTTGAGTTGGAGGAATAGAAGTGGTTGATTATATATATGTGACAAACTGACTCGCTCCCGTGTTAGAAGTTCCACCCGTGTGCTTATTGGGCGAAATAACAGACATCTCATAATAAGAGAAAACGCAAAAGTAGACAGCTGACAACATAAGCTAATGAACGGTCCGAAACGGGACAATAATCTCAATGCCTTGATGTGTTGACGAGACATACCATCGTGTAATACACGAAAGTGATAACATATCAGAGAACAACGCAGAAATGATGGTGTAGAAATGAAACTAGTACCGTAATTAAACAGATTCATACTGAACTTAAAGGGGTACTGTACACAAATTCCGACCATTTATGGACCATCTCCTTTTATGATCCAAAGAGTATATGCAACAAATGAATGAAATTTGTTTCATATATGCTGTTAAGTATAAAATGTGATGGTCCCATAAATGGCCGTATTTAGGGTAGAGTCTCCCTTTTACATGTACACACCAATGATATAGATAACATAGGCACTAAAGTCGCCTATTCTTGTCCCGGTGAGTTATCACAGCGCATATCTCTTGCAGTTCAGATGCTAACGAAAGTTGAGCATGGTTTTGTGTTATTTTTATCATTTTGTTGTTATTGACTGATCCCAATAGTCAAGCAACCAACTAAGAGGGGTGTAACAATCACATGGGACATCACATGGGACATCCAGATAAACTGATCAGGCAACACCTTGCAATAAGCTGAAGCCAGATCGCAGAGAACACCGTGTCTCCCTATATTGATGTTTCAGTGCCACCCCATGCATGCACTCACTATATTGATGTTTCAGTGCCACCCCATGCATGTACTCACTATAGTCATGTTTCAGTGCCACCCCATGCATGCACTCACTATAGTCATGTTTCAGTGCCACCCCATGCATGCACTCACTATAGTCATGTTTCATTGCCACCCCATGCATGCACTCACTATAGTGATGTTTCAGTGCCACCCCATGCGTGCACTTACTATAGTGATGTTTCAGTTCCACCCGCGAGACGTGACAATTTAATGTGCCCAGATAGACTCATTGCATGGGTAAGTAGAACGGCGAGCAACATAACTATTGTGGTTATTTGTCACCAAAATACGTACCCCAGTAAGACAGCATACCTACTCGTGTCACATATCGCATGTGCGTGTATGGTACGTGTGACATCAGCCAATAAGTATACGTACTTCATAACCGGGCCCGTAATGTTTTGAACACCGTATTACTGTCGTATATATGAATCTGCGAGGCCTTAGTTGTCGAAAATATTCATATTTGTTCCAATCACCGTAAACAGAAAAACATTAAAACGCATACAGTTTCGTTCCTATATACCATGACCATCGCGTAAACAGCATGTTATCATAAAGATGTACTATATTTGACCTAAGCAAGAGCCTGATTGTATTACAGAAGACAACACAATGCTGCTTGCTAATCACACACAAATGGCATAAACGCTCTTTATTCGTTCCATATCAGGAATTCACCCACAAAGAACGCTCTTTATGTTTACCATCATAATATAAACAAACACCAGAAAAGTAACTTTTTATGCTTTTGTTTACATAACAATGGTCAAAAATATGACAATAACATACTGTTTATGCGATATTTCTTATTTGTATACGGACAAAGTCTGTCTACATTTTGTTGTTCTTTCTGTTTGTGGCGGTTTTTGACGGGTGGAAATATTTTCACAGGATACCCACCGCCAAGGCCAACCGTACCTTTAGTTCTGGGTGACCACAAAATTATAGGTTCCCCTGTGACTCAGTTTGTAATGTGTATGGCGCATTATGCCAACATTAGCTGTCCAGTGTTGGCGCAGCTTGTTCAAATCACGATAACAGTGGTTTGTGATCCGCGGACAGGGAAGGCAATCTGGGACAGTTCGTCATCTTCTTACTAGGTGTCGGTGGTTTCTACGTGCAGTGGAGGGATTTCCCAGTGAAATTCAGCATCTATGCTGTATTTCGGCCACCCATAAACTGACAACGTCGCAAGCCTGCAAATAGCGTGTCTGTCATTAGCAGAATGAGGTCCGCAGAGGGTGATTTTAGTGACGCTATCCCGCACAGCGGGCTAGCATCACTAAATTCACCCTCTGGGAACATCATTCTGCTAATGATAGACACGCCATTTGCAGGCTTGCGACGTTTGTCAGTTCTATGGGTGGCCGACATACAGCATGGATGCTGAATTTCGAACAGTGTGATATCCTCTACAGTCATGCACGTCCTGGCGGCATCACCGTTTGATCAAATCATCAATCAATTGTTCATTTCTCTTCACTCAAAAGTACATGAGTATCGATTACCAGAGAGAGCGGCCAGTGACCAGTGTCAGCAGGTACCACCCCGTGTTTGTTGATTGAATAATTCCTCAATTGACAGATCATTTTGGCATATGCTGAGCAATTAACAGTTAGGTACCATAAATAGAATACATGATACCGAGACTCCTTGTACATCTCAGCATGTAATTATTTTTTTGTATATACTATTATCCATTGTATTAGCAAACTGTCCTCGTGTGGATGTTTTTTGCCAATAAATCATTATCTATCTATGGTCAATGTCTGTTCCACGAATGTGGACATGACAACGATCAGATAATTGCTTATAATGTGTTCACAGTAGGAATATTACATGTAAAAATGCGAACAATTTACACCGTGCCCGTTGCCATTGTTACCCGTGGCCATTGTTACCTTTATTTGACTTGCGAGAGTGGTTGATCTTCATTCAGGGGCGTGGCGAAAGGGGGTTTGGTGTGTCTACCCCCCCCCACCAACTTTAAACTAATTATATATGCTGTATTTCGCCCCCCCCCCCATAAAACTGACAACGTCGCAATACATGCATGGAATAACGACCAAGCTGACGACAAAACTAACTAACAAAACCACCAACATTATGTCGGTTCAGTATCAACATTTGTTGAGTAAAGTGCATGAAAAACAAACATCAGGACGAAGGTACTATATAGTATTAGTAAAATGTTCTAGGTCTGACCTCCAAATTGATACTCGCCAGCCAGATATTGATATAGCAATGTGCATGTAAGGTTACAAATACTAATTCGCTTTGTACAACTCAGACAGTGGGATATCATCTACAGCCATGCACGTCCTGGCGCCATCGCTGTTTGATCAAATCATCGAAGTGTTCATTGTGGGCAGATATCCACCAGAATTTTGAATGGGAGTATCATTGCAAATCTCCGGAGCAAAAGTTACAGAGTTACAAATATTTCTGGATGTGAAATGATGTGGTATTGAAATGATAAATAATATCTGCTGGGTCGTCTTCAAACTTGTTCCATTAGAATGGTGTTCTATTAATTTTCGAATTTTATATTGGTTTCTCAAAAGTAGGTCAAAGGTTGTAATTCCAGAAACAAATTTTTTTAAATAAATTTATAACAATAATTGATAATTTGCCTAGCCCAACCGCCAATTAAATGCAATGAATGCTAATGGTTTGCATGCTTTAGCACCCGGACAACAGTTACTGCTTCCTACATAACTTTTGCCTTGGTGATTTGCATGTAAAATTGGTCACGTGTCCTCCAGGTTACAGTACACCAATTATTCTCCATAGGCGACAGTGTTAATGTCCAGGCCTATTCTCTATTCCTTGTGAATGCTGGAAGTTTCTAACCTAGTCAATTTTGAAGAATGACTCTTTGGACCCAATATGGCCTAAAAAAATGAATAGGTCCGTGTGCTTTTCCATCTTTAAATTAACCGCTTTTGATACTACCCTAATTCCGCACAAAAAATCATCATAAAATTTTCAAACATACCTCCAACAAATCAATAATGTTACGGATCAGTTGTGATTCGTCTGTGTCTGTTTTTGCTTATCTTCTAAGCCAGTGGCACCGGCAGATCACAACTGATTCGATTTCGATGGAGCCGAGGCTCTGTCTTCGTCTCGGTCCACACACAGTTCCATATTTCTTGGAGAGACTCTCGTGCGATACTTGACAATATATATGTCTTACATTGATTTTGTTTTTGTTTTTGTTTTTTGTTACAGATACATGCCAATGGAGTCAAATTATTATATTATAAATGTCTTATTTTCAGGGGTGCACCATACATTGTTGTTCCATTGTATATAATTGCTATTGTAATACTCATGTTTGTTAATTTATGTCAATCTTCATTTATGGAGGAAATAAAGATGTAATAAAGATGTATTAATAATTATAAGCCAGGTTAATTATTTTCATGGTGGCATTGATTTTTTCTCTTTTTTTAGCATTAATTCTATCCCAATCTTAATCAACCATTCAGCTGAAAGATGTGATGTTATGCTGATTTGAGTGTGGGGTGACAGCAAACCAAGGGGGGGGTAATTTTATGCTGATTTGAGTGTGGGTGACAGCAAACCAAAGGGGGGGCGGTATTTTTATATTTGGTGTACTATAACCTCCATGCACTCATCCAGTATGGGTAACTTAATCCGTACATCGGCGGATAGTTTACTGCCAGCTTCGCAGAAATAAAACAAGTCGTGTCATTCCTTAATTTGATACAATTAACGGAACTGAAATCCGAAGCGATTTAAGATCGATTGAACACACGCCGTAATAGCAATTATCCGGTGTGTCCAGACGAGGCCCGACACCAAGTACCTGAATAAATATTCCGACGTACCAATGGGGCAATTTCCGGTACACCGTGACACAAGACACGGTGTTTACCGCATTTCAGTTGAACCACGCACACACCGTAATCGAGATGTATATTAGCTCAGTGAACAATCTCATCAGGATCGAAACTCAATGAGCATTGCCTGACGGATCATTAACGCCATCGGTGTAAACTGTTCTACAAAGTTTATAAATATGTGGTCCCATAGGGATTTTATAAATATATCATTGGTTTTTCCGGTTATTTTGGGACGCGTTAAAGTTGTACTGCGACCCCGAGTCCGGTAAAAGCTGTAGTTGGAATGTCCAAGTTCGTGAAAGTTCTACTGACTATGCCGATGATTTGAGAAGCTTTATTGTTTTAGAATATTGTAGGAAGGCTAATCTGGCCGTGTCAAATTGAGCTATATAGCGATGGGATATATCGCAGAACAACACATTTTGGGTTTTCGTGGGGTGTGTATTCGCTGGATGTCTTATAGTTGCAGTGTGTAACTATTATGACCGCGTTAATTGCGTTCGATGTTTAGGTATGAACAATGGCTGGGCCATGCACACTTGAAGAGTTTATGGCGGGAACACAATTTTTGATTTAGAAGCTTTCTGGTTTGGTGAATGAAAAACCTGCAGTAATAAGCCGTAGTTTTTTGTAATAATTTGAAGGATTAGTTGTTTTAACGCAATTCTGAGGCAGTGCATTAATGTAACCAATATATTTTATATTATAATTTATATTTATGGCTAATAATATGATCTTGGGGGCGTTACCATTTCTGACTATGGTTTTCTTGTATTTATTGTGACGGAAAATGTACAGAGAACAAGACCATGGTACAAATGCGACAGTATGCACATGGGAACGGTATGATTTAATGGACTCAATCGTGAGTTAACCCTTTACCCAACAGAAAGGCCCTGTGCCAATGCATTCTCTTATATATGCGAGTCGACCATAGGTCGCCTCGCATATATAAGAGAATGCATTGGCTTAACACATTAAAAATTATAAAATTGTTAAAGAATGTAAGAAAAAATGGTAAAAAGTGTTAAAAAAAGATTTTGTTTAGGCCAATGCATTCTCTTATATATGCGAGGCGACCTATGGTCGACTCGCATATATAAGAGAATGCATTGGCACAGGGCATAACTGTAACTATCACAATGTGGTCAAGGAGCCGGTTCCAATGATATCCATATTTGTATGGTTCTATTGAGACAGACCGAAGATATTTTAGGCTGTTGAAGCTTTATTTGGCCGGTTTTGGCCGTTTTGTTGGGTAAAGGGTTAACACGCGTTGGAGTTGATAAACATATTTACACTATTTACATATAATAATGCTGTAGGGACACCAGCGTATATATCATCATCGTCGTTATCATCATAATCATCATCATCATCGTCATCATTATCATTATCTACCTCATCACCGTCACCATCATCATCATCTTCATCATCATAATAATCATCAGCGTGGTCATCCTCAACGTCGTCATCGTCAACATCATCGTCCATCATCATCATCATCATCCCCATCATCGTCGCACACAACCGGTAGCCAATAAACATCATCATCATCGTCATCATCACCATCAACAACATATTCATTATCATAATCATCATCAGCGTGGTCATCATAGTGAACATCATCGTTCATCATCATCATCATCATCGTCGTCCATCGTCCATCGTCATTGTCGTCGGCTCACTACTACCATCATCATGATCATGGTCATCATCATCATCATCATCATCATCATCTTCACCATCATGCAGCAACACCATCATTATCATCCTCATCATAATCATCTTCATCATCATAAACAACAACAACAAAAACCGCAGCAGCAGCAGCAGCAACAAGAACAATAAAATCATCACAGCACAATTGTTGGGACTTACATTATTGGGCATCTTCTCCCCGGGTTCATCAGCTACTGGTGAATATGGCGATCAGTGTGGGGAAACTACTCCTGGCGATTTGGTTCTCTACCGAGCTTTATTTACATTCTCTACCTAGCAAAGTTTTCGGAGGGCATATACTACTTTGCCTAAGGCAGATAATCGAGTTATTCGCAGAGAACCGAGCGCTCGGTAGAGAATCTGAGTCCTCAGCAGAGAATCGGAATCGGAAAATAAAAAGTCAATTTCTTTGCATTTTTGGGATTAGTTTTTAATTTATTTTACACACACTGATGGCCAGTGAATATTATTTCACGGTAGCGCTATGAAACCCACGAAACACTGTTCTATTGTTGTTGATTTGTACGTGTTATGCCGCGATTGCTCGATAGTGAATCTGAATCGTCGCTAAAACGGCTCATGAAACTCGGTAGAGAACCAACTCTCTTGGAGTAGTTCCCCCACAGTGATGGCGATTATGTTACAAGAAGAAAGTGAATTAGTCCAGGAGATCGGGAGGTAGTGTTGCTCATATTGACGGACAAGCTGCGACCATGTTATTTTTAATGTTTTAGGTATGGTAATGAAGAAAAATTATCATAGCAAGAACAAATTTGTAGCCTTCTTTGGTTTTTGCGATTTTTTGGGCATTTTTCTAAGTTTTTAGCCCAAATTTTTTTATTTTTTTCAATTTGTAACCATTTCATTACGTGCGCTCGCGCAACAGTATGGCGATCAGACAGATTCGTAGCTTGGTAGCTTGGTAGCTTGGTGTCACACTCCATGACGTCACCAAAAACGACGTAAAACCTCGTGGCGTTCTGACATTTTTACTGTGCCGCGTTTTTGCAATGTTTATATTGTGTGTTGTTTTCGATTATTTGTTTGTCGCCGATATCGTCATTTGTCAGGATTCCCTGTTTCTATATTTAAAACTGGTATGCTCGTAGTGAGCCTCGATTTCGATTTTTTCTCCCAGGTCAAAATACGTCAGAGTTATGACAAAAATAGATCGACCCACATTTTCTCGATAAGAACACTACATCAAAGAGTCTATAGACACCTTCGGGACCTACATAGACTCCTTCATTTGGGTATTTTTACTTATAATTGGGAAGTTTTATCATTTTTGGTTCGTGCGAAGACCTCTTATTATGCGGGAAAAGAGAGACATTCAAAACGCGATTTCGTAATTCGACGCAATAGGCTGAACAGCCTAACCTTCAGCCGAGTTCCGGATCAAATACGACGAATGACGTAACACAAAACAAAACCCATTTGTTGACACAAACACCGTTTGAAGAGTTTATTATTACATAAAATGATCGTTATTGATTAATTATTGATTAATTATTTATATTTATTGTTGCATTATAGCTGCTATCAATATTTACACAAATGGTATTAATTATTTCTTATAATTGCTCCTTTGGTCAACTTTGACTATCAGAATATGAAAATCAAAATATGCCACTGAAAAAAAATGTAATCGATATTAAAGTCTCATCCTTTCGGAAACATAGAATTGGTTTTAATTACTTAAATGATAAATATAGTAATTTGCCTTTTATCTGTGATGAAATGAGAAATGGTAATTGTCTTTTTTTGCTAACATTAAATTAAATTGAATAAATTAAGTAAAATACAGTGAAATTATTTTTTTAATTATTGTTTATTACATTTTTGCGCACGTTGGCATCTCTATGAGTGCATTCTAGTTTTAGTATGATTTTGGTGATTAAGTTGAATAGTAATTGTGTTAATAATGTTAAATAACTAATCGTGCTAAAACAAATTGAAGAATTTAAATTTTTTACCATTTAATTTTTTTTTTTTATGCAAAATCGTCCAAATTGCAACCATTTCATCTTAGTATGATTTTAGTGGTTAAATTCGCCATTAATTATTTTAATAGTGTTAAATAATTTACAACTTGTCTTCTACAATGTTTTTTAATGGATTTAAGAAGGTTTCTACTTGTTTTCTAAGTTGAGGGGGGTCTAATTCAAATCCAATTAAACATTGTACTGTTCAAAATTAGATCAAATTCTTAAGAAGTATGGTAGATATACGTAACTAGTTTTCAAAACTTATACATATGCCTTTCTATCATGTGCGTTATGCACGCGAGTCGGATTTTACAAATTAAATTATGATGAAAAATCCAGAATTTTGGGTGTGATCACATTTGTGGTCATAATATTCCCATTAGAGAGTGGGTGGACATGGGGCATGAGACACTGTGTAGCACTGTGCAGTATATATGTATATGACAAGCATGACATGAGACATTAGTATCTTTCTACTAAACTGTGCTTCCAGAGTTATCAGGAATAGAGTATCGGTGTTATTTCTTACCCAAATAAATTTTAAAACGGTGTATGTGGGTTAAAGGACCACTGGGAGATAATAGGATGTCCAATGACTCCTATATTTCTATCGTATCACAGTAAAGCTGTTTTTGTAAAATTGGCGCGGTTTACACGATCAAAGTTCGATTTTCTTTACAATATGTTGCAAGCAACTAATTATATAGAGTTACGGTTCTTGAAGTTGTGTAGGGAAACTCGAGTCAGCATAACAAAAAAAATCTGGCTGCTGATTGGTTGATTATCATTGAGGGAAATATGGAAGGGGTCTGGATATTTTTATGCTGCTGATTTATGTGCAGTAAATGGGGTAGTTGTAGAAATGCAAGATTATCATTTGAAAAAAAATACCGAAAAGGGCGCGTTTGTTGTCACATACTGGTGCAACGGATGACGTTCTAAGGAAAAATTGACCACTTGAAGTTCAAATAGGTTTAACCCATGACCGGAGGGACTTTTAGTTGACACTGTCATCTATGGAAAATAATTAGGTGTTTGTAACCTATAGATACGAAGCTTCGGTACATTAATTATTATTCATATATTACTATATTTAAATCAGATGTATGCATACAGTCGGCGTCGAAACAAAAACACGAATGTACCGATTATTCGTGACATTCAAGTTAAATGTTCAATAATAGAAAATTATACTGTGACTGCTTCATTCAACATGAAGTTAATCAAGGTGTATCGTTATTAATAACAGTATACAGTAATATCGAAATAAGAAGAATCATGTGGCCCTGGGTACTTATCCCCCAGCGCTGTGGCAAAACAATTGACAATGTATTCTTAAACCCAAACCTGTGGCGGTTTTTCATCCAATGTACCGAAGCTTCGTGCCATGTACCGAAGCTTCGTGACGTGTCAGAACTCCAGGAATATACCACCACAGGACATCATATGGCACCGATAACAAACGTTGAATGGTAACCAGAAACCCGGATATTAATAATTTCAGATCATAATTAGCATCGATATTAACCCATCGAGGAATATGTCATAATGACACACTATATTACACCCACCCCTATATAACTGCTCCCTCTCTGACACAGGGCTACATAAGAAGATTATCGATGTCTACTTAATGAGACTATATATACAGTTCCGTCAAAATCTGGTGAAAAATGTTACCTCGCATCGTTAACCCCAAATCTGTGGCGATTTTTCATCCAATTTACCGAAGCTTCGTGACACGTACCGTCAAATGGCATCAAACGTTGAATGGTCACCATAAACTTCGATATCAGTCATTTCAGATCGTAACTATCACAGAAATATATATTAATCCATGGTGTAATTATGTCAAAATCACACGCTATATTACACCCACCCTATATAACTGCTTTACTTCAGCCCTGACACAGTGCTACATACAAGACGTTTATCCATATCTACTTAATGAAAGTATATAGTTCTGTCGAAATCTGGCGAAAATGTTACCTTGCATCATTAACCCCAAATCTGTGGCAGTTTTTCATCCTATGTACTGAAGCTTCGTGACTTGTACCGAAGCTTCGTGACATGTCAGAACTCCAAGAATATACCCAATGGGACATCAAATGGTATCAAACGTTGAATGGTCACCATAAATCTCGATATTAGTCAATTCAGACCATAATTAGCATAGCATTATATATTAACCCATCGAGAAATACGTCAACATGACACACTATATTACACCCACTAAAAAAAGTTTATCCATGTCTACTTAATGAGAGTATACAGTTCTGTCAAAATCGGGCGAAAAATTTGGTCTATAAATACCGCAGTGTGACACATTTAAGATAGACGAAAACAATAAACACCTTTCAACCCAAAGATAGTTACATTTTAATTGAAAAAAATAGTCCAAACATGAAAAGTAAATTTTTGCCGATATTTAAGTCAAGTTTTTGAGAGAAATGTCCAATATTTTTGGTGATGTCAGTGGTGACAATAGTAACAATTAACCATGGTACATCAGACATGTTAGTATTCAATGTATAGAAGGCAGAATAACCAATTTTGTACATCATCCACAACTTGTAATCGATTGCAGGACATGCTGGGGCAATATTTACCATTTCCCATATTTTGGCGGCCATATTGGCAGCCATTTTGAGCCAACGTAAGAATTGTGGGTCCATTGAGTTGGAATATTCATAGGTAATCATGTGCATCACTTACATTACAAAGTTATGTTCATGTCTTGTTAAAATATTACTAGAATCCCAATTGTGATGTTTTTGTGTGAAATTTTATACCGCATTCTGTAAATTCGTATTTTTGAGGGAACGGAAGGGGTTAGGTCCCCAAAAAGTGCATATTGAATTGCCCCAATGATCAGTCAATATACAAAATAAAGTCACATTACTCAACCAATTCCAAACAGCATTAATCGATCTAGAAGATATTTGTAAAAACAAAGTAATATTTTAAACTTCCGGCGGCCATTTTGGTGGCCATCTTGGATGGTGAGTTTCAAAAAAGTGACATTATGTCCTACCTTCACGAAAATATATACATTTGTATACATTTTACAAGATTTTTACCGCTATAATTTGCATAAAACTGACTTAGAGTCTGGTCTGAAAAACAGCGGCCATGATGGACGCCATTTTGTCTGGAGTCTATATGGTGACTTTTTTTTCTTGTTAACATTGCTTAAAAGTTGAAGGACATAATAAGGAACAAAATGAGTGGGGAGAAGTTAAGTCCCAAGAAGTGCAAGGGTACCAATATTATCTCTCTGAATACTAGTAGTACTATGACGTCGCCGGAAAATTCTTCTATTTTCGGTCGTCGGGTAGGTCAATAAAAACATGTTTTTCGCCAATTAAGCTACAAATTCACCACTGCTATCATGGATTTTCGTAATCTACATATATTTTTCTACAAAAATAGACTGGATAGCACTTGTCCGTCAATATGAGCAACATTTGTTATTTCTTGGGGTCGATCTCCTGGAATAAATGCATGTATTGAATTAGTATGGAGAAATATGCTCCAGGTGGCCATAATCAACTCAGCATTCGTATAGTATGAAATGAACAAGGTTCGTAAAGTACCAATATACACCGTCTTTGCTGACAGGGCGGCTGAAATATGTAATCGAACAAATGGTTGTAGGCACTCCCTCAGAATATGAAGTGTTCGTTGCTTCGTGTATGTTAGTGTACACATTTCGCCATGTTTGTCCAATGTCGCCATTCAATACGTCATATTTCTGCATGGCCAACCAATAGAAAGGTGACTATTCTACAGACGTGGGAACAACGTGGGGATCATGGCGACTGTTCTAATCTCATCTCTTATTGATATATAATTGGTTATTGCGCTGAAAGTGTAAAGCACACAATGAGTCAGAAGTCATGAATTATTGCATGGAATTTCCCCGATAACATAATATGCATGCCGGCGCATCGTTGGAATGAAGGCTAAACATCTACCCGCAATTCCTCAGAGGTGCAGACGATAAGCTTCCCCAGAATCGCCCCTGACGCGACAATTATAGCTAGGTTAACGTCCGCCGCACACGATGCAACTTTGTTGTGCAACTACATGCATTTATAGTATATGTGACGTCGTGTGCGGAGCCACGAAATTTGTTGCACAACATTATCATGATTATTATGCTTCACCGCACACAACCGGATTGCCAAGAAACAAAAATCTCTGACATTCCGCTTGAAATAATTTTATTTATTATAAACAAGAAATGAGTTGCGTTCATAATGAGACACTCTCCACATTCACGTACGTAACTCATCGATGACGGGGGCAGCTCTGGCGCAACATTAAAGACCCTGTGCCAATGCATTATCTTATATATGAGAGTCGACCATATGTCGCTTCGCATATATAACATAATGCATTGGCCTAACAATTATTAACCTTTTTTATCAATGTTTCTTACATTCTTTCAAAATTGTTTAAAAGCCTTTTGGGAGCCTTTATTCATCACCGGAGGGGTCAGGGACCCATGTACAAAGGGGCCTGTGGCTCATTTGTGTGTTAGGGGCCTGCGGCCCATGTGTGTGGTTCGCGCACATTTGAACCTAAATATTCACATAGGTTCATATCCTACTTATTTTATTCATTTTGAAAAAACTAACCTTTGTTATAACCTCCACCACCTCCTGACTCTGACTGTCTCAAAATTATGGTGATGTCTATACAACATATCAGAATCCATGGGCTCAGTAATATATTTCCATTGCGTTATACTGATATTTTCATCTAACGGTTATATGTTACCAGCGGAATGTCACATTCAGATGTCCCTCACCTCACCGTCCCATATGCAACATGCATGCCATAGCGTAATGTCATCTCCACTATAAAGGCTCATATGAGATCCCAGTAACATAAATATGGTGTGTTTGCAGTTATAACAGGTTATATTATGATTTAAACTGTTACAAATGTCAAATATGGGCAAAATGGTCTTTAGTGAAAAATTTGCATGAGGTTATAAAAATGCGCTGGGGGGGGTATTTTTTCGGAGCTTATTTCAGCCGTATATCAATATTTCTTTAAAGGCACGGTTGGCCTTCTCTGTGGGTATGCTGTTACAATAGTCACACCCGTTAAAACTGTCATTAACAGAAATAATATTAAAATTACAGACATATTATGTTCTTATACCAATTCTAAATATCGCGTTAATAGTATGTTATTGTCAAGTTCGTACACTGTGTTGTGTTAACAAAAGCCAGGTTCTGTAACATGTTTACATGACAAAGCATACGAACTTGGCAATAACATACTATTTACGCGATATTTATTATTTGTATTGATCAAAGTCTGTCTACATTTTAATAATTTTTCTGTTTATCACTGGGGTTCAACGATTCCTGTAGTTTTGGATCTAACACGATTCCGTCCCGGCTCATAACACGTTCTAACGCAATTTTAATGGCGATTAGTATTAGTGTTATGTTTTCTATTGACGACGTTATTTCTTTGTGAAATCAGTTTCTCACAAGCCCGCGAACGTCCATTTGACATTTAACGAAAATTGGTGTAATTATTGTACTCAATCGACGCCGTGATCAGTGAAATATTTACGAAACAAAATGTCAAACTTGGAAAGTTCTAAATTTATCAATTTTGGACAAATGTTGGTGCCTCCCAACCGATCACAATCACTGACTTTAAATATCTAAATCTTGCAACTTCGCACACCACATAAGTAGATTTCCCGCAAAATCCCTTTCAATTGAGCCATCTAGATACATGTGTATACCCACATACATTTCTAAAACAAATATTTATAAATTGTTATATAGTGCCCTTCCCGATCTCAACTCTCCATTCCTGACTCCGACTGTCTCAAAATTATGGTGATAAATATATACAACATATCAGAATCCATGGTCGGAGGCTCAGAAATATAATTGATTTTCATTGCTTTATACTGATATTTTCATCTATCGCGGGTTGGAACCCACTCCAACAGCATCCAGTCCAAACTGAATGATAGTATACCCTCGTACCCCCCTCCAAAATAAAAAATTAATTAAAACTCCAAGTTAATTTTGTGACCCGACCACGACCATAATTTCTATATACCTCGACTCTAATCCCTTACTTCGACGGTACCAGAACCACGGAGATGCCTACACATATAAGTCGGTTCTGCTTATATATGTGTGTATAAAAAGGATTGGTGGAAATTTGCGGCAAAATATTTTTCTGCCACCCCATCCCTGTTCTCATTTCCGATTCCGACATCATTACTTTGGCAATAAATATAATTATTATAAATTATTATAAATAACACCAGTAGATGTTCCCATAAAATACCTCCAGTTAGAAGACTTTTGAGCCCTATAGATAGCTGACCACCAATTCAGATAGGGGACATACTGCCATATATATAGACATAATTATGTTGAAAATATATCATAGATGTTCTCCTTATAGGACATTTGACTGTTCGCTAAAATAAATACATCGAATTTGACAATATATTCCAAAATGGTTACTTCTTTAAATATTTAAACAGAGCGAATAAAATGTAGTGATCAAGTTAGAGTCGGAACATAAATAGCTGTTAGATCCTGATCTGAACCATGAAATCGGAAACGAGTCGGAGTAATTTCTTAACTACGGCGCGATTATTGTGGTATGTGAGAAAAATGAACTCGTCACGCATCCATTACACCCACCTGTCTGTCAATAAAGTTCTTTTTTCGGCAAAAATGAAACGCAAACTTTTTAAAAATCGGAATAGAGCCGAAGTCTGATCAAACAGAGTCGGAGTTAAACTCGGTTAGATCCAAAACTGCACGAATCGTTGAACCCCATTGTTTATGGGGGTTTTAACGGGTGTGATTATGTTAACAGCAATAGAAAACAGCGAAAAGGCAATTCGTGCCTTTAATATTGGTATTTTTATCAGCGACATTAGTAATTTTCACTGAGCGGGTCACTTGGATTAACATCTGCTATAGGAGAGTAATTAAACGGAATTTCGAGGTAGCTAAACCAGCATCTGGACCAAACGATACAACAAGCCGATTTAAAGGTACTCAATCCGATCAGACGGTCAACATACCATCAAGATACAACAACAGCATTTCTTCAAAATACGCTTTAGTTATCAGAATCGATTTATTGCAACAAAATAATGCTAACCACTGTCAACTATGGCATCAAATTTCCCAAAACTTGTCATTTATCAACATTTTGTTCAATAAAATATGGCCGTATTATCACTAAAAGTATCACGAAATTTGACCGTATTACCACTTGATGTTAGAGTTATCCATCTTCATCCGCAATTTTGTCCTCGACCCCCCGTTTGACCACGTGTTTCTGGGTCACATAGTATTACACATCTCGAGAAATAACAAACTTAAAAAATCGATATCTGATCACTCGGAGTTCCTCGACTCGAATCAAATATGTTTTACCCCCGAAGCCAAAGAAATCGTAATTTAGGAGCGTCTGGTCGGATTGAGTATATTTAAAGGCACGGGTGGTGTTCGTTGCCGAAATATTCATATTTGTTCAAATCGCCATCAACAGAAGGAATATTAAAAATATATAGTTTTTTTCATATGCCAAACATAATCAGGGCGTAAATAGTATATTGACGTACGATGGTGTACATAAACAAGAGCCTGCTCGTGTTACAGAAGTTGTGCTTCTGTTTACATAACACAGCGCAATTATATTGGTTAATCACACAAAATTGATATAAACGCTCTTTATTATTTCCATATCAGGAAAACAATAACAAAGAACGCTCTTTATGTTTACCATATCCGGATCTAAACAAAAGCCAGGAAACGTAACGTTTTTTGCTTTTGTTTACATAACAAAGGGAAAACAATTGACAATAACATACTGTTTATGCCATATTTCTGAATGGTATAAGAACAAGGTCTGTCTATAGTTTACTATTCTTTCTGTTTATGGCGGTTTTTGACGGAGGTGGATATTTTAACAGCATACCCACCGCCAACGCCACCCGCACCTTTAAGTCGAAGGAAACATGGACTACATGCACGACATTGAGCTTTCAATAATTGATCTCACGATTGCGTGATTGGAAATAGATATCGCTCGGCTATATACGGTCCTGATTGGTGCGTATGTATTCTCGTAGATTCTCGTAGAACGACGCGCAGTATGCTGATTAAAAGCGGCCATAAATGTCATGACCCTTCAGGCGTCTGTTTTAGTTTCACGAACAGCGTCCCGTGTCATTAAAATCCAATAAACCTAACCATTTGACGGATATGTGTTGTGTTTATGTTTCCCGTCACGCGAGAAACTGGACATTTCCAGCTGGGTTCGTTATTAATCACCAGATAATCGGTTATTCAGCACTCATTTTCTGTCAAACTATGAATACACTCAGAGTCAATTTGACATACTGAGTCTATATCTCATGCAGTCTCGTCGATTTTCCATTTCTCGCAAGACGTAACATCGTGTACGGCCTTCCTCTAAACAAGGACATATAGTTTTGTGGTAATACCTGGGACTAATATAGACGTGTTATATTAGTCCCAGGTAATACAGTAATGCCCTAAATAATCGACTTTTTAACCACAGCAGAATTATGGGTAACTTTTCAGGATTTAGTCGGAAATAAAGCTTGTTGCCATTCACCAGAAAGCTCTCAGTGACAGAGGATTTGGCGCTATATAATGACAGGGGACTTGGGACTTGGGACTTCACTTTACCACCAGTCCCCCCCCCCCTATTGTACACGTGCACTCCACTGAAAGAACATTTGTGTCTTAACCCTTTACCCAACAAACCGGCCAAAACCGGCCAAATAAAGCTTCAACGGCCTAAAATATCTTCGGTCTGTCTCAATAGAACCATACAAATATGGATATCATTGGAACCGGCTCCTTGACCACATTGTGATAGTTACAGTTATGCCCTGTGCCAATGCATTCTCTTATATATGCGAGTCGACCATAGGTCGCCTCGCATATATAAGAGAATGCATTGGCCTAAAAAAAAACTTTTTACCATTTTTTCTTACATTCTTTAACAATTTTATAATTTTTAATGTGTTAAGCCAATGCATTCTTTATATATGCGAGGCGACCTATGGTCGACTCGCATATATAAGAGAATGCATTGGCACAGGGCCCTTCTGTTGGGTAAAGGGTTAATAATTGAACCAGTGCGTGTGAACTAACGAGCATCACAGCTGATGCGGCTGCCCCTGATAATGAAATTTGACAGTATTGTCGAGAACTTCCTGTCGTTGAAAATATACCCCGGGCGCGTTGTTTTATCTCCAGGTTTCATAGTTTTATAATTATCGTTATATCTGAGTACGGAGACATAAATTGGTCTTTCATCCAGAACACGGTTTATTGTAACCCCCCCCCCCCCCCCCCCCTCTCCGAGTTAATTTTAATCCTGGCAATTGAGCACGTCTTGCGTCTCAACACATCCTCGTGAAAATAGGTTAATAAAAATCAAAATGAAAGTGTCAATGACAATGTAGCTCAACTTGGGAAGGAGTTAATTTTTGTGCTGAGCAATGAACAGAATGATAAAGAAGTAAAAACGTAAACTAGAGTTACCCAGAAAATCCATATGAAGTTTGGTGATGATCGAATGAGAGATGTGGTCTGTGGTGTGCGCCAAAAGGATTTAGTCATTCCAAGATGGACGCTGGCG
Source organism: Siphonodentalium dalli (assembly GCA_032622095.1). NCBI lineage: Eukaryota > Metazoa > Mollusca > Scaphopoda > Gadilida > Siphonodentaliidae > Siphonodentalium > Siphonodentalium dalli. Next base: position 19,579,376 of record CP136065.1, read on the forward strand.
GCCATGTTTTTTAAACAAACTTCGGTAAAAATAGGAGGCTCACATCTAAATGTCACCCGAAGATCCATATGAAGTTGGTGAAGTTCGGATGAAAGATGTGGCCTGTAAGGTGTGCCGAAGAATTTAGTCATACAAAGAGTAAATTCCAAGATGGCCGCTGGCGGCAATGTTTTTCAACAAATTTCCGTCAAAATAGGAGGCTCCCATCTAGAGGTCACCAAGAAGATCCCGATGAAGTTTGGTGATGATCGGATGAAGGGTGCGGTCTGTAGGGTGCGCTAAAAGATTTAGTCATACAAAGATTAAATTCAAAGATGGCCGCTGGCGGACATGCTTTTCAACAAATTTCGGTCCAAATATGAGGCTCCCATCTAGAGTTCACCCCGAAAATCCATATGAAGTCTGGTGATCATCAGATGAGGAATGTGGTCTGTAGGGTGTGCCAAAGAATTTAGTCATGCAAAGATTAAAATCCAAGATGGCTGCCGACGCATGTTTTTCTTCTAAAATTGTTCAAATTTGACAGCTCCCATCTACAGGTGATTATAAACATGCCTGTATATTTAAAAATTAATTCTCCAATAAATGCGGGCTCCGGGGTGTGCCGATGGATTAAAATTTGAAATCAAAGATGGCTGCTGGCGGCCATGTTTTTAACAAATTTCGGTCAAGATAGGAGCCCCCCCCCCCCCCCTTTAGATATCACTCGAAGATCCATATGAAGTTTGGTGACGATCGGATGAGAGATGTGGCCTGCAGAGTGTGCCGAAGGATTTAGTCATACAAGAAGGAAATTCCAAGATGGCGTTTTTCAACAAATTTCGGTAAAAATAGGAGTAATTTCGTACTCATTACTTATATGTGTCTGCATGTATATTCGCCTATCTCTTTGCGGTTATATCGACGGGCCTGTCGACACGCTTCATTTATTGTTAGCCGCAATAATTTGTTTTATGCTCAGGACTAGTGCGCGCCGAGCTATTGCATGGAATGGGAATTACCGCGTTAACACTTAGCGAACTGCGTGCTGTGTGTTTCTGTTGTTGTTTAACCTGCTTTGTTGCATTATTATTTGAACATCTTTCATTGTTTTAACGTGCCATAAATCAGAATGCTATCTACTATTATACTGCATGGGGATTTGAGGATGGTACAATAATTTAATTCACACATGATGCGTTCGAGCTGTTTGTTCATACCGGTGTTTAACATGTCATTTAACATCGTTTAGTGAAGTTTTTCACTTAGTTATAGGCGACGGGATGGTAATTATTAACCACTTCCCACGTCAATCAATCGTGTTGTTTGTAAATATTGACGTTTAGTGAACTTTAGTCTTGGTATCTAATCTTGTTTTTTCATTCCTTTGTATGCGGAATATATCTGAGCTATGATAGGGATGTTACTAAGAAAAGTTCCAACACTACCCATTCCTGTTGGTTGTTTAACAATCAATGTGGTCTTATTGTTATCATTAATTTTATTTCTGTGTACGGCGCATATATCAGAATGTTATATGAATTGAAGAAATTAACCCTCCCGGAGACATGTTTTAACTGATCCTCGTGGGGGGGGGTCACATTTCAATTAGTCCTCATTGAACCATATTTTAATTGACCCTCATGGGACTATATTTTATTTAACCCAATGAGACCGTATAGTATAATCGACACTGATGACAACATATTTTATTTTTAATTAACCCTCATAATGGAACCATATTTTAACTTTTATTAACCCTCATGTTACCATAATTTATTTGACATTCATGGGACCATATTTCAATTGACCCCATATGTGTCCATTTGTATTAACCTTCATGGAACCATATTAAAAAAATTTAATTAACCCTGAATAGTTATGGGACAATATTTTAATTAACAATCATGGTACCATTTTTAATTCATGATCATGTGGCCATATTTGTATTAACTCTCATTGGACCATATTTGAATTATCCCTCATAACATATTCGTATTGCCAGATAATAATCCCATTTGTCCGCAACTTCAGTTAACATTGAGAGCATATCATTTTGTTAAGACTTCAAGTTGGATAGTGGGGTTCTCAAGACATAGAAAATTCGCCTTCTTGTTTGCCAGCCGCTTTTTGTAAAGTGTTCCAGGATTTCGAGGGAACCAAATCACCCATATATCAATTAATAATTCCATGACAGCAATACCTTTCGATCACACACTCAGCTAAGTATGAGAGAATATAACTTCAGTGCATGCTCTGATCAAGATATTAAATGGGTTAATGCCCCCCCCCCCCAAAAAACAGTGAGTATTCGCCTTTCTCTTTCATCAACAACTTTTTGTAAAGTGACCCAGACATTCAAGACCCTGGTATACTATACTCTTTATATAGCGTCCATTTCTCTACACACGCAGTTAATAATGGGAGCACAGCCTTTCGGTTCATTGTGTGTCCCAAGATTGCAAATGGGGCAGTGTGGCCTAACACATTACATTTCGTATTTGCCAGCCGCCTGTTGTAAAGTGTTCCAGGATTTCGAGAACAAAACCACCCATACAAATTGTAAATAATACATGAGAGCATATATATTCGGTTCAGTGTGTGCAGAAGGGTTATGGGTACTCAAAAACAGTGAGATTTCGCCTTCTCTTTGCTAGCCACTTTTTGTAAAGTGGCCAGCCAACCCACCCATCGTGCAATGAAGAGGTATATTTCCTGAATTACATACCATTTGTCCACACCCCAGTTAATATTGAGAACATGTCCATCCATTAGTGTGTTTAATATAGAGAATTATATATCAAAGTGCCACACTGTTTCGGGAACAAACCCATCCATAAACATTGTATATTTCCTTATGTAATTGTTACATGATTCTTAATACTGAGATCATATTTTGTTCAGTTCGTGGTGTGTTCAGGGCGTCTAATAGGGCGGGGGAGCAATAATGATTTTGTTCTGTATGATTATGTTAGTCTATATTATGTGTCGTTTAGAACAAATACTTCAGTTGCTCAAAGTCGATATGTGTTAATATAAAATTACATGTCATAAATAAAATATTGTGTTGTTGTTGTTGTTGTTGTTGTAACTGGGGGTTTAATTGGAAACCTGAGGTCATCTAAAACCAGGCTTGCGGTGTCTACGGGTCAGGTTTTCATCACACGAATAATGATTAGATGCTCATTAGAATAATTTAGAAAGGACTGTCTTGTTATCATAAATATGTAGTTTTTCTACCAAATCGCGTCCGGGGGAGCGGTACCTAATTCCAATATCTTGAAAACCGTTGACAATTTCTGTCAAATTATTTCTACTTGTGATGTCCAGATAACTACTGAGCCATATGAATTATATAGGTGGTCATGTATTGTTTATAACAGAGGTTTTAGTACTTAACATCAATGTTAATGCATGCAAAATTAACTGTTATCAATCAAATAATTGTTGTTGTTGTAACTGGGGGTCTGAAAGCCTGAACACATCTGTAATCGATTAAACGGCATCTCTGGACAACACTTTCAGTACAAGATTCATATTGGGTCCCATTCAGATCAATTCGTAAATGTTTGTAATGTCATTATCAAAAATATGTATTTTTTTCAACCAAAAACGTGTTTGGGGGAGGGGTAGCTAAAATCCAATATCTCGCAAACCGTTCAAAATTTTTGTTAAATTCTTTCTTTATATGCTTGAGAGATAACTACTACACCATATGAGCTAAATATTTCAATATTATTGCAATATCCGTTTGAATGATAATGTTCGAAATATATAATTTGTTTGAAAAAGAGCGATTTTTCAAAAAAAAAAAAAAATGTTTCGGCTCCAAATGGCACGAAAATCCAAATTAACCAACACTTCTAGCATATCAGATACAGATATGGTATGCTGTAGTCATTTTAACGCCTACAATGTGGGCTAATAACTTAGGACATAGCCGCAGGGCTCACTTTACCAAAATCGTTAATTTCTGGGAAAAGTCACTGGTGGGTATCGTTCATCGTCGATTTCAGAATAGCCACCACCAATTCCGTTATTTTTCACTATCATTTTCGTCAACAGTATATATTTCTCCTTCAAAAAAAGTTGGTTTTAACTTGTTCTACCGTGGGTAGGGGTACCCGACCACTTTTGGCGTTTGGCCGCTGTACTATCATGGGACCATATTTTATATAACCCTCATGTGACCATATTTTAATTGACCATCATCGGACCATATTTTAATTAACCACCCTCATGAGACCATATTTTCGAAGTTGATATCAGGATTGCATTACATGAGGCCATTGTTAGATCATAATTTACTACCGGTATGCGGCTTATTCTTGAAAGTCGGGGTTGTTACGCCCTATATGGTGTAAACTGCTAGGCAGATCTGGCAATGTCATAGGAGCTATGGAGAAATGTGATTAAAACGTACTAGCTATATGCGTCCCGGTTAGACTTTTGTATGTATTCGCGGATGCATCTTCGCGTATTTCTCATTGTTGCAGTATGTAACTTTTATGACCACATTAAATGCCTTCGATATTTAGGTGTGAACAATGGCTAGGATATTCTTGAAGATTGTATTGCGGGAACACAGTACATAGTATAACAACTAACATTGCTGATGAAGTATGTCTCAGTTGGAATGTAGACTAAATGTCGTATTGCGAAGTATTTTTTAAATCTCAAATCGAAACCATTGTTGTGTAAACATTACTGTACAGTGGCATTGCCGAACATAGTTCAATAAGATACCAAGGTTTAATCAAAATATTTTTTACCCTGTGCCAATGCATTCTCTTATATATGCGAGTCGACCATAAGAGAATGCATTGGCCTAACAATTTTTTACAATTTTAATAATTTTTTCTTGTATTCTTTAACAATTTTATAATTTCACCCGTGTCTTTATTTAGGACCAATGTGAACCTATTTGCACGAGGATATATTGCAGTAGCATAATACTTAAATTTGTGCAGGGGCCGCGGGGGTAAACAAAACTTGAGGGTAAACATTGAAAAAGGTCAAGTCATTGAAACTATTCGGAAAATCATATGTCGACTAAAATAAATTCTGCACATTTTACCCACTGCGTGTGTCTTGGGTCCCTTTGAATCGAAATGCTTCAACAAAATCGACAGGCATATTTGCCAGTGTGAATAGACCGTCTAATGAATTATCTGGCATTCACACACTGGTGCCGCTATGTTCATGCATGGCGCGGTGTGTTGTCGATATGTAATAACAAATGCAAAGTTCTTCGACTGCAATCATCAACGACGCTGAAATCAGAGACTAATTTATCAGAAGCACGTATCAAATCTACCAGGAGCACACCGAATTTATTTTCGTTAAATCAATTGGTAATGTCAGATGAGGAGATCACGAATAATCGTGATAGATGGACGGGAATTCGTGACGAGATCACGTCGAATCAGCCGCCGGTATCAGCGGAATGCCATTGATCGCCCTCGGACAATATTCAGTATAAATCTCTCACACCGACGCAATTACTAAAGAGCCCATACATTACTATTCGTATTTGCCCTCGTTTTCTGCGGCAATCCGGACAATCAGAGATTTTAGGGCTCACTAAGTGTCGAAAAGCGGTGGTCTGTTGTTTAAACACTCCATCACCAGGTACATAACTGACGACGATTCCAGTGAAATTTAGCATTTTACTTCAGACTTACACCTACACTTACATTCCACAACTGCTTACTCATGTACATAACTATAAATTTCAAAATTAACCCTTTCGAAAACTCGCGGCCTATGCTTACGTTCCTAATTTCTAAATTTGTAACACCTAACTATGTACCACGCTCCCATGTTTTACTGAAACTACCGGTATGGGACAATCATGAAACTTAAGAATATTTTAATACTGTACGTATAACGAGTTCATTTATGATAGTGCGTGATTCTACGATACTGGTACGCATACTCTGTCATATGTATACCTATATGTATACCTATATGTATACCTATATTGTATTCTGTGGTGTTCCCAGCCCCCCCCCCCCCCCCGGATCTCTATATTTTACAACGTATTCTGCGGCAATCCGGACATTTCCGTTGAATTACGTTTGTATAGCTAGTGCCTAAATACTCTGATGATTGCCTCGGGCCATACAGATGTAACCATGATGATTGCCTCGGGCCATACAGATATAACCATGATGATTGCCTCGGGCCATACAGATGTAACCATGATGATTGCCTCGGGCCATACAGATGTAACCATGATGATTGCCTCGTGCCATACATATGTAACCATGATGATTGCCTCGGGCCATACAGATGTAACCATGATGATTGCCTCGGGCCATACAGATGTAACCATGATGATTGCCTCGGGCCATATAGATGTAACCATGATGATTGCATCGGGCCATACAGATGTAACCATGATGATTGCCTCGGGCCATACAGATGTAACCATGATGATTGCCTCGGGCCATACAGATGTAACCATGATGATTGCCTCGGGCCATACAGATGTAACCATGATGATTGCATCGGGCCATACAGATGTAACCATGATGATTGCCTCGGGCCATACAGATGTAACCATGATGATTACCTCGGGCCATACAGATGTAACCATGATGATTGCCTCGGGCCATACAGATGTAACCATGATGATTGCATCGGGCCATACAGATGTAACCATGATGATTGCCTCGGGCCATACAGATGTAACCATAATGATTGCCTCGGGCCATACAGATGTAACCATGCTGATTCTTGAACGCTGACACATCGGTACGTTTTCTATACCAGAAAATAATGAGTTCGTATCCATGAACCAATTAAATGAGTTTGATGGTCATAAATCGACAGTCAAAAGAGGAAGTTTCCACACGCTTTGAATTTTGGTCAGGCGAGCATAAATATAGTGTCGTCGATTAAACTGTTCATGTCCGTGAGGGGGGTTTGAGCATCTATTGGTCGAGACTCTGCCGATTCCAATAGATGTCAAATCCCCCGAGCGGACATAAACAGTTTTAGCGACAACATTAACTACATATTTTATTAACGCCACCGGTGTATACTGTGGGCCAAATTATAAAATTTCATGGTCCTATGTAGGTTTTATAAATAGATTGGGTCGCTTTAAAAGCTGTAGTGCTACCCCGAATGCGGTTATTTTGTGACGCGTTAAAGTTGTACTGCGACCCCGATTCCGGTAAAAGCTGTAGTTGGAATGTCCAAGTTCGTGAAAGTTCTATTGACTATGCCGATGATTTGAGAAGCTTATTGTTTTAGGATATTGTAGAAAGGCTAATCTGGCCGTGTCAAATTGAGATATAGTGATCTCGCAGGACAACACATTTCGAGTTTTCGTGGGGTGTGTATTCACTGGATGTCTTATAGTTGCAGTATGTAACCATTATGACCGCGTTAATTGCTTTCGACGTTTAGGTATGAACAATGGCTGGGCCATGCACTCTTGGCGGGAACACAATACCTCCGATTTTTTATCCGCATTTAGAAGCTTTCTGGTGTGGTGAATGAGAAACCTGCACTAATAAGCCGTAGTTTTTTGTAATAATTTGAAGGATTAGTTGTTTTAACGGACTCGGACTCTGATTTGTCACAATTGTATTTACCGTGAATTTTGGAAATCGATCTCAGATTTTACAATTTACGGCAATCTTTTGACGATGGTAGGGGAGCATAACTATGTTATTAGTTACATCTAACAGCATCTCTTCATGATTCATGAATTTATTTCTATCAATACGTCATTAGCAATGACATTTTGGCGAAATGTTAGAAGTGGTTGGTTCGTTTTAATCGAAGTTATAACTTGCTTAACTTCGATTAAAACGGAAATAACGTCCACTGGCATTACAAACTTAGGACTTGCCGCTTGCCAACTAAACGGACAAACTATTAAATACACTAGATACCAATGATCGGACATTTGTAAGATCATTACAATTCACCAATAAATCTAATGATATACCAATATTGCAACAGTTATCGTACAATGTATAGTTTAAGATTGGCCGTATCTTCAGGCGGCAACCCGATTTCGCGAAATGAGTTTGTTACTATAAATATAAAAAGAATAGTAGGCATGTAGGAATCCTACTGGGGGACTATCCGTAAAATATTATATCTCACGTGACTTTCTCGCATTCTGATTGGCTGCACACCGCTATACTATTTTACGATAGTACCCCAGTAGGATCGATCGATCTGCAGATCTGCCGATCGAGTGGGTTTTTCCCGAACGTATGTCAAGGACGAAACAAAAAATTAATAAACTTTTGAACAAAATTAAACATTATTAGCAGAATTTTGGAAGAGGAAAATATACAGTTAGTCTCCATGTCAACTGGGAATCATGAACATGCGATAATCAAATAGTTTAGTGAGAATTTTCTTACTATCTATCGGCAGTGAGCCAAATACTTTTCAATTTTCGATTTTTCGCACAGTCATTTTGTGTCATTGTAATGATTGTGATTTTACCGAGAAACAAGTTTTCAGAAGAATTAAATCATCATGGCATTTAAGGAATTTTAAGATGATTTATTTTTCAAAAACTAATATAATTGGTAAAATTTAAAGTGATTATTAAATCGCTTGTGTCCAGATAATGCAGACACGTAAACCTTTGTAACACTTTTTAACATATCGGTACCGTACACTGACTGTGACTGAGACGAGTAGAAGAAATATCCTGGACAGGGACGTTACATTATTTGTAACACCAATCAACGAGTGGTCTCTGTGGATCTCAGAAATCATGTGTATAGTGGTCGCGTTGTAAATATAGAAGGCCGATGACTTCTCTGATCGATAGGTCACGGTCGTTACACGCTTTGTGTGATAAGTTAAGCAACGTCATGCGCGGTTATTCCATGGATGTGTGACCGGCTTGGGAGTCCGGGTGCTACCAACTTTCGGTGCGACTCCCACACTTCTCTCTCACTCTCTCTCTCTCGTTCTGTTGCACATGTAACGTAATGCTTCGTAACAATTTATCGCTACACTGAGACGAGTTGAAAAAATATACTGCATTTTTCTCACAGGGACTTTATATCATTTGTAACACAGTCCTGTCTACGAGCGGTCACTGTGGATCTCTGAAATAATATAACGATTCGTAACACTTTGTAAGTAACATATCGCTGCATTGAGATGAGTTTTAATAATATGCTGCGTTTTTTTTTTGGGGGGGTGGGGACTTAATATCATTTGTAAAATGTACCGGTAACACCTCATAACACTTTGCAACATATCGCTACAATAAAAGGAGGTGAAGAAACATTGAATGCTGCATTTTTTTACGGGGACTTTGTAAGTTTCAGTTTGTAGGGCCAGTCTCTGTGGAATCTCAGAAATCATGAAATGCTTTGTAACATATCGTTACACTGAGACGAAGGGAAAAATATATTGCAGTTTTCTCACGGGACTGGTACAATGTTTGGGGACATCTGTAAACAGTAATTAAAAATTTCATCCTATAATATAAATTGTAGTGCCCAGAATATAACCACTAAATTTAATACTCTTACCACAGGAGCTTGGAACTTTATCAATAACTGCCTTAATTATGCTAATTAGCATTTTTTTGGCCCAGCATTATGGCCAAACAAATGGTAATTAGGCTAATTAATGCAATTATTAATCAAGTTCCACACTCCTGTGGTCTTACAAAATGACAAGTGGTGCCTGCTGGGAAAATGTAAATAAAATTATAAATGAAACGAAAACTGAAAAGTTGTGTATGTTTAGTCATGCATTTCGTAACGAAACGTCGCAAATACGACCAAATTTACACACTGTTAACAGCTTGGGAATGTTTATTATATTGGGGCATTGTCTTTATTTGGATAGTTATTTATTATTCTTTTATTAGCTTTCATAGCGTTCGTGAAAAAAAAATGTGTACTGCGAAGCGAGTGCGAATAAAATAGCGTCCTTAGTTACTATGCAACGGACTACAAATATCATTGCGCGCAAGTACTTTTGGGTCGTTTTTGTTGCACTGATCAAATCTCGACCTAATGTAATTATCCGATATAATTACATTAGCTTTGATAAACTCAACGCCAATTTACTATAGAAAATGAAGTAGGTGTAATTATTGAGTGTATATTTATTTATATTTGCCAAATTTTGAAGTTTACAAATTTACACAACTGCTGACGGCACTAAATTGACTAAAGTAATACACTCATAAACTCAACACATCAAGCCTACATAATCAGTGTATCGTACAAAAAATAATTATAACAAAGGTATACTATACCGGCAAAGCTATCCACGACGTCTTGCCCATTTTACTTTCCAATCAACGTTGGGTAAACTTTCCAATCAACAAATGTCATCCAACTCTACCCAACACCCAACAGTTCAATAAACGTAGATAGGTGCTGTGGGCAATTGAGTGTTGTGTGAAATTTCATCCAACACGTTGTATAATTAACATACAACCGTTGGTAGTAAATATATATGCAACGTTGTGTAAAAGTGTATCCAGCAAAACTGTCATGCAACTTTTCACACAACGTAGATAGGTGCTGTGGGCATACAACGGTTGATGGACTGTTGGATAACTTGTTATCCAACTAGATTTAGGGTGCAGCCAATCAGAATGCGAGAAAGTCACGTGAGATATAATATTAGCAGTTTATGATTTGCAGTTCTGAGCTTGAGGAGGTATATCGATTGATTAGACTGCAGAATCTTCAAGTAATTTGGATAACCGTAGTCAGTTTTAATAAAACTATAAAATTCAGAACCAACGGGGAATCAAAGAACACAGTAAAGGTCGAAACGATGGTGTGCATACGTTTAGTATGGCACGGTTTAAGAACTTGCAACTGATGAAGATCTTATTGGCTTTGTCTTTTTTTCTTCTCTGGTGATTTCATTTATAAAATATAAATTTGAACTTTTGGGTTTTACTATTGAGATACTTTGGTACGTACGTTCGAAATTATTTTCCAAATATTGTAAAACCGCTCCGGGCCACTGCTCTCAGCCCTAAATTTATGACAAGTGAACGGGGAATCAGGTATCTGCATATAATTGGGTCACTGTTCCATTATTTCCCCCATATTTCCACATGCTTTGCTGATTCCCACCTTCTTTCTCTTGTCATCAATACATTTGGTACCAACTTCACTCTGTTATAAAATGTTATATGACTAATTGGTTACATGTCATTTTTCTTTCAGCGTTTCCTAATTTGACATATCAAAAAGCTTTCGAGCCGCCAGTCAGCATTTCGTTATGACTTTTTACTATCATCCCTGGATGCAATATAGTTGTTATTTTCGCTAACCCTACATGATGGGTTACCTGGTCAGACACCCACTTACCACTTATTGGTAACCTATTAAACAGCGATTTTATACTTCAGAATCAACGGGAATCAAATTTAGTTAACCAACACAGAAATATGATTCTCTATCAGTGTCGCTATACGTACTGCCATGTAAATTTTTTAAGTGGCAGCAACATTTGTGTTGCTGCCACGTAAAATCGTGTCCCGGCTGGAACAGGGACTTGGGAAATGATGTTAAAGTTTAAGCGCCAAGGTCGAAGAACTGCGCGGGATTCAATTGAAATTCGATGTTTATGATAATGATTAAACTCAAGCAATAATTTTCTTCGTTCATAGACGTAGAAGGAATTGGAGAACTGGAAGAGGCGTAAGGGGTAACTTATTCCAGGGAAGACTATTCAATTCCTACTCTAGTAATTCACAATTAACGATAGAACGACAGCCCGCCCAAAGAGTGAATCTGATTGGCTGTTGATAATGATTTTGAATCTGATTGTCTGTTGATAATGATTTTGAATCTGATTGGCTGTTGATAATGATTTTGAATCTGATTGGCTGTTGATAATGATTTTGAATCTGATTGGCTGTTGATAATGATTTTACATGGCACTAACAACTGCCTTTTTAATATCCTACTGATAGTGTCAATTATTTGTTCAATTATTTCAACTTTTTTAACAATTTGTAGTCAAAATTCGCGGTTCCCACTATGGACTTATCTTAGTGTGTCAAATAATTTTTAAGAGTTGGGGCAGTGGCAGATAACCAAACACCACGAGAGTTTAACCCTTTCATGACGGGAGCTGCTGCATTAACCCTTTCAGTGCCAGGTCTGATTTTTGTATCAACCCATATACCCTGTGCTATGGTCGCCTCGCATATATAAGAAAATGCATTGGCCTAACAATTTTTCATCATTTGTTATTATTTTTTACAATTTTTTACAATTTTAATAATTTTGTCTTATATTCTTTAACAGACTTATTTTGTAGGTTTAGTGCCAGGGAATCTCATGTTTTTCATGGGCATCAAAATTATTACTATGAATACTTGGTGATAGTTTTGATTTATAACATGCCCTAAGGTTTAATCCAGTTTTTTTTTAACAATTTGTAGTCAAAATTCACGGTTCCGACTATGGACTTATCTTAGTGTGTCAAATAATTTTTAAGAGGTGGAGCAGTGGCAGATAACCATAAGACACAACAATTCAGAGGAGAATCCGCTGATTCTGAACAAGCCTGAGTTTAGTGTGCCTGTCATTTGCAGAATGAGGTCACCCAGACGGTGAATTTAGTGCGCTATCTCGCACAGCGGGATGTTAAATATAAACAAAGTTGGCACCATAACTGTGATGTAATATAAATCCAGCTCATACAACAGAACGTAGAGTGAAAATGTGCCGCTATTCTGCATGGCCTCAGATTGAAGTTCCCAAATGGTGAATATTGTGATGTAAACCCATTGGGAACCTCGATTATGCAAAGTGTCGTCGACCAATTTGGGGATATAGAGAAACTAAATTAAAAAAGAGATATAATCTAAGTGAAGAAGTTTCTATAGAAATTTGATAATAAAGAAACTTTCCAGAGAAATTGAGGCCTGAGCAGAATAGCGGGCTAACATCACTAAATTCACCCTCTGGGGACCTCATTCTTCAAATGACAGGCACACTAAAGTGACTAAACTCAGGCCTAATTCTGAATTGGTTCTGAGATTTGGTTCCAAATGAAGAATCATTTTGGTGTAAACAATATTTTTTTTCAAAAATCAAACATTTTACACAAACACAATACACATGTAGATAAATAGTGATTTAGAAAGAGGATTGGACAACAAGCAAAATGCTTTTTTAAACTCCTCTCCTCGTGGAATAAATGTTACCTCATGTGACGGAAATATTACTTGAGGTAAAGCAGACGGGATATATAATTTTTGTTTGATTGGAATGTTATCACATATTTAGAATTGAGATATGGGTATAACGTGGTAATACGGGATGTAATGGAGAGGGTGAGAGAAAACTAGAGAGAGAGAGAGAGTGAGTGAGTGGGAGAGAGGGAGAGAGGGAGAGAGGGAGAGAGGGGTTTGACACAACATACATAAGTTACAAAGCAACACAACAACATCCGTTCAGTGAGGAAATCACTTGCACGTATTAACCCTTTACCCAACAGAAGGGCCCTGTGCCAATGCATTCTCTTATATATGCGAGTCGACCATAGGTCGCCTCGCATATATAAGAGAATGCATTGGCTTAACACATTAAAAATTATAAAATTGTTAAAGAATGTAAGAAAAAATGGTAAAAAGTGTTAAAAAAATATTTTTTTTAGGCCAATGCATTCTCTTATATATGCGAGGCGACCTATGGTCGACTGGCATATATAAGAGAATGCATTGGCACATGGCATAACTGTAACTATCACAATGTGGTCAAGGAGCCGGTTCCAATGATATCCATATTTGTATGGTTCTATTGAGACAGACCGAAGATATTTTAGGCTGTTGACGCTTTATTTGGCCGGTTTTGGCCGGTTTGTTGGGTAAAGGGTTAAGAATCATTTTATATAAGTTGGTTTTCCGCCAAGAACCAAATTTAGTGCCAAGAACCCATGGTTCTGAGTTAATTCGTGACGTCACAGAGTCCCATGGTTCTGAGTTAATTCGTGACGTCACAGAGTCCCATGGTTCTGAGTATTTCATTGGTCTGTTGATACTTCTCTGTTTGGTTCTTCACCTAGCACCACAAGTTAGTGTCCACAACATATTCATTGTGAGAGAAAAATTCATCGGAGAACCAAATATCAACATAGAACAAAACACTTTGGTTCCAGTCTTCTTTGGTTCCATCTGAATCTGGGGGTAACTCTGATGCTCATACCACAAATAGGAGAAAAAACGTACGAAACATTTACTTTATAAATATAATTCGACATTTCTTTCAGACATCAGAACGTCTTCATTGTCTATCCAGTGAACCAAGATCGTGTGATGTCAATTTTAAGAGTATAAACGAACTAATAGAACATTCTGAAACAACGACACATCAAACGTGCTTATATAATTAACCCTTTACCCAACAGAATGGCCCTGTGCCAATGCATTCTCTTATATATGCGAGTCGACCATAGGTCGCCTCGCATATATAAGAGAATGCATTGGCTTAACACATTACAAATTATATAGATTTTTTTTAGGCCAATGCATTCTCTTATATATGCGAGGCGACCTATGGTCGACTCGCATATATAAGAGAATGCATTGGCACAGGGCATAACTGTAACTATCACAATGTGGTCAAGGAGCCGGTTCCAATGATATCCATATTTGTATGGTTCTATTGAGACAGACCCAAGATATTTTAGGCTGTTGAAGCTTTATTTGGCCGGTTTTGGCCGGTTTGTTGGGTAAAGGGTTAAGAATATTATCACGGCATATAATTGTTTCCATGAAGAACCATATACAGGGAACACAAAAGAACTATTTGGTAATTCAAAGTTCGTTCCATGTTCTGGTTCTGTCCTGAAACAAATTTAGTGTTCAGATCCCAATGGTCCAAATACGGCACACAATTTCAGAACCATTGGATCTGATATCTGGTTCCGAAAGACGAACTATTTACGAAAACTTTCAGTCCCCGTTCTCTCCCAAATGAAAAGATATTCAGGTCAAGTGAATCGTGGAAAATCGATGACTCGCCGAATAAATCATATAAGTCATTGTATATCGATGTATATATCGCACACGAAGAGTTGTCGACATATATGTTGAATCCACAATGAAAGATACACACTGATAGAAATTTAGTTGAAATACAATAATAAAACGCAAAATTAGTAAATCACAAATGGATGCAGATATTACACAATTTGTATTCTGTAATACAGGGCCCAGGTCGTATGTCTGGCTCTCGATCAACAGATTCGTAACTTTCATCAATAACATGTTTTAATCGTGACAGGCCCGGGTGATTTGCTATCCAAGCATTCATGAACCCGACCTTAGCCAACCGAGATGACATTATACAAATCCAAGTTTCATTGTACGCCGATTGCGCCTCCGGAAAAACGTGGGAAAGTTTGAAATATGTTATTAAAATATGCACATCGTATGGAATGCTTGTAGATATGTCATTTGGTGTCACTGCAGGTCAATTGTTTCAAATTCCGAATGTAAGCCATTCTATAAAGTTATTATACAAAGGTGTGTACAGTATGTGTTTTTCTTGTACGAATCCGGGTTGTGGTGAAACATCCAATATGACTTTTCACCACAAACTGGACGAGTACAAGAAAAAACAAATACTGTACACAACAGTGTATAATTACATTTTTATTATCCATCTGTATGTTTATCTAAATTTTGGGAATAAAACTTTTGTGGTTATTTTTGGTATTTGTAGGCAGTGTTGCGCGCGCATCACAATTTCACCGATTCATTTCGCAATGGAGTTGATTCGTGACGTCACGGAGTGCCGATTAAAAAAGCAATATTGAACACTCGGGAGTCCCATATGACTTTCGGGAGTCCAATATGACTTTTTCCCGGATTATCGCGTGACGTCTTTTGCCCAATCAGGAATAGAGTTAGTTAAGGGATGGATAATAATATAAAGTTATTATATGACAGAGCCTTTGTGGCTACATCAATGCACAATGGACTTGTATAAAGTACATGCTATCACATGTACTCACATGTGAAGTTCCCCTTCACCAATTTCTCAAAACAGGGATGTCTATGTGTGGAGGGGAAGTTGTAGGTGCAAATTACAGTCTCAATTTTAAAGGCTCACTTAATTTTCGAATGCCCAAATATCATTATACACAACATATTCCATATTATATACCGGTACCAATTGGAAGAGGAACCAAAAATATACATATTCTGCCAGCATACGGATCAGCTGTGGCCTAGGAGTGTCCACCAAGTGATAGAGATTCTCAGATTAATTCCAAGCTCTTAATTCTCTATAAAAGCGTGTAATTGATCAACCGAAAGCATGATTTGGAACCGTAAACACGGAAGTGAGAAAAAAAAACTCAATACGGAAGTGAAACATCTGCTAAATTCATCAGTGTTGCGCGCGCATCACAATTTCACCGATTCATTTCGCAATAGAGTTAATTCGTGACGTCACAGAGTCCCGATACAAAGTCATATTGCACACTTGGGAGTCCATTATGACATTCGGGAGTCTAATATTACTCTTTCCCGGATTATCACGTGGCGGCTTTTGTCCAATCAGAAATAGTGTTAGTTAAGGGATGGATAATAATATATCCGCAGCTATATACGAAAAATATGAAAAATAATTTATTCACGCGCATGTATTTATCGAATCTGTAAAATATTGCTCGATATGGCAAACGGTCCGGGTCTATGAGTCACCTCACGTGCAGGTATATCGTGGCAGTGTGATATTGATCCTGATATGCAGTGTGTTGCGTGCTTCTAATTAAGCCTGATCGTTAATTAATATGTATGGTGAGTTGTTTGTGTACCGCGGTGTATTGTAAGGTATCTCCGCGTCGCACGCGACCCATTTATAGTAGAGTAAACACCTGTTTTAACAAAGGCTTTCAATGTTCAATGTTCCTATATCACTCCCCATAGTGGAGGCATTACAGATATCACCAGCCTCGGTCATTCGACACTATATTTACACACATGCATACCGCATTCGACACTATATTTACACACATGCATACCGCACTCGACACTATATTTACACACATGCATACTGCATTCGACACTATATTTACACACATGCATACCGCATTCGACACTATATTTACACATATGCATACCGCATTCGCATATCGTTCAAAATGGGCGCTAAATGCCCTTAATGTACAAGTTGATTGTTAAAGGCCCACTTAATTTTCGAGTCGCCTTTGGATCCCAGAATGCAACAGAATTCAATCTTTTTCAATGGAAGGGTCAGAACTCTATCTTTAATATATAGAGTTATTCCCCCTGCACCAGCTGCCTGCATTGAAAATAATACTGCTTTTTACTGCAATCTAGATGACAAACCGATTTGGAAACTCAACAAAAACAACATGTCCTCATTTTATTACACCGGATAAGTTGATACTACAATGTTTTGGAGCTTTCTCTTTCAGGATTTAGTCAGAAATATGGCTTTTTGCCATTCATCGGAAAGCTCTCAGACCCATAATTCTGCTGTGGTTAAGGAGTTGATTATTTAGGGCATTACTGCAGATCATTTCATAAACTTGAATTTCTTCCTGGAGTTTAATGTTGTGTGCAGTGCCTGTTTGACGTTCAATCATTCTGGATGATCAGCAAAGTTTATAGTTACATATACTCCTACTATGTCATGGGTCAGCAAAGTTTATAGTTACATATACTCCTACTATGTTATGGGTCAGCAAAATTTATAGTTACATATACTCCTACTATGGCATGGGTCAGCAAAGTTTATAGTTACATATACTCCTACTATGGCATGGGTCAGCAAAGTTTATAGTTACATATACTCCTACTATGGCATGGTTCAGCAAAGTTTATAGTTACATATACTCCTACTATGTCATGGTTCAGCAAAGTTTATAGTTACATATACTCCTACTATGGCATGGGTCAGCAAAGTTTATAGTGTCAGTATACTCCTACTATGGCATGGTTCAGCAAAGTTTATAGGATGATTTGGAATTGTTGTGAACAATGCAGGTGAAATTAGTATGTGCCAATCGTATAATTCGGTTTGGAATATAGTGGAATATATACTTTAACTACACTACATTCCAAAGCATACCAGTACTAATGTATCGCTCAGTCTCCTGTGACTTATGCCTCTCGAGCACGATATCAGCTCCAAGAAGCTCAAATGGCGATATACTGCACCTACCAGAAGGCCATCAAGTACCACTCAAACTTTTCCAATACAAACTCTTTCGATTCAGACTTTTTGAACGACCATCAACTGGATTAGTGAGTGACATTGTCCGTATACTTGACATATATGGTCTTAGTGACCATCTGGAGACGTTTCTGAACACAGGCATATTTCCTTGCAAGCAAACATGAAAAAGGCTTGTGAAATCAGCGGTGGAACATGTGTACGCATCAGAATGGATTAGCGATGTTTATAGCAACGAATCACTGGCTTTAGCTTGTAGTCTGGCTGTCGGGCTGAATATATAAGGTCTACCAGGAAAAAAATCTTAACAAGCTAAATTTGGTATCGTTGGAAAGAGGAGATCGTCATGTATAACATATCCAAAATCCGCTAAAATCCGCTTTGGGGAAAATGTTCTACAGCGCCCTGAATAGGGGTGGGTTCTAACGTAAATTATTAAGGTAAGTATACGATATGTTATGGCATAGGGATTACGTAGTTGTACAACTATGTGTGAAATTGGAGCAACGGAGCGAATAGAGTGACACGGACAGAAAATAATACAATCGCGGCCATAAAATGGCTGTCAAAATGGCCGCAACTCCAAAATATACCACGACGAAAGCAACATATTGGATAACCACATAGGAGTGGACATACGTAATAGTAATGTACATTCATGTTGTTTAGTATCTTTAAACGTACACAGATCATTAAAATATCCATCTGCATGATGTATTGGTCATTTCAACGCAAGTCAAACCCAATGGTTAAATTTCTGTTTTTTAGCTTATCCAACATCCAACTGTCCGGACAAAATATAATAATTTTGGTCATGCAACACACAAAGTAATGTTTCGCCATGCAGTGTATGGTAGTTTCATTGGACATTGTGATTAATTATTGAATGTAACACATACACCGAAGTGCACACCCTTGTGGTATAAAGACTAGTTAGATTTATGGAATTTGCTGCACTCTCCGTGATAATATGCCATACACATATGTCCCAATGCTTATCACACTGCAAAGAAACATCAATATCTTCAATAGATTAGCGCCACATCTCACGAGATCAAAGAGATGGTACATCTTACAGATTATTTAAGACTAATTTTCACGCGGCAACCAAACCGGTTTATTATTGGAACATTTTGTTCAAATTACTTCAGTCCCCACTTTACAACTGGGATATACTACCACACAATGCACAATATTAATTTTCAGTATCGTTTTGTCTTAAAATATCTTACCAGTACCACCCACGTAATTGTGCTAAATAGCAAGGGTTCATCGTTTAAAGCTGTTATTTAAGCGTTGAACATTCGCTAAATGTTGCTTTTTGTGGTTTTGTGTACAGCAACTATATGTAACTTTAGGGATAAGGGGCAAACGCGGTGATGCGGTTGCAGAAATCGTAGTAATTTTCGCATATATGTGGCTTCGGTGAATATAACGAAATATAATTTCCAGATATCAACACAGTCTCAACCACAGAATATGTAAACTATATTGGTCAAGTTTAGAATTTATTGAAGATGGCTTTGTACTCCTCTGTGTTTTTGATAAATTGTGTTCATAATATACCACCATGCATTCTTGTGATAAAAGCGAAATATTCGTGTTTTATCACCTGATTGGAGGCAACTATGATTACTATTTTGAGATAGAGACAATGGAATCTTCACATTTTACCCAAACATGTATGCATATATCTTATATTGTTCCATAGCAGTGCATTTTGAAAGGGTTAATTTTGTAGATATCAAAATAAATGATAATCGGTCACATACACGAGACTACTCTGACGACATATATTTCTGCTTCTAGAAAACATCACAGAATCAATACATCCATATCAAATCGCATTTAACTGTTTAATTACACATATAATCACACGATTCAACATAAAAAGTACATATAAAACTGCGTTATTGTTCCATTTATGTGTGTCCAAAAGTCCAGATTTAACCGTTGCATGAGACCCTGCTTTCGATTGCTCTCTCGTGATATTCATTAGGGAGAATTCTTACGTCTCTGATCAAACGTTTCTCTTATACTCTGCAATGAATATCCTCAAATAATTCGAACGTTTGTTCTATCTTATAGGACTAGCAATTACATGTTTCACAAAGTGTAAATTTCATTCACTTTTCTCCATTTTGGCGTCCGTTTTGGGAAAGACATTCTACAAATATGGTTTACGGCTAAACATTGTTTGTCAATATTTAAATTTATTGCGAATTTGGCATTAATTGTTGCATCTACCGCAGAAATTCAACAATTTCAGATATTAACAATCATATTGGGCGCCATCTTGAATAGAGAATTTTCCCCAAAGCGGATTTTAGCGGATTTTGGATATGTTATTCCTCAGATTCTGCTCGACAAAATTACACTAAAAACAGCTTGTTAATAATTTTTTCTAGGTCCAATGCTTAAACGACCAGACTATTGGGGGAGTGGGAGATTCACAGCAGTCCTCTCTCATGCTGGACAATATGGCATCTGCTGAAAGCAAGGCCAGAATATTCGGCATGACTTAAAAACCTTGCTCTTCTATTAAACAAGACAACATACCCAAATGGACTGGTATGTTGTGCATGTGGGAAAGTGTGTGAAAATGAACTCGTTCACGCCCTGACTAAATGTAACTCCTTGTCAATATACAATCTGCGAAACGTGAATTGGGAACGAATTATTGATGCATATGGCGTTGATACATATTTCTTCCTTGACCAACGGAACGACAGCGCTATGCAATAATTTTTACCAGGTGGAAACAATGTTATTATCACAACCGCTGTAGAGTCCAACAGAACCAACCTTAACCCTTTACCCAACAAACCGGCCAAAAACGCCCAAATAAAGCTGCAACAGCCTAAATTATCTTGGGTCTGTCTCAATAAAACCATACAAATATGGATATCATTGGAACCGGCTCATTGACCACATTGTGATGGTTACAGTTATGCCCTGTGCCAATGCATTCTCTTATATATGCGAGTCGACCATAGGTCGCCTCGCATATATCAGAGAATGCATTGGCCTAAAACAAATCTTTTTTAAACACTTTTTACCATTTTTTCTTACATTCTTTAACAATTTTATAATTTTTAATGTGTTAAGCCAATGCATTCTCTTATATATGCGAGGCGACCTATGGTCGACTCGCATATATAAGAGAGTGCATTGGCAAAGGGCCGTTCTTTTGGGTAAAGGGTTAATCATAGACATTGCCACTTTCCTCTCCATCAGTTGCACTCTTATAAGAGGCGAAAGCGTTACATGTAGAAAGGTATGAGCAAGGAATGCAGGCCCCCAGACATCTATCCAAATGGACATACAATACATGTGGACTACTCTGTGAATAATTGTGAATATAAAACTTTGATTCATGTATATTACTATATAATGTATACTCTCCGCATATGGAGGCAATAAATAATTAAAAGTTTGTATACCAACAAGGCCCACTCTTGGAAACTGCACGCTTTCGAATCCCACTTGGTGTCGTTTGAGCAGCGATGTTCGCCTTCGGCAAACGCCATCGTTCAGTCGATGTTAAATGCCACTCATCGGTAATTACATCGGATATATACTGGTGGCATTCATCTCCAAGTATTGAAACTCGATAACCAATTATACACACATCGAGTTCTTAGCGAAATCACAAGTATACACGCAGGGACGTGGCGACATGGATTTGAGGTTGGCCGTGATGGGCGATCATTTATGACCCGCCATATCAAATCCAGCCGAAAGTCGGGATTTTTTTTACCCTGTGCCAATGCATTCTCTTATATATATGCGAGTCGACCATAGGTCGCCTCGCATATATAAGAGAATGCATTGGCCTAACAATTTTTTACAATTTTAATAATGTTTTCTTGTATTCTTTAACAATTTTATAATTTCACCCATACAGAGCCCCAGACAAACATGAGCAGACGACATTCTTCTATATGCTTCTATATATGTGTGGGGCCCGCTGCAGGGTAATGGGTGTTCCTTATTTTATGTCCCAAAAATTGTAAGAAACATTTATTTTTAAAAAATGATAAAAAATTGTTAGGCCAATGCATTCTCTTATATATGCGAGGCGACCTATGGTCGACTCGCATATATAAGAGAATGCATTGGCACAGGGTAAAAAAAATCCCGACTTACGACTGGATTTGATATGACGGGCGATCATTTGGTAATCTAGTCGAGGCAAGTCACCATGTTAGACAATCCCCTGTTGTCCATCCTCATGTGGATAAACTATGGGTTTGGATTCTGATTTTTTTTTATAAATTTAATTGGCGAGCGTTAAGTGATTTTGTGAGAAAAGCGCCAAAATCTCAGAAAGTCACGCAACGCTCGACAGTTAAACTTATAAAAGCACTCTTTAAAAACATTTCTTTAAATATCTCCGTTTAGTCCATTATTTAGTCAATATTAATCCTCTATTAACCCTAAGATCAATCTTAAAAACACTCCTTCTTTGTTAATATTAAAACCCGATTAATCCTGTGATCCTTGATTTAATATAGTGATCCTACATGTGTGTCCCTTGTGGTGGGATTAGATATTAAACAATACTTGCAATACGACCTTGACTAAACCCACATGCAAGGCTCGTCCTGATTGGTCAGTATTATGTATGGAGATACGACCGTCGTTTTGTGGTAAAATTCTAGATATTCTGAATTGTACCACAAAAAAGTGGTACAATCAGTGAAATGCTGCCAACGCATCAAACTTTCAGAAGTCAAGCCACATGGGCATTGGTTATTATTGTCATGCTATAGACTGAAGAAAGAGACATATAATGACTAACTAATGTACTATACTGAATTTTATTTAAGGGGATCGCCGTTCAATAGTGACGTCATGTTTGACGTTACAGTTCTAAGAGAAGAATTGTTTGGTGGAAAATCATACCACGCATAGCTAGAAACTGTGCTATTATATAGCAGGTTGAACGTATGTCACTACAATTTCGACCAAAATATACAGTCGAATTATAAAAGAAATAAATACACTGCGCATCGGCGTGTATAGAATTTGACCGCATACACTGATTGTAGGACTCCACTTCACGTCGTTCTACAATTAGTTTCTTTGTGGTCAAATTATACTATACACACCGATGCGCAATGTATTTTTTCTTAAATAATCACCCATCTGATTAAGTATGTATTTATATGTAATCCTATAAGAATGGCCTGGTTCAAATGTCAAAACAACAATGAAATCATGTGAGAACTGATGGAATTACTTTTTTCTCGGTGCAATTCTTTTCCCTTGCCAGAAGCCGGACCCACCTCATGATATCGTGTTATAAAGGAACAAATATTTGGTAAATATTTAAACTAGAAGCCGCCTTCTCTTGATTAATGCTCTATTTTTATCCATGTACGTTTAATGCCGCGTTCGGAAGTTCAATGGAAACTGTACGCTTTATACACGCAACATATTTAACCGCGAGGTATAATTCTCATTCCGTCTGCTTCAAAGACATTTCATTGCCGCCAGAAATGATTTGCTTTCTCTATGATCGTCGTTAATAGATTTAAGACGGGTAGATCGTTATGACACCAAACACTTTCATCTCATGATAGGAATTTCGTACCAAAGTCTACTTATACGTCTTTGTGGAAAATCATAAACTTGGGATAAGGAATTATTATGAGTTTCCATCGTTTCGATCCGAAACCAGAAAACGGCGGTCGTATAACTCTTATTCTAGTCGTGATGGAATTGCGCCAGAAGCAACCGTCAGGTGAAATATATGGAATTTGTATAAATATAGTATATACACATAGTGTTTCTGAATAACAAATTTAATCCACGAGTGGGAATGGCGATTTACACCACGAGCTTCGGCGAGTGGATTAAATTTGTTATTCAGAAACACTATGCGTATATTTTGTATATGCCACGATCTTTACAATGCGATGGATAAACACTTTTCCGTTCAAATTGTATGGAGAAAATTTAATCCACTCTGCGAAGTTTATGCCACGATCTTTACAATGCGATGGATAAATACTTTTCCGTTCAAATTGTATGGAGAAAGTTTAATACACTCTGCGAAGTTTAATCAACGGTAGGCACGTTTAATCAACAGGTGATTAAATGTAAAATTTAAACAGATGGCTTTATGTATATAGTAAGATAGGCGATCGTGGTATAAATACAGTTTACTGCCAACTTTACTGAGGCCTGTACATCTCACGGCGAGCATACCTTTCTCACTGTAAAACTAACCGTTCATCCATGGGTAATACTTTTAATTCATGGCAAAACCAAACAGCGTGTAAGTTAGGTAGCGGAAATAAACTTCTATTCCTGCAATCATATATGCGTCAAATTAAATTTTCAATATGCAAAACAAATCGTTAAAAATTATTGGGAGCAAAATTAACTTTTAACCATGATAAAATGAACTTGTCACTTGGGGTAAAACATACATTAATTAGGATCAAAACAAACTTTATACTCATGGAAAAATCAACTCTCTGATCACGGAAAAACAAATAGTTAATTCGGATTAAAACATACCTATATCCATGGAAAAATAAACTCTCCATTTTGATTTAAAAGAGGAAGGATTCCTATTCATTTGTGGGAAATTTTCGGATGTTAAGATCAACACAGCCACTATAGGCCGTTTGTTATGCCGAGTTTTGTTGTAACTGACGAGTTATGTGGTAGAGCTCACGAGTTTTGTTGTAATAATCGCGGAGTTTTGTGGTAGCTCACGAGTTATGTAGTACATTCAACGAGTTTTGTAGTAATTTCAGGTCACGAGTTGTTTAGTAGAAAATCAACGAGTTGTGTAGTAGAACCCAAGCTAATGAGTTATGTAGTAGAAAATGATCGAGTTTTGTAGTAACATTTGTTTTTCTTTCGGAGGCCAGTTTGGACTTTATGCAATATTATATAGTAGATTCAGGTGTGTGAAGTTGGTTAGGCGTTCGACATTCGACTTCGAAAAGAAATTCATTAAAAATCCAATTTCGGGTTTTGGCGGGAGGGGTGTTTCCATTGGTTCAATTTGTGCTTCCCCACTCAAATGTTGTACCAGTTTCCTCGGTTTCCCAATTGTCCAGACCATTTTGTTACGCCGAGTTTTGTAGTAACTGACAGATGGCAGATCACGAGTTATGTGGTAACAATCGCCGAGTTTTGTGGTAGCTCACAAGGTCTGTAGTACATGTAAATTCACCGAGTTGTGCAGTAATTTGAGGTCATGAGTTCTGTAGTAGAAAATCAACGAGTTGTGAAGTTAAAAACAAACAAAAAATCCATCGAGTTCTGTTGAAACATTGTTTTCTTCTTTTCGAAATCCGCTTGGACTTTATATATTATTATATAGTAAATTCAATGTCTAATGATTTGTATAAGAGTGTGTGTGGCGGTCGTTTATGGCGTTTGGGTCATCTTCATGTTGGTCCTCGAGAACCCCGCCATTTCTCGACCGATCGGGTCGTTGAACATTGATACACAGCGATAAATTGACATGGAGAGTATCACGGGATGTGTCACGGGATAAGTGATATGGACCTCATGCGTCTTAAATGGGCACTAATAAATAATTAGTCACATAAAGAGCGTTCCTTGTCAGCTTAGTAGATATCTAGGAACATTGGTGCAAATGAATCACCTGACCAGGGGAATGACATTGTAAACACGCATTTTACATCAGATGACTTAAAGGGGGACTAATTAATTATATTTATATATACACATGTATAATAAATAAAGCGCGTTTATTATGAGCTTATTATTTGAGAAATGTGTATACATAGGCAAAATAACACGTGGTATATCATGGGATAGGTGCCGTTTACCTGATATGACTTTTGATAGGAGCCGTTGACCTCATACGATTTAAAGGGTCACTCAAGTGTGAACGATACAGAGCGTTTCTTATCAGCTTAGAATATTTGTAGGAAAATGGTGTACCAATGTTCCTACATATCTGCTAAGCAATGCTCTATATGATACACTATGTAGTAGTGACCGTTTAATAAGCCTGGCGTCTTAGCATTTGACACCCACCCCGTGTCCATGTGTATCATTTTTCAACGACCCGATCGGTCAAGAAAAAGCGGAGTACAGAAGGACCAACATCAAGTTGAGCTACAACGTCATTAACATCCGCCACACACCATCTTACACAAATACACATTGAATTTACTATATAATATTGCATAAAGTCCAAACGGGTCTTCGAATAGAAAAAAAATGTTGATACAAAATTCGGCGGTTTTTGTTTTTTACTACACAACTCGCTCATTTTCTTCTTCAGAACTCGTGACCTCAAATTACCACATAACTCGTTGATTTTACTACAGAACTCGTGAGCTACACAAAACTCGGCGATTGTTACTACAGACCTCGTGAGCTACCATAAACTCGGCGATTGTTACTACAGAACTCGTGAGCTAACACAAAACTCGTCCGTTACTACAAAACTCAGCGTAACACCGTTTCTTGAACTTATTATCTTATCAAAATGTCCTAAGAATGTTTAGTAAAGAAATGGTTAACGCCGTTTCTGCTGCCAGACAACACAACGACGTCGTATATATGGATTATCGAGGAAGGAAATACCATGTAGTTCTCGAATGTCAATATCATTGGGACAAACTTGCACATAAATGGCCAGATTTAGTGTATACAGTCCCCCTTTAAATATTTGTTTTAAACTTGCTTTTGATGGTCGAATTTGACTATCAGAACTTCCAATTAATGGGCTCATTGGCGCGATCTGAATGTAGTTAGTGATCTCCTGATATATAATGTTAGTTTTATGGTGACCAATCGGACAGTAGATATTTAACACAGAACCGGAACCGGAAACTTAATATTGATGCGATTATCAACTGTTTGCCATTACCCGCTATAACCGTGCATTCTTTCTTAATATCGAACGAAATTCACTCACCTGTTGTTGTTATGAAACTTAGTAAGACGAAACACGTTATAACATCCATACTGAATCCACACAAAGCAATAACATGGATTCCACGCGATCAACTTTGTATATTCAAAGTAAATTATTTACTCGTTGGATTGACATTTTCATAACACGGGCTATATCGGCCTTGTCAATTCGGAAAATCAAAGCTTCAGAGCGATATCCCTGTTAGAATGATCGGATTCACAGACTACAGAAACTGTTGCATGCGTTGAAAACGACTACAAAATATCACAATTGAGAACGCCCATTGTAATCTGCCGCTTCCGGGAAACGGAAGCAAGAACCCTCGTTACTACAGACAAGCATTAGAATATTTTGCTCGAAAAAAAAAAATCAAAACGGTGTTATATTTTTGTTTTCAACTTTCTTTTGATAGTCGACATCTGACCATCAGAACTTCCAATTAACGGATTCATTGGCGTAATATACATGTAGTTATATCTTGATATATAATGGTAGCTTTATGGTTTCAAGTCGGTCCATGGATATTTAAGATAGAATATATTCTATGCATGAACCTGAAGCTTTATATCGATGTGACTATAAATTGTGTTAACAGCTTTAACCGTGCATTCTTTCTAAATATCGAACGAAATTCACTCACCTGTTGTTGTTATGAAACTTAGTAAGACGAAACACGTTATAACATCCATACTGAAGGTGTGTTCACAGAAATATTGAATCCACACAAAGCAATAACATCGATTCCACGCGATCAACTTTGTATATTCAAATTAAATTATTTAGTCGTTCGATTGACATTTGCATACCACGCGCTATCGGCCTTATCAATCAAAGTAAAATGCTAAGCGATGTGTGAACATCGACATTTCACTGGCATAATTGCAGTGTTGCATTCTACCGTTTCATTGACTGCGTTCTGCCAGTCACTGCCCAGTAATCTCTGATGCTATGTGTCGGTCCATAAAAGACCCAATGGCTGGTCATATGGCTATAGATAAAATACCTCAAAGTGAATCGCATATTATATCGATTGCTTGCTTTCGGAGAGTCATTGGCTTTGTATCGATCCGAAAGCAAACATCACATACTTCTGATCAGTTGACAGTGGGCATTTTCTCAATTGATACCCCAGGCTCCCCTTATGTTAGATATGCCCCATTAGGGTTACACCAAATGTGTCAGAAAAAATAAGCATATTTTCTGATTAAAAGGAAATAAAATGGAATTGAAATCAATGTATTTCTTTACAGCCATTGCGAGTACACCACACGGGATAAAGGTAATACGATGTAAGCTTCTAATTGAGGAACGCTCTTTAAACGGACATGGCTCATTCGAACCTCCATTTTTTTTCTATGTAATTCGGAGCAACGGATACGATAGGTCGATAAATAAACGAACTTTTGATATACCGGCTGCATATGCTCTGAAAAACACTTGCCAAAGTCACAGCCAGTTTTCAGCCGTTTTCAACTTTTTGCCAGAAGTCAGACAAACGCTCTTTATTGCTACCATATCAGGAATAAACTACCACGGAACGCTCTTTTCTGTTCCAAGTCATGCAAATGGCTGGTTTGTGTTTGGGACCCAAACACCGTATTCACAGTTGTATTTTTCATTACTTCAATGCTTCTTTTTAGGTTACAGGATGCTCGTATAGAAAGGTAAATCAGATATGTATCGACTTATTTCAATACTGAGAAAAATTCAAAAGCGAATAATATTATGTGTATTTTGGAGCGCAAACCGCCATGTGGCTTTAACAGCTGCCGCTATTGGGCAATGAATTGATAAAACGATCGTTATCCCTTTCATGGCGGGAGCTGCGCTGGCGCAACACAAAAGACCCTTATTTTCTTATTTATTGGGGATTTGGGATCTAACCCGGGAGGATTTGGAAGGGGCGGAGTCCCTCCCCTACAACCCACTTTGAGATTGATGAAACAATGGGTGGAAATGATCTAGACATTTGTATTCTTTTCTTTTTTGGTTGGTTCGTCGTCGTCGTCGTCGTTGTCACTGACTTCTATTTTCGCTTGAGATCTGGCTATGTCTTCTTGTGCCCTTCTGCAAATTTCCTGCATCTCGACCGCCGAGGATACAGAGCCGGTGCTGCTCTTGTTGTTGGTACTGGTGGAGATGGAGGACACCGGGATGCGGTGGTACTCCGGTGTCCATGGTGGTAGCGTGTCTATCTCCACGAAGTCGGCGGCACGGACGTCCGGGTGACATCGGCGTCCCTGTCTCCGCTGGCCTCGATGACGACGACAGGGACCTCTGGTGGTGATATCAACGACGGAGGCAAAGTGGGGGGAACTGGGCGTCTATCAGTTCTCCCCTGTCTCCACTTGACCCTCCTGTCAGCATCCCTTCTTGTTCTGGGGGGGGGGTCTTCCTTTTCCTCCGCCTCCTCTCTCCTCGATCCCCAGGTTGCTGGTGGTCTCCACCAACCGGGTTACGGCCGACAGAGGGTCCTGATAAGGACCGTGTCGGTGTAACCCGGTATGTCAAAAACAGATCAACCTGGCTGCCTGACCGGTGTAAATTCCAGGTCAGGCAGTGATCCAAATTGATTGAGCTCAGCACGAGCCTGATTTCAGCGGGGATTATAGACGAATCCATTGTCCGCTGAAGTCAGTAATCCGATCGCCAAGTGGTCGATGTTCGGGAGCGCTCAAGCCAGGACTTCTGATCCCACCGGCGGTCGGAGCTCGAATGAATAAATATAAGTGAGTGGTTTGGGGTGGCTGACCCCGGGATTGTCGAAAGGGCCGAGAGGGGGCTCGAATGAATCATGAATGATTTCTTACATTCTTTAACAATTTTTATCATTATTTCTTACATTCTTTAACAATTTTTTATAATAGTTTTTATTTTATTTTTTCTTAAATTATAAAAAATAGTATAAAATTTGTTAGGCCAATGCATTCTCCTATATATGCGAGGCAACCTAAAGTCGAGTCGCATATATTAGAGAATGCATTGGCACAGGGTTTTCGCAAAAAAATCAGGAAGCTCCAGTCATGGAAGGGTTATTAAAGGTAATCATTTGACTTTTGTGTGTGCCTGGCAAAGTCAAGACAAGCTCAACCTGCCTCTTCTGACAATCAGCATCTTACAAACAGCATCTTACAAACAGCACTTTGCCGTGGGCATGTTCGCAGGCGAGTTGGCACCAAATTAGTCAGAAACGTCAAGCCAATGTTCTGCTTATGAGGAAAATTAAATGAAAATTACTTGGAATAAAGATACAGATGCATGGCAAATACTCCACATGGAATATTACTAATAGCACGACAATTATTATATCATCTTATAAATAAGGAACGCTTCTAAAATGACCCTTTCTTTGTGGGTGAACTCTCTCAGTTATAAAACTATACATTGATATGGTGTATTATTTATCTGGATGGATGTTCGGGGACTATATAATCAGATGACAGAGAGAGAAACCGATTTAAAAATGCACCAAAATTGGCTAATATGTTGTTTGTCATTTCTCGAGATCGGGTATTGAATATGTACTAACAGTAGTTCCATTGTCAAGCGGGTGGGGGTAGATAGCGGTCGAGGATGACCAAGTCAATTTCCGGATGCGAGATGTTCTGTCTAAATACACCTAATTTCTTCGTCTCCATTCTACTCTGTAAAATCCTAAACTAAAATGATAAGTCGACCGCCTGAACAACTTATATAACAATGCTTAAACGACCGCCTGAACAACTTATATAACTATGCTTAAACGAACATGGCTCTTCCGAACTTCCAAATTTTTCCGCGAAATTTGGGAGAAATATTTTCCATGGTCATAGACATTTTCTAACTGTTGTCAATTTTTCGCACATAAGTGAAATAAACGCTCTTTATCTCCACCATATCAGGAATAGATTAACACTTAACGCTCTTTTCTGTTAAATGACGTACAAATGGCTGTGGGGGGTTTGGGACCTACCCATCGTGTTTAAAGTTGTATTTTTTATTACTTCAATACGTCGTTCTAGGACATACAATTTTCGCAGAAAGGTAGTTCAAGTATTTATCGACCTATTTCGTTCCACGGGAAAAATTCAAAAGCGAATATTATTTGGTGTATTTTGGAGCGCAATGTGGCTTTAATCTACCAATCTCAATTGACGAAATAAAGCGGCTATAAATATCCTGAAAAATAACAAATCGGCTGGTGATGACAAGATCTTTAACGATACTTTGAATATTCTCTAAAACTTTAATTTCCGGAAAGGCTATTCAACGACTGATAACATATTCACTTTGCACATTTTGAGCGAAATGACGCGGTGTCTGAGACGAAATTTGTGTTGTGCTTTCATTTATTTTGGAATAAAAACTTTTGACAAGAGACAAGATATGGAGACAAGGACTAGCGCATAAATTCTTAGCCACCAATATAAATGGGATAATCTTGAGGATTATACGGAATTTATAGTCAGACATTAAGTCAAAAGCTGAAGTTGGCAAATAACATGTGCAATTCACCCCCTTGCTTGTCGGCGATTATATACACAGTGCAAAGCTGTTACCTGTCTAGTTCGCCTTGTTTCTATATAAACGATTTGGAAGATTTCCTTAAAGCTGAGGGAACATATGGTCTATCGAATATATCAGATGACATAGAAGAAACTACAAATGTGTATGTAACATTATTCATTATATTGTATATGCCGATAACACGGTTCTTTCAGCTGAAACGCCTGGAAAACTTCAGAAGGCTCTTAACGTCTTTAATAAATATTGCCAAAAAAAGTGGATATGTCGAGAAAACTAAAGTTTTGTTGATTTCCAAACGAAGTTGGCCGAATGGCAGGATGTTCTGCGAAACTGCAGTCGTGAACATTTTAATTATCTTGGAATTGTACATTCTAAATATTCAGCTAAAAAACTCTAGCAGATAAAGCTATGAGAGCAATGCATTCTATAATACCAAAGCTAGAATTCTCAGTCTCTCAGTTAAAAATCAGTTTGATTTGTTCGACGATATAAGGTTATTCCTATCTTGATATGTTCGATGTTCAGGCTATTCCTATCTTGATTTGTTCGATGCTATAAGGTTATTCCTATCTTGATTTGATCGACGCTATAAGGTTATTCCTATCTTGATATGTTCGATGCTATAAGGTTATTCCTATCTTGATTTGTTCGACGCTATAAGGTTATTCCTATCTTGATAAGTTCGATGCTAAGGCTATTCCTATATTGATTTGTTCGACGCTATAAGGTTATTCCTATCTTGATTTGTTCGATGCTATAAGGTTCTACCTATCTTGATTTGTTCGACGCTATAAGGTTATTCCTATCTGGATTTGTTCGACGCTATAAGGTTATTCCTATCTTGATTTGTTCGATGCTATAAGGTTATTCCTATCTTGATTTGTTCGACGCTATAAGGTTATTCCTATCTTGATATGTTCGATGCTATAAGGTTATTCCTATCTTGATATGTTCGATGCTAAGGCTATATTCCTATCTTGATTTGTTCGACGCTATAAGGTTATTCCTATCTTGATTTGTTCGATGCTATAAGGTTATACCTATCTTGATTTGTTCGACGCTATAAGGTTATTCCTATCTTGATTTGTTCGACGCTATAAGGTTATTCCTATCTTGATTTGTTCGATGCTATAAGGTTATTCCTATCTTGATTTGTTCGACGCTATAAGGTTATTCATATCTTGATATGTTCGATGCTAAGGCTATATTCCTATCTTGATTTGTTCGACGCTATAAGGTTATTCCTATCTTGATTTGTTCGATGCTATAACGTTATACCTATCTTGATTTGTTCGACGCTATAAGGTTATTCCTATCTTGATTTGTTCGACGCTATAAGGTTATTCCTATCTTGATTTGTTCGATGCTATAAGGTTATTCCTATCTTGATTTGTTCGACGCTATAAGGTTATTCATATCTTGATATGTTCGATGCTAAGGCTATATTCCTATCTTGATTTGTTCGACGCTATAAGGTTATTCCTATCTTGATTTGTTCGATGCTATAAGGTTATACCTATCTTGATTTGTTCGACGCTATAAGGTTATTCCTATCTTGATTTGTTCGACGCTATAAGGTTATTCCTATCTTGATTTGTTCGATCTATAAGGTTATTCCTATCTTGATTTGTTCGATGCTATATGGTTATTCCTATCTTGATTTGTTCGACGCTATAAGGTTATTCCTATCTTGATTTGTTCGATGCTATAAGGTTATACCTATCTTGATTTGTTCGACGCTATAAGGTTATTCCTATCTTGATATGTTCGATGCTATAAGGTTATTCCTATCTTGATATGTTCGATGCTAAGGCTATATTCCTATCTTGATTTGTTCGACGCTATAAGGTTATTCCTATCTTGATTTGTTCGATGCTATAAGGTTATACCTATCTTGATTTGTTCGACGCTATAAGGTTATTCCTATCTTGATTTGTTCGACGCTATAAGGTTATTCCTATCTTGATTTGTTCGATGCTATAAGGTTATTCCTATCTTGATTTGTTCGACGCTATAAGGTTATTCATATCTTGATATGTTCGATGCTAAGGCTATATTCCTATCTTGATTTGTTCGACGCTATAAGGTTATTCCTATCTTGATTTGTTCGATGCTATAACGTTATACCTATCTTGATTTGTTCGACGCTATAAGGTTATTCCTATCTTGATTTGTTCGACGCTATAAGGTTATTCCTATCTTGATTTGTTCGATGCTATAAGGTTATTCCTATCTTGATTTGTTCGACGCTATAAGGTTATTCATATCTTGATATGTTCGATGCTAAGGCTATATTCCTATCTTGATTTGTTCGACGCTATAAGGTTATTCCTATCTTGATTTGTTCGATGCTATAAGGTTATACCTATCTTGATTTGTTCGACGCTATAAGGTTATTCCTATCTTGATTTGTTCGACGCTATAAGGTTATTCCTATCTTGATTTGTTCGATCTATAAGGTTATTCCTATCTTGATTTGTTCGATGCTATATGGTTATTCCTATCTTGATTTGTTCGACGCTATAAGGTTATTCCTATCTTGATTTGTTCGACGCTATAAGGTTATTCCTATCTTGATTTGTTCGATGCTATAAGGTTATTCCTATCTTGATTTGTTCGATGCTATAAGGTTATTCCTATCTTGATATGTTCGATGCTATAAGGTTATTCCTATCTTGATTTGTTCGATGCTATAAGGTTATTCCTATATTGTCATACTCACGCTGGTCGTCCTATAATCCCCGATGCGGGCAGTAAACCACGGTGCGGGCGTCAGTAAACCGCACATCGGGCAAAAACAATTAGAATTTTCCACATGATTGGCTAGTCTAATTAGATAAAAGTAGTCAATTTAGATGTTACTCAAATCAACGGAAGACGTATATGATAAGCAATGCATATTTATGCTGTGACAAGAGTTCAGAGACAGTTCACACATCAGATCTGGAGAAAAACACAATCTTAGTCGAGCGCATTTGGAATTTTGGGGTAAATTTAAATTTCATTCAGCAAATGTTTCACTGCAGACACTTCTCGAGAATTTTTTTTGAAAACGTGGAGAAGTCTTGGGACAATCTACTCGTGACGTGTTTTGATACTAAAAGCACCCAGTCCCTATCCAGTAACTCGAATAAAGACATCTTTCCAAACATACCATACATCGATAACGTAAAACGTACTGCGGGCAGGAGTAAACTCTGAAGCGGGGAAAATCTTGCCCGTTTAGGGGTTTACTCCGACACCGTGGACGTGGAGTGTCTCGTGTAATTGTCAATATTTTCCTGCATAAAAGCCGCAAATTCCAATGTGAATGTAGATTTAGTTTCCTAAACTATCTATATCAATGGAACGTTGACAACGTTGTCCAAATTTATCACCTCGCATTCATCTTGGAGCTGAAAACACACAAAATTGAGACATAGAAGCTTATTCTCACACTTCATCGAGCATTTCGTCTCTTATTGAGCTTTATTCGTCGAACTGTTGACATTTGGTTGAAACTGGATTCATTATGCACCTCCTGGATCCGGAGTCGTGTCTGAAGAAAAACAGTTAATAAAAAAATTCCCCCCACAACAAACCTACATGTACTCTTCACTCGTGCCCGCAACGGGGTTTACTCAATATGTGCCCGCAGCGGGTATTATAGAATGACTAGCGTGATACTGCTGTGGAGTGTGGACTCTTATGACTGATGTGTAGGTTTTCTACACAAAATGTGTAGCCCTGCTACTTGATCATTATTCATTTTTTTATCTTAAAGACACGGGCGGTGTTCTTTGCAGAATTATTCATATTTGTTCAAATCGCCATCAACAGAAGGAATATTAAAATATATACATGTATAGTTTTGTTCATATGCCAAACATAATCAGCGCGCCGTAAATGTTATACTGTCGTCAAGACGTACGATGGTGTACGTAAACAAGAACCTGCTCGTGTTACAGAAGTTTTGCTTCTGTTTACATGACACAGCGCTATTCTATTGGTTAATCACACACAAATGATATAAACGCTCTTTATTATTTCCATATCAGGAAAACAGTAACAAATAACGCTCTTTATGTTTACCATATCCGGATCTGTAACCTTTTTGGCTTTTGTTTACATAACAAAGGAAAAACATTTGACTATGCCATATTTCTGATTGATATAAGAACAAAGTCTGTCTATATTTTACTATTCTTTCTGTTTATGGCGGTTTTTGACGGAGCTGAATATTTTAACAGAATACCAACCGCCAACACCGCCCGTATCTACATATTTATGTAGTATATGTGTAGTTTCATATACGTACACAAATTGTGTAACAAATTTTACAAAATAAATGGGTCAATTTATACACATTTATACACAAAGGTGCACATGTGCATAAAATCAACATATATCCCTTGTAACATTTTTGTAGATTATTACACATACATAACGCAGACAAGAATGTAAGTTCAGTATTCCGACCTGTGTGTATAAAGTGAATAAACGTTGCTACCTAAGCTGTCGTCTGCCATTGTTTTATGACTCTTATGTATTTTATTGGTTCCTTGTCCAAAACTGCGAAAATCAGTAACCTAACCAAGTCAGATCAACTATTATATGGTGTGCCTAGATGTAACTTAACGTAAAAGATGTAAAATTTAGCTTGACAACATAAAAGTGTATGAAAACAATTTCGTTGTCATCTTCACCATTAACGCTGCCGTGCATCATTACCACCATGTCATCGTCATCATTACCACCATGTCATCATTACCACCATGTCATCGTCATCATTACCACCATGTCATCATTACCACCATGTCATCGTCATCATTACCACCATGTCATCGTCATCATTACCACCATGTCATCATCATCATTACCACCATGTCATCGTCATCATTACCACCATGTCATCGTCATCATTACCACCATGTCATCGTCATCATTACCACCATGTCATCGTCATCATTACCACCATGTCATCGTCATCACCATGTCATCGTCATCATTACCACCATGTCATCGTCATCATTACCACCATGTCATCATTACCACCATGTCATCGTCATCATTACCACCATGTCATCGTCATCATTACCACCATGTCATCGTCATCATTACCACCATGTCATCGTCATCATTACCACCATGTCATCGTCATCATTACCACCATGTCATCGTCATCATTACCACCATGTCATCATTACCACCATGTCATCGTCATCATTACCACCATGTCATCGTCATCATTGCCACCATGTCATCATTACCACCATGTCATCGTCATCATTACCACCATGTCATCGTCATCATTACCACCATGTCATCGTCATCATTACCACCATGTCATCGTCATCATTACCACCATGTCATCGTCATCATTACCACCATGTCATCATTACCACCATGTCATCGTCATCATTCCCACCATGTCATCGTCATCATTACCACCATGTCATCGTCATCATTACCACCATGTCATCGTCATCATTACCACCATGTCATCGTCATCATTACCACCATGGCATCGTCATCATTACCACCATGTCATCATTACCACCATGTCATCGTCATCATTACCACCATGTCATCGTCATCATTACCACCATGTCATCGTCATCATTACCACCATGTCATCGTCATTATTACCACCATGTCATCGTCATCATTACCACCATGTCATCGTCATCATTACCACCATGTCATCATTACCACCATGTCATCGTCATCATTACCACCATGTCATCATTACCACCATGTCATCGTCATCATTACCACCATGTCATCGTCATCATTACCACCATGTCATCATCATCATTACCACCATGTCATCGTCATCATTACCACCATGTCATCGTCATCATTACCACCATGTCATCGTCATCATTACCACCATGTCATCGTCATCATTACCACCATGTCATCGTCATCACTATGTCATCGTCATCATTACCACCATGTCATCGTCATCATTACCACCATGTCATCATTACCACCATGTCATCGTCATCATTACCACCATGTCATCGTCATCATTACCACCATGTCATCGTCATCATTACCACCATGTCATCGTCATCATTACCACCATGTCATCGTCATCATTACCACCATGTCATCGTCATCATTACCACCATGTCATCATTACCACCATGTCATCGTCATCATTACCACCATGTCATCGTCATCATTACCACCATGTCATCATTACCACCATGTCATCGTCATCATTACCACCATGTCATCGTCATCATTACCACCATGTCATCGTCATCATTACCACCATGTCATCGTCATCATTACCACCATGTCATCATTACCACCATGTCATCGTCATCATTACCACCATGTCATCGTCATCATTACCACCATGTCATCGTCATCATTACCACCATGTCATCGTCATCATTACCACCATATCATCGTCATCATTACCACCATGGCATCGTCATCATTACCACCATGTCATCATTACCACCATGTCATCGTCATCATTACCACCATGTCATCGTCATCATTACCACCATGTCATCGTCATCATTACCACCATGTCATCGTCATTATTACCACCATGTCATCGTCATCATTACCACCATGTCATCGTCATCATTACCACCATGTCGTCGTCATCATTACCACCATATCATCGTCATCATTACCACCATGTCATCATTACCACCATATCATCGTCATCATTACCACCATGTCATCGTCATCATTAGCACCATGTCATCGTCATCATTACCACCATGTCATCGTCATCATTACCACCATGTCATCGTCATCATTACCACCATGTCATCGTCATCATTACCACCATGTCATCGTCATCATTACCACCATGTCATCATTACCACCATGTCATCGTCAGCATTACCACCATGTCATCGTCATCATTACCACCATGTCATCGTCAACATTACCACCATGTCATCGTCATCATTACCACCATGTCATCGTCATCATTACCACCATGTCATCGTCATCATTACCACCATGTCATCGTCATCATTACCACCATGTCATCGTCATCATTACCACCATGTCATCGTCATCATTACCACCATGTCATCGTCATCATTACCACCATGTCATCGTCATCATTACCACCATGTCATCATCATCATTACCACCATGTCATCGTCATCATTACCACCATGTCATCGTCATCATTACCACCATGTCATCGTCATCATTACCACCATGTCATCGTCATCACCATGTCATCGTCATCATTGCCACCATGTCATCGTCATCATTACCACCATGGCATCGTCATCATTAGCACCATGTCATCGTCATCATTACCACCATGTCATCGTCATCATTACCACCATGTCATCGTCATCACCATGTCATCGTCATCATTACCACCATGTCATCGTCATCATTACCACCATGTCATCGTCATCATTTCCACCATGTCATCGTCATCACCATGTCATCGTCATCATTACCACCATGTCATCGTCGTCATTACCACCATGTCATCGTCATCATTTCCACCATGTCATCGTCATCACCATGTCATCGTCATCATTACCACCATGTCATCGTCATCATTTCCACCATGTCATCGTCATCGCCATGTCATCGTCATCATTACCACCATGTCATCGTCATTATTACCACCATGTCATCATTACCACCATGTCATCGTCATCATTACCACCATGTCATCGTCATCATTACCACCATGTCATCGTCATCACCCATGTCATCGTCATCACCATGTCATCGTCATCACCATGTCATCGTCATCATTTTGGCATCACGACCAGTGTTTGGAATACCATTCTATGAGTAAATAACCAAACACTTCTTCTGCTGCGTAACCAATTCGAAGCTGATTTGAAGATTGTGTTCTTATATGGGCTTTTTTGTTCTGTCCATCACCTTTTTTTCCTTTTTTCCTTTTTTTTTTATAGAAAAGTGTATTAATGATAAAAAAAATTAATTTGAGATATAAAATGGGATGGGGTCGACTTGTTACAGACCGTAGATCATCCGCTCCTTGGTATCTCTACACGCCAGAGGCTCGTAATATGGCAAACAATGGCCAATTATGCCAGTCCCATTTTCCGAAATCTCCCCAAAAACAGACATTTTTCGTATAAAATATGACCATTAAATACCACTTTAATAGACAATTTGCATCATATGTAACATGGCTAACAAATGTCGTCTGATGGCCGGTGCAGTTAATTTGCCCGTAATTGACAGTATTATTCATCAAACAGGTGAGTACATTGGGAATGTGTCACTACTGTTACCCATAGATACAGGTCTGTGAGTTTATTATTACACAAATGTTTCTCTTCTTAGTTTTGTCCAATGTGATCCCCATGAGGCAACATTATAAAAATGGTGACCTGGCTCGAGGGCACCATTGCGGATTGTCTCCCCGAGGAACCAATGTCTCCCGAAGCGGAGATTATCCGCAATGTTGCCCTCGAGTCAGGTCACCATTGTTTTTATTATACCGAATAACCATGTCAGCAGTTTCGAAATATCATCGGGTGAAACATCCGCGAATCGCTTCGATTTGACACCGGCATCAATGATGTTTAATTTGAAGAATGCGGAAGTCGTCTGAATCGTGACGATTTGGGGTTTCCGGTTTGAATGTCACGGTCAAAATACGTCATAAAATTTCGTTCGGGTGCTTCCGTGAACATGTTCTGGCTCTTTCGGTCGGAGCGGTAAACATTGCAAAAACTGGTGACCGGCAATGTTTCATGGGCGGGAAACATTGCAAATTGTAAAATCACACCCTATGGGAAATTAACATAGGCTTTTAATATGAGGTATAATAAATACGCTTTGTTTCATTCCAATGGATGGCCAGTGGGAATCCCCCTTATAAACCCGAAACGTCCATACTGTTACCGTCCCTACTGTTACCCTTGAAATAGTAACAGTAGGGAACATTTTGGTAACAGCAGGGACAAAATTTAAAAATAGGCATGAGTAAGTGTTAGTATGCGAGTCATAATTATTTTGACATCACCCTGCTCTGTTTCCTTGCTTATTACATCAATATGTTCATGGATTATACCCGTCATTCCTGTCTCATTCACATAATGCTGGACGTGGTAACAGGAGGGACATTGCGGTAACAGCAGTGACAATCCATTACACAATTGTTATTTTTGGCAGTGAATTGACATATATTTGTATTTCCTTGCATAACGCCTTCCATTTCTGTCATCCACGCACTCATTTTTGGTATATAATATGTTCTATTATACTTGATTGAGATCCAGTAAATGAAAGTATAGGTGCTCATTCGCAATTATCAAAAAGTTTTCACATACATTCACAAAGGGCACATTCCCATGCCCAACACAAACCCGTGTAAACTGTCAGATATATACATACCCCTGGTCAAGTGGTCCTGATTATATGATATGATGTTGGTAGTCCTGCTGAATTGCTATGATGCGGATAGGGCAAAATGATGCCGTTACGAAATAGTACCGTTATTTTTTCAAAAGTCTGTTTGACTACTCCGAGCGATTTGACAAAATAAAAACCAGTGTGTGTGTATGAAACATTCAAGAACATATATTTTTTTTTTTAAATATAATAATGCCTGAGCTGGTGTTTCTAAAATGACGTGAATAACCCATCTTGATTATAGTCAATGTTCAACTACTAATACATTTAGTATTACAAATATTTCGCAATATATATATTTTTGAATGTTTGATACGCATAATGGCTTTTCCTGCATATGTTCAGATTATCGGAACACCGCGAAAAAGACATATTAAAAAAAATATAACGGTAATTTTTGTTAACAGCATCAGTTTGCCCTAACATCATCATAGCAATTCAGCAGGACCCAAACGCATCATAGCACATTAGCAGTAATGTATATGTACGTTTTATTGAGTTTACACGTAAACAAATATATATCTACATATATCGAAATCACCCAGTATTTTTTTTCGTTGTGTCTGAAATTCTGTTAATCCTGAAATAATTTTCTGAGCACTGGTCATGGCACTGATGGACGGTTCACGATGCTCATTGAAGATATATACATATATATGGAGAGTCCTGTGTCACCTGTAGTTATACTCAAACATGTTCCAAACTACTACTCAAAAATGGCCTGACTATCACACCAAATGCATGCATGACATGCAAATCACAGAACTTTGTCTACAACATCATGTGCTCTGTGTTCAGAGAATCATACATTGGCGAAACCATACAGCGCCCTGTACGCTATCGCTGCGATGTATCTCAGCGGAACGATGGGAGATAACTCTGCCCGGAGTTTGTGGCGAAACTAGAAACACTCTGCGCCAGGGACATGACAATCTGCGGGATGGGATGGGATATGGGACAAAACGACAATCTGCGGGACAGAATTTCAAATTGCGTGGGACGGCGGATATCTCGAGGAATACAGGGCTTAGGGGGCTCATTTTGGTGTATAACGAAAGGCCCACGTTCGCCCTATCCACACATATTAACCCCGCCACTAACCAAACACCAGAAGTTGCATTATTTGATCGACAACTGACCTAACATGGGGTGGAATTTGGGATAGCATGATAATCTGCGGGACAGGATTTTCAAATTGCGTGGGACGGCCGATATCTCGAGGAATACAGCGCATAGAGGGCTACTTTTGGTGTCTAACGAAAGGTCCACATTCGCCCTATCCACACATATTAACCCCGCCACTGACCGGACATCGGGCCCCATTATATTATATTGAATATACCGGCTGAAATCGATCCTGTAATTGTAAACATCGAGTCTATTTTTAGCTGTTTTATCGGAGCGTGTTTGCGTATTCGCCATTACAATATTCGCACTAAAACAGCCATATTGTAGCTAAAAACGAATGCACAGTATTCCACTGCGTTACTTGATACCTAAAACTTGTTGTTTGCTAGCGTATTCATCGAGAAATCTAAATTCTAAACTTTAATGTCGAACGCAGTTTTTCGTGTTTGTGGCATTTTATGTTAGGTCAGTTGTCGACCGGATAATGTAACTTCCGGTGTCCGGTCACTGACGGGGTTAATATGTGTGGATAGGGCGAATGTGGACCTTTCGTGAGACACCAAAAGGAGCCCTCTACGCGCTGTATTCCTCGAGATATCGGCCGTCCCACGCAATTTGAAAATCCCGTCCCGCAGATTGTCATGCTATCCCAAATTCCACCCCATGTTAGGTCAGTTGTCGATCAAATAATGCAACTTCTGGTGTCCGGTCAGTGGCGGGGTTAATATGTGTGGATAGGGCGAATGTGGGCATTTCGTTAGACACCAAAATGAGCCCCCTACGCCCTGTATTCCTCGAGATATCGGCCGTCCCACGCAATTTGAAATTCTGTCCCGCAGATTGTCGTTTTGTCCCATATCCCATCCCATCCCGCAGATTGTCATGTCCCCTGCGCCAACGTGTTTCTGTTCATCGCCAACACATAACACAGCCCGAATACAGAAAATTAAACTGAACAATGTAATATGAACATTATAATATATGTTAAATATAGCGAGCATATATATACAACACTGCAGCTGGCCACGCGCAGCATATATGTATCACATTCTGGAGTAATATTTTTCTATGATAATCGATGACCAACTATAATAACTGATCGCATGCCAATGCACCCATATCATGTGCTCCACGAAGTCTTCATTGTCATAATAAACGAACGATTGATACTGCGAAAATAGAGCAATCTTTTGCTGTACACCAAATTAGTATACTGGAGGGTATCACCCCCCCCCCCCCCCCTGAATCCTGAATACCAGTTAATTTTGGGGGGTGAATCCTGAATACATGTTAAGAAATAATATGCGATAAATGACATACAAATTGACTGTTTTAATATACCGGTTAATTAAAGTTTGGAATTGGAACACAAATCAAATATAGTTTCCGGACGCTTTCCGGTTAACGACCGAAGAGACGCCGGTCGCGTTGTGTGCGCTATGAGGCCGTTATGATACGATTAATGATACTTTATGATGGCATGGTGGTCGAATATGCCCAAGAAACTATTATATCCACTCATTCATACAGATAACTAGCACAAAATATTATTTTGCGCCATCAAATCCTACGTCCAAGATGTTTTGCTTGAACCCGAATACCAGTTAATTCGTGGGTATGAATCCTGCGTACGGCTTCAAAACACCCTGAATCCCGCGTACCGAAAAAAGGGGGGGGTGATACCCTCATACTGCAGTACAGTCGTCTAGCTGGCTACGCAGAATACTGCCGTACAACTGGCTTTTTTTTAATCGGATTTTTTTTCTCAAGAAAACTACCTTATATATATCAGATACGTTATATATAACACAGACCAAACCATCATCTGTATAGTAGACCCATGTTTGGTAAGATTTATCAGGCTATTCTATTTTTTCTCATTTTTAAACAGAATTAGGTGATGATGTTCCATGGGAGTAATCGCCTGTTGCCAATTGACGAATAAAATTTGCGATTTATTTCAAAGTCACAAAATAGCCTCCATTAACTACACATATCTGCTATGCACATGCACGCGAAGGTTTGTATTGCTAAAGTCTCAAAGTCTGCGAGAAAAAGCCTGATATCTGCACCTACATGTACTGTAGCATAAAAACACTCGTGATGCGAACTGCTTCCGGTGTCGTATGTAGTCAGCAGTGATAGTATTAAATATGTCCTCTCAGCAGCAACATCGGCCGACAGACGAAGAAATCACCACCATGCACCAGACGGAGCAGGGACACCGATGTTACCCCGGATGTCCCTGCCGTCGGCGAGGACAGCGGCAACAGGAACACCGACGTCACCCGGGGGTTCCTGCCGCTGTCTTCGACGTGGAGATGGCAACTCTACCTAGCCAGACTCCACCAGGGGCGGATAACACCACCTCCACCTAGCCAGACTCCACCAGGGGCGGATAACACCACCTCCGCCTAGCCAGACTCCACCAGGGGCGGATAACACCACCTCCGCCTAGCCAGACTCCACCAGGGGCGGATAACACCACCTCCGGGGGACGAGACAAATTTCACGATGACAATGTGACAATGTGATGCGTCTGAGCTCTGATGTAATGCTTGGTAACTGAATTGTATCGACATTGATGCTTCATACTGCAGAAGGCAATGACAGTCAATTGACGTACCGAATAAATTAGAGAGGAACTGCATCGATATACAAAGTTCCAGAATACGTGCAAGTGCAAAGTATGCTA
Organism: Siphonodentalium dalli; assembly: GCA_032622095.1. NCBI lineage: Eukaryota > Metazoa > Mollusca > Scaphopoda > Gadilida > Siphonodentaliidae > Siphonodentalium > Siphonodentalium dalli. The sequence continues at coordinate 19,624,179 of CP136065.1, forward strand.
ATGAAAACATAATTTTATAAAGCAAATTGCTATATTTTCGGACAAGCAATGATAGTAATTATGACGACCAATTGTCACCAAACTCCGCCATAATAAATGGTCACAACTAATCTGCCATCGCTACCGTAGTACGTGTGTCCACAGCCATTATATAATGACAATGCTCCAATGTCATACTTTGACCCGAACTCCATGCAGCGCCCTCTCCGTTATCAGTTATCACTGCGATAGATCACTGCCACGAGGGTGGTAATTTGCGGACCGATACATCTATTTTTACGTATCGTCGGAACTATATTTAGTTACCTATTATCTTATTTTGACCACCACAAAGGTTTAAAGGGATCATTCATTGTCCAAATAATTCACAATGTATCTGAATTGGTCATCGTCGCGTGGTACGTTTCGTGAATAAATTTAAAGATCCACCAACGTCAATGTTTTTATTTTTGACCAATAACTCAAGTTTGGATTATATGATCTGAACCATATTTGGTAGGTGTGCTTCCCGGTAAAATATCGGCCAAGTTCGAATATGCATTCTGTTCAATTATTTTTACATGAGTTAGTAGTAGAGCGGACAAACTCAAAAAGCGCACTAGAAGTAGGAGTTTAGTCCATCGGCACCGCACACGGGCTTGTGATACATCATTTTGAAGGTTATGACATTCCGCATCGGATAGGACCCGGTGTGAAATATACAGATGATGCAAAATATGAGAAATGAGAAATAAAAGTATAGAAACGCGAACATTTTGCGCTAAAATATTGCAGTCTACATACCTCTAGATATTTGTGAAATATACAGATGATGAAAAATATGATTTTTAGCTGATTAAGTGCCAAAATTAAGCAAACATCCCTGTTTTTGTAAAATTCGGCAAAATGAGAAATAAAAGTATAGAAACGCGAACATTTTGCGCTAAAATATTGCAGTCTACATACCTCTAGATATTTACTATGATAGTGGTACGATTTCTCTGATATAAAGAAGATTTTTTTTAGATTTATTGTAAAAATAGACAAAACAGCGCAATTTTTCATTTTTTTTGCCTCACTTAATGGGCGATAGATCAATATTGTTTTGACCAAGGATATCGTATATAGTCTAGAAAAGTGCGGATATATATACCGCATACGACAATATGCTGAATATGCCATGATCTTAACACATGGTGTGTTATATAAGATTATTTCAACCCTCACCCCAAAATTCATAAAAAAGTCACTGTTTTAGGGAAATTCGGCACAAATGAATACAAAAGCACAGGTATTCGGGATATGTTTGTGCTACGATATAGCAGGTTTCTTAATAGGCGATTATTCAGTATTGCATTGAATGGAGATCCCATATATAATATAGAAACTTGTGGAAATATATACTGCATATGTTTGTAGGATAAAGATGTCATTCTTTGCCATATATGATATGTGGTGGTAGATTCTGTTACCCCACCCCAAAATTCAGAAGAAACAAAATCAATTTTAGAAATTTCGTTATGGCAGAATACAAAAGCACAACTCCGATTATTTTGTGCTATTATATTGAAGTCTACCCACTTCGAGATATACATTATGATAACGCCATGGTATCATTTACAGATGGCAACATTTCGGAGTTTTCTGATGAAAGTAGACCGAAAATCGTGAAATATAAACTTGTTTTTTTTCTTCTGAATTTTGGGGTGGGGGTGACACAATCTACCACCACATAGCATCTATGGCAAAGAATGACATCCTTATCTTACAGTCATATGCAGTATATATTTCCACAAGTTTCTATATTGTATACTGGATGTCCATTCAATGCAATACTGAATAATCGCCTATTAAGAGGGGCGAAACAACTGAAAATGAATGATTTTTTGTCTATTTTCCACGTAAATTTAAGAAATTTTTACGTCTATCACCGCAATCATGGCATTTCATTACTTTGTATTTATAAGTGTGTAACCTGCTATATCATAGCCAAACATATTCCGAATATCTGTCCTTTTGTATTCATTTGTGCCGAATTTCCCTAAAACAGTGACTTTTTGCTGAATTTTGGGGTGAGGGTTGAAATAATCTTACATAACACATCACGTGTTAAATATCATGGCATATTCAGCATATTGTCGTGTGCGGTATATATATCCGCACTTTTCTAGACTATATACGGTATCATTGGTCAAAACAATATTGATCTATCGCCCATTAAGTGAGCCAAAAAAATGAAAAATTGCGCTGTTTTGTCTATTTTTACAATAAATCTAAAAAAAATCTTCTTTATATCAGAGAAATCGTACCACTATCATAGTAAATATCTAGAGGTATGTAGACTACAATATTTTAGCGCAAAATGTTCGCGTTACTATACTTTTATTTCTCATTTTGCCGAATTTTACAAAAACAGGGATTTTTGCTGAATTTTGGCACTTAACCGGCTAAAAATCATCTTTTGCATCATCTGTATATTTCACACCGGGTCCTATCCGATGCGGAATGTCATAACCTTCAAAATGATGTATCACAAGCCCGTGTGTGGTGCCGATGGACTAAACTTTCTGAAATTGGTTCCGTCCGCTCCAATATAGAATTTGCCTGATTTAGTAACATGTTGGCTTCCGATCGATAACCCCAGTTTTTATTGTTTGGTCTGAACCAAAATTGGTGTTGGTGTTTCTTTTCGTGGGATTGTTTAAATATATTTGCTTGCCGTACTGTGTATACATTAACACGTGTATATTGTACATCTATTTGGTAATGGGTTGGAGAACAGGTGTGTGCCACTTACATACAAATATTATACCAGAAACCTATAAAATGGAGGAAACAAAATGTCACTTTGGTTGAGCTCAAAATAGATTTCGGTTTCTTCGGGTTTGTTCCGCTTCATTTTCGAATCCCAGATTACATTATATAAAATATATGCCATATTGTATATCATTTGAAAGAGGAAGATCCAAAACATTGTATTATCACTTATCCGGTGTAATAAACTGTGGACATGTTGTTTTTGTTGAGTTGCCAACGCATTCTGTCATCTAGATTGCAGTAAAAAGCAGTATTATTTTCAATGCAGGGGGAATAACTCTATATATTAAAGATAGAGTTATTCCCCTTCCATTGAAAAATTATGTTGCATCTGGGAGCCAAAGGGGGAAGTCATTCTATGAGTTCAGCAGATTTCTATTTCTCTGTTGGCATCTTCTGAGACACAAGCGTTCCACATGGTGATGAATTATAGTATTTGAATCATATTTTATGGCATAGATTGTTATTAAAACCGTATATCAAGTCACTATACACAAAATAATCGGCGACTCGAAAATTAAATGCGGCTTTCATAGAATCGATCTTGATCATTGATATAACCTGTAATATGTTATAACTCAACCAATTGTCAAAAGTTCTTCAAACTTAAACTTCCGCAGAGTCGTCCTTTTAACAACACAATCATTATTAACGCCACCGGTGTATAATGTTCTACAAATTTTATAAATCTGTGGTCCCGTGGGGATTTTATAAATAGATAATTTGTTTTTCCGGTTATTTTGGGACGTGTTAAAGTTGTACTGCGACCCCGAGTTCGGTAAAAGCTGTAGTTTGAATGTCCAAGTTCGTGAAAGTTCTACTGACTATGCCGATGATTTGAGAAGCTTTATTGTTTTAGGATATTGTAGGAAGGCTAATCTGGCCGTGTCAAATTGAGCTATAGCTATGGGATATCTCGCAGGACAACACATTTCGGGTTTTCGTGGGGTGTGTATTCTTATACTTATAGTTGCAGTGTGTAACTATTATGACCGAGTTAATTGCGTTCGATGTTTAGGTATGAACAATAGCTGGGCCATGCACACTTGAAGATTTTATGGCGGGAACACAATTTTTAATCCGCATTTAGAAGCTTTCTGGTTTGGTGAATGAAAAACCTGCAGTAATAGTAGTTTTTTGTAATAATTTGAAGGATTGGTTGTTTTAACGGAATTCTGAGGCGGTGCATTAATGTAACAAATATATTTTATATTATAATTTATATTTATGGTTAATAATATGATCTTGGTGGCGTTACCATTTCTGACTATGGTTTTCTTGTTGTACACTGGCAAAGTGTTGTTCGAAATTCATGCAGCGAGTTTCCCTGATTGCTAATATTTGTTTGGGTTCTTCCGTATTCATTATCCATATGATATGCTGTCATTACCTTACAACATGCAAGCAGAACCTCGCTAGTATTTCAAAGATACCTTTAAAAAATCCCTTTTACGGCAGTTGTCGGGATAATAAATCAGCTTGCGTGTGCATCTTGCGGGTTGAACCACCGGGCCACCCACACCACCGAGCCACCCACGCCACCGGGCCACCCACACACAAATTTATATGTCATTGAACGAACTGGTCATAACATGGCTTATAGGTCAACAAGTCTCATGATATGAGGATCATGCATGCGATAGAGACATTATCATTAGTGACGATGTGCACGCGACCGCAGAAAAGCATACTCACTTTAACATTGCTAATTGGCAAATACTGTCTTACCAACTGACGAATGTAACCGGATCTCAGTATAATTGTGGCTACATATGAAGTGATTAAGAGGACGTGTTGTGTGGGATGGTGAGAATATTCCACCGAGGCCAATGGTCTTGATACTTCCTGATTTACTAAGTACACAAACGACGAGTACATGTATATGTAGTTACATCAGGAAATGTTCAGATAACATGTCTATATATGTTACAGTAAATCAGTGAAATTAGTAATTACGCGAAATCCCTAGGGATTACTACTACATGAAACCACTAAACAGGGTCCGTGATTACACGTAATTACTGAAAGTGTCAGGGATTTCAGGAAACCACTGAAATTTGTTAATTAATTTTACACATTCTTACTGGTCGGATTTCAGTAAATAAGTGTAATGGATTTTTAGAGTCACATTTGCTACTTTACACAATACAAGTCCAGACAATTTGTCTCAATGACTAATCATTCGTCTTCCGGATCGCTTGCGGGATGGTCGCATTTAATGCTCTACGCATTAAGCCATGGGCGATCCGTGATCTCTTTCTGTTGCCGGGCTTGATTGGTTATGGAATTAATCCCCAGTCAAGTCCAGCACATGCTGAGTGGACTACCGCCTGTCCTTTGTCCAGGCTGGAATATACATGCTTACAAGGACAGACTGGACGTGGTATTGGAGTACCGAGTCGCCTCGGCAGAACCCTCTGCCGGCCGTGGCTCGGTAGGACCGACCGGAATCCACCGGTCCGGGGCTGGCCAGACCACCACAGACGTGGTGAAGAGTGAAAAGTCGAAGTCAAAGAAGAAGAAGAAGAAGACACCATCACAGGGACGCCAACATGAAGGCCAGGTGGAGACGGGGGACCGAGAGACGCCCAGTCCCCCCCCCATCTGCTCCCGGTGCAGCATCAGCAGCCTACTGTCGACGTGCCTGAAATCACCATCAGCGGAAACGACAGGGACGCCGATGTCACCCCGGTCGCCCCTGTCTCCGACTTTGTGGTCAGCATGGAGACCATTCCATCTCTACCATCGGCTCCAGACCCGGATGCAGCGGAGGACTTCAACCCACGGACACCGAGACCTCCGGTGTCCACCGTCTGCATCGAGGAAGAGGAGCAGAAACGACCACCCCATGCTCCTGCCGAAGCTGTCGATGTCAAAGAGGCTGTCGACGTCAAGGAAGCTGAACATCAACAGTACATGATAGAACAAGAAAAGTTCATGACAGAACATCAAAGGTACAGGAGAGAACAAGAACAACGAATCGAACATCTTTACAACAACAACAACAACAACAGACATCTCCACCATCTTTAACAGAAAAACCCAATTCGAAGAAAAAGAGGAAAAAGATAAAATTATTTAATATCTTAAATTGCTTCTTATTTTGTTTAGCTTGTTTCTTCAATAAAAGGCATAAATATGAGGGGTGAAGGCCCTGTCGACCATCCCAGGGCTAACGCCCCTAAACCACAGGAGGAAAAACTCAATTAGCTTCTCTGCTGGCATTATTATAATTTAACAGCGAAGTGCGATTATGGAAGTTGTTTATTTTAATCATTTGAGTGATACTAAAATTAATAGCTGCTCATTACTATATCTATAAATACTATACATTCATCTTCATTCCGAAATGGCGTCCGATAACAAGAGGAGAGGTTTAAAAATGATTTTTTTTAAGCAGTATGAGCTATGCAGTAAAAATCTCTTTCCGAAATCGGAATATTCTAAAGTTAGTACTCAACTGAAATTAGCTAGTGAAAATTCTGAAACCAAGGATCGGAGCGCTCACTACCTACTGAGCAAGTAAGTAAATTTTATATTTAATGTTTTAACTGCATGGTAGTCCTTATTGCACATTGATAGCTACATGTAATTGAAGATTACTAACAACATAATTATGTTTTGTTTTTAAAATAAAAGTTAACCCTTAATTTTATAATAATTCGAATAATAGTTATTGTATAATTTATAATATTATATATGAAAATTTGCATGCCAATATCACATTTTCTTTAAATTAATGACCCGTATGTTTGTCATTACAGATATGAAATCATGCAGTGCGGTGATGTCGAGAAACCGATCAAACGACGCAGCAACCCCGAGGAACCTATTCTATATTTCTGTAAACTAAATTTGTTACTGGAACATTGATGATGATTTATCTTAGCATCAAACATCTTATTGTATAAATGTTGATTGTGTTTGTAATATGACTATAATTTCTATGTATTCCATAACTTGTTTGCAATAAAAAAATTTAAACTTTTAACTTGGTTGTCCTTCAGTAATTTCATGAATTCCATGGCGCCTAAAATCAGTAATCATGCGAAATCCCTGAATTTTCTAGTAATTTCATTAAATCCCTACTCAGATCAGGGATTTCACGAATTTACTAAACGAATCAGGGATTTCGCGTAATTACTAATTTCACTGATTTGCTGTAACATATATAGACCAATTATAACAGGTAATATAATCACAGTGTCCATGCGTTCACAATTTGATTAAACAGGTCTGACAAATCCAATGTATAAGATCAAGAATTTCGAAGGTAATGGGTTCGAACCAATGTTCAGACTGATACGCTTCCTAACTATCGATGAAAGGGCTTCCTTTTTAAGGATGTCCCCGTCGCCGACATGGTTAGGTCGCGGATAAGATCATCACAGTCTGTGCTAGACGAGGTTGGCGCGGGTTAGAACCCCGGAATAAATCGGGACCGATTTTCAAGCTTGAATTGGTATGAGGGACATCTCAATGTACCATTCCGAACGACACATGGCCATTTCGATAAGAAATGAGAATTTGTTCACGCTCACTGAGTTAAGCAAATATGAAACAATGAACACTCATACTGAGTCCGTGCCTCTATAACTCTGACATATAATATATACACATTCAACTAGCAACCATCTTGTATTTTACTCTTTGCATGACTAAATCATTTGACACACCTACCGACCACATCCCTCATCCGATTGTCACCAAATTTCATATGGATCTTCGTGTTGACCACTATAGATAGGAGCCAATAATTTTTGTCTCGATTTTTTTTTAAATTGTGTTATAAATCATGGCCGCCAGCGGTCATCTTGGATTTGTACACCTTGCATGACTAAATCCGTCTGCACACCCTGCAGTGAACATCACTCATCCGATTGTCACAAAAATTGGAACGATTTAAAAAATTTTAAAACGTGGCCGTCGTCAGCCATCTTGGTTTCTACTCCGTGAAGGACTAAATCCTTTGCCACTCCTTACACTCCTTTTACACTCCTTACACCCTACATTTTCATCTTATTCATCCCAATATTCATATGAATATTCGGGGTGACCACTAGGTGTCAGTTATATCCAATATTTCTGAACAGAGATTGCATGATTTTTGTCACTTTGTTTATCCGATATTGATATAAACATTGAATTGATTGCCCGGGAGAAATTCAATTATTGTAAGCGACGCAATGCAAAATCGGCTCACCAAAGTCACCTAAATCATGCATTTTCGAGCTGTGAGCTGCACCTACTGTGAAATACATTGTTACAGACCAGGTATTAACTGAGATATATACTGCTACCTGCATTGTTTTTTCAATCTTATAAATTCACTGTCAGAACATCAATTCCATCCTCGCCACGAACAAATTCATTGCCATGAGTACGACGACCCAGAATAATCGGACAGACCTACACTGCAGGTGTTACAACTACAGTAATGTGCCCTAATTAATCGACTCCCTAACTACAGCAGAATTATGGGTAACTTTTCAGGATTTAGTCGGAAATATGGCTTGTTGCCATTCATCGGAAAGCTCTCCCATAATTCTGCTGTGGTTAGGGAGTCGATTAATTAGGCCATTGCTGTAACTCCCTTAACCAACTTAATCCAGCTGGAGGGGAAAGTCTAACATGTTTTATTGTAACTCATAAATGCGCAACCAAAAATAAAGTGAGCTCAAGAAGGCAAGTAGCCAAGACAAGCACAGGCTGAAGATCAACGATAAATCAATGGTGAAGTTCCCAGGTTTTGAACTGATGGAGTATGATCTCTACGAGCGTAGCCAGAGTGGGGATTCATGAAATGATATATCCATTCTCTTGACGTTGATGCAATTTCGCGAAACCTATTTCGTAATGGGAACATAATGTGATTGTCATTATCAATCCAATATCCCGGGCAAACTGCAATGAAGAGTTCAGTCTAAGGTGCAAAACAGAGTTCATTCCCCTCGCTACGCGATGTCTGAACGCTGCGGCATGTGTATTTTCTTAATTAAATATAACATTTTTTATTGAAGTGTTTTTTCAGTTACATTTTATTCTGGTTTGATCTATACAAATTTCAAATGAATATGAACAGTTTAGTTTCTCAGAATAATGCATAATGATTTGTAATATACAAAAGTCTCAAATAAATAAATGTTACATTTCTTCACATTACGTGTAGGTGCGGGCAGCGGTAACCCTGCGTAGGGGACTGAACTCTGCGCGGAGCTTGAGTACAGTCCCCTGATATGCTGGACTGAGCACTGAGGTCACGAATACCGGGGTTCACTCTATCATAGGCCAAGTTGGCCAATGGCCAATTTTTTTCGAAAATAGTAAAAAAAAAATAAAAAAAAAATTTGGCCAAAGTTTGTTTTACCCCAAAATTGGAAATCTAATTCAAAAACCCAGATTGATCTTGTGACGGGAGCGACATGAGAATCAAAATTATGCTGATTAGGTGATACAGTTTAATGGATAACAAAAGACACTCATATGGCAGTGCACGATCAACCATATGTAATAAAAAAGTAATGATGATTAACACTATAATGAAATCTGTGTCTGTCACAAGCACTCCTTGTACCCGGATTGTGAGTTGCAGTGCACTGTGTATAGCGGCTCACCGGCGGGAAAATAGTTTTCACCATCGCTCCCGGTTAGCTTAAGTTTTTTTTTCTCCATAAACAAGTTGTTTTCGAGAAAGCTGACTTGTTCTATATTAACACAGATGATAGGTGCAAGGAATGACGCAATCCTTGATGCAATAAATGCTATAGATTTCTTTGACAAACGATTGTGATCGGCCGTATTGTTTGAGCATACTGTAGTTTGAATGTTCAATTTGAGCAAAATCGCAGATAATCCTAAAGTGAAAACCCCCTACACACATATCATAACAAACTTTTGGGTGCTGCATGCATGCAATTATACATGTGCTATAAACGTGCCATAATTTCTGCAAATGACATGATTTTTTAGATGAAAAGTGGGCATATTTAACTGGGATTGTGTGCCATGTATATAGTGAATCTATAATGAAGAAAGCCTCAATACCATACCGCGTGATCACAAGGTCAATGAAGGAATCTCTGAAGTGGGTAATTAGTTCACCGCAGCACAAACATAAGGCATGATGTATTTCATTATCATACAATCTGCCACACGCGTGACTCATCATGTGGTTAACGTATGACGTTTTGTTGAGAAGTCGAGCCAAGTGTCTTGCATACTGTGGGTACCGACTCAGTAACACCCATATTCCCCATGTCGAGAGAGGGTCGCCGTGCACTAGATGGGTAGTTCCGAGAAAAGGGTCCATAGAAACTCGCAATGGAACCTGGTGGTCCACGGGCATGTGAATCAAGTCCGATAGGAAGCACAGTTTACGTGAATGAATTTCCAGTTCAATAGGAAACTGTCCGAGAAGGCTGAGAGCGATATCCGTTGACGTTCTAGAAGGCAGGCTTTGTGTGTGTTTAACACAGACTCGAAAAGCTCTCTCTCCATTTCCATCACGACACAGACAGAAGGCGAATACAATAATTCTGCCCCATACAACGATGCTGGGAGTACAACTGTAGTGGGGAAACATACACTGAACATCTGGTTACCAGCAATAACTAAGTAGGTTTTCCTTAACCCTTTACCCAACAAACCGGCCAAAACCGGCCAAATAAAGCTTCAACAGCCTAAAATATCTTCGGTCTATCTCAATAGAACCATACAAATATGGACGTCATTGGAACCGGCTCCTTGACCACATTGTGATAGTTACAGTTATGCCCTGTGCCAATGCATTCTCTTATATATGCATATAATATTCATATTTGCTCAAATATATATAAGAGAATGCATTGGCCTAAAAAAAATCTTTTTTTAACACTTTACCATTTTTTCTTACATTCTTTAACAATTTTAAATTTTTTAATGTGTTAAGCCAATGCATTCTCTTATATATGCGAGGCGACCTATGGTCGACTCGCATATATAAGAGAATGCATTTGCACAGGTCCGTTCTGTTGGGTAAAGGGTTAAGCTACAAGCTATCAACTCTGCCCGATTCATGGTATTTCTGAATTTACTCTGGACAATTCCCAGATGTTTACATTCCTTCACTTCTGTGAGGGCGTGTCCACCAAGCGACCATATTCTGTGATTCGAGTCGTGCTGTCTGCCCGATTCATTAAACACCACTGCCACACTTTTTGTCGTAACTTTGAGCTGTACTCGTTACAGATGGACAGAAGATTGTCTAAACCAGCTTTTGTGAATGATAACAGGGTAATGTCGTCTGCTGTGGTTGGAGAAGATAGTGATGTACTACCGATTGATACACCATCCTGGCATTTTCCTAGAGAAGTTAGCAGGCTGTCGATGTACACAATGTACAAGAAAGGTGACATAACAGACCTTTCTCGTGCTCCTTGTAGGATACAAGCGTAAGTCCTTCACGCGTATGCCGAATTCAAACAGTTAATTCAAACAAAATTACCATTGCTTTGGCTTCGGAGGTAACAAAGATATTTAATTCGAGTCGAGGAACCCACCCATCAAAGCTCAGAGAGATCAAATATCGATTTTTGAAATGTGTTATTTCTTGAAATGTGTATATTTTTACAGCCCGGTAAAAAGTCGTCGAACCGACGGTCTCAGGGTAATTTGCGGATGAGATGGATTAAAATCAAGTGGTAATACGACCAAATTTCGTGATAATCAAGTGATAATACGGCCATATTTCTTTGAACAGCATTTGAATAACACGTTTTGGGAAAGTTTATACCATAGTTGACAGTGTTAGCGCCACCACCACCGCCGCTGTTGTTGTTGTTGTTGTGATTGTTATAACTTGATGATGTGGCGACCGTCTGATCGGATTGACAACCTTTACGAATTTCATGAATGTCTGCCTGGCAATTTTGCTACATGTGAAAACGTATGTATTTTCTGCCACATTATATAGCCTTCTATATCGAAATGCCTTAACAAATGCTAGGGATGCAACACAATCCAGCATCATTTCAGACTGCAAACAGTCATAGGGGGCTTTTATTGACATATAAGTCTTTTTGTGTGGGTGGGGCTGTGTGGGGGGGGGGCTGGTGGCTCAGTGTGTGGGGGGGGGGGCTGGTGGCTCAGCCCATAAGATGCATGGGGACCGAAATAATTATAAATGTCATTTATTTATTTCCCCTAACGGGATGAAGCGTGCGCGTGTGACAGAAAGTAAGCCTGTCAGCTTGAAACGGTCTGGAATTATTTCATGTCACAGTTGAGGGTGGGTGTGTACGAATGTGCGTGTGGATGATCTGGTATGCGACATGTGTCCGATTGTCTGAATGTGCATTTATGGTATGGTTGTGCGGCTGTACACTTGTATGTGCGTGTGGGTGATCTGGTATGCTGTGTCCGACTGCATGAATGTGCATTTATGGTATGGTGGTGTGGCTGTACACTTGCATGTGCGTGTGGATTCTCGTAGTCATCACCCACTGTGAACCGGTCCTGTACATTGAGGTAGCAGTGGTTAAGCTCCTGGTCGCAGGGAACAGTTTGGGCACCAAACTGTAAGCAAATGCCACACAGAGATGGAAGAAATACGCCGCGAGGACAAACTATCTAGATCTTAGCTTACGTCAGCGCCGGGTGAACTACAACAGAACCAATGCCACACAGAGATGGAAGAAACACGCGGTGAGGACAGACTATCGAGATCTTAGCTTATGTTAGCGGCCGGGTGAACTACAAACGAACCAATGCCACACAGAGATGGAAGAAACACGCGGTGAGGACAGACTATCGAGATCTTAGCTTACGTTAGCGGCCGGGTGAACTACAAAAGAACCAATGCCACACAGAGATGGAAGAAACACGCGGTGAGGACAGACTATCGACATCTTAGCTTACGTTAGCGGCCGGGTGAACTACAAAAGGATCAATGCCACACAGAGATGGAAGAAACACGCGGTGAGGACAGACTATCGAGATCTTAGCTAACGTTAGCGGCCGGGTGAACTACGAAAGAACCAATGCCACACAGAGATGGAAGAAACACGCGGTGAGGACAGACTATCGAGATCTTAGCTTACGTTAGCGGCCGGGTGAACTACAAAAGAACCAATGCCACACAGAGATGGAAGAAACACGCGGTGAGGACAGACTATCGAGATCTTAGCTAACGTTAGCGGCCGGGTGAACTACAAAAGGACCAATGCCACACAGAGATGGAAGAAACACGCGGTGAGGACAGACTATCGAGATCTTAGCTTACGTTAGCGGCCGGGTGAACTACGAAAGAACCAATGCCACACAGAGATGGAAGAAACACGCGGTGAGGACAGACTATCGAGATCTTAGCTTACGTTAGCGGCCGGGTGAACTACAAAAGAACCAATGCCACACAGAGATGGAAGAAACACGCGGTGAGGACAGACTATCGACATCTTAGCTTACGTTAGCGGCCGGGTGAACTACAAAAGGATCAATGCCACACAGAGATGGAAGAAACACGCGGTGAGGACAGACTATCGAGATCTTAGCTAACGTTAGCGGCCGGGTGAACTACGAAAGAACCAATGCCACACAGAGATGGAAGAAACACGCGGTGAGGACAGACTATCGAGATCTTAGCTTACGTTAGCGGCCGGGTGAACTACAAAAGAACCAATGCCACACAGAGATGGAAGAAACACGCGGTGAGGACAGACTATCGAGATCTTAGCTAACGTTAGCGGCCGGGTGAACTACAAAAGGACCAATGCCACACAGAGATGGAAGAAACACGCGATGAGGACAGACTATCGAGATCTTAGCTTACGTTAGCGGCCGGGTGAACTACGAAAGAACCAATGCCACACAGAGATGGAAGAAACACGCGGTGAGGACAGACTATCGAGATCTTAGCTTACGCTAGCGGCCGGGTGAACTACAAAAGAACCAATGCCACACAGAGATGGAAGAAACACGCGGTGAGGACAGACTATCGAGATCTTAGCTTACGTTAGCGGCCGGGTGAAGAAAATACTGATTATCTTTGACCAAAAAAAATATATTGAAATAGACTTCGAATGGTTCATTAGTAATTGTTCCCATATTCTGAACGGCGAGTAATACGTTATTATTTAACTGCTCTTTTTTTAAAATTAAAGATACTGTTGAATGGTCTTGCTCGCGGTGTTTATGTATCCTGATTGCAGTGGTTACAATCTACCAAATTGTAACGACTGCAGATGGTCTTGCGTCTTATAGTGGAAATTCTTGTGTTATGACTATAGTATTGGTTTAAACATATTTATTGCAACAAAAGTTACAAGGATTTGGACAGGTGTGTCTGTTGTTAGATCTTCAATACTGGAGGACATCAAGATATAATAAACGAGACATTCCTGTCCCCGAAAGTTGACATTTACACGATTACGCCGAGCCTCTCCCGTAATGGGAACATAATGAGATTGTCATTATCAATCCCATAACCCGGGTTAACACCGTGCATATTATAATGTTTAACTATCGTGAGTTATCGAAAAATCGCCACATTGATATTGATTTTCGTTCAGTCAGTTTCAACAAATCCCATATGCGACTGTTTACAAGTGGGAAGGAATAATTGCACTATAAATGGTAAATTGACTTTCCGCGACGGAACGTGCTCGGTAGCTTGATATCTTGAGATCTTTTTTTATTATCGGAATATGCGTTCATTACAATAGCCAGGTTTAGATATGACCACATCGTCGGCTAGCTGAGTGGTATAATGTGTCAACCAACACTTTTGATAAACAGAGAGTTATCGGTATCGTTGGAATTGGGAAAGCATGCATGCCTTGCATGTGGTATTATTTTTAGCGTAATTTCGTTACATTTCATCTCGCGTGCGTCAAATTATATATAGCACAATAAAATAATGAGATATCACTAAATTGGAGGAAAATTTAAACCCCAGTGTGACGTACTTCGTGTGTTATAAGGATCTATCTCCACCAGCCAATGACCGTGAGTTTTAACGCCACGCGATTTCAAAAGAAGTTTACATCGCAGAACTATGGTGTCGTGTTTCCGTCACATACTTTATTCCTTTGTTTGTTTGTTTTTTTCTTTCGGTTTCTTCGCGGCGAAGCAAGCGAAATAATCTCAATTATTTCGGTTCCTTCGCCACGAAGGAACTGGAGGAAGCGAAAAATTCAAACGAAGCAAGCGAAAATATCAAATGATGAAAGCGAAAAATCTAAATGGTGGAAACAGTACACAGGAACGTGCTTTAGAAATCAACCTCAGGTCGAATAAATAACGGCATCCTGTGGAAGCTAAATGACTGGATGCTTCACTTCCTGTTTGAACCCCCTTGTTAAAACCTGGTTTAAACCTATACACTGATGGTCCAGTCAAACGCGGTCAAAGGGGCGCGTTAGTTGTCGTTCAGTGACTAGCTAATTTGGTGAGATGAGCATGCAATAAAACTACCCAGTTACCAGGGCGACCACATTCATGCAGGCCAATAGAATGATTATTATTATCCATCCCTTAACTAACAATATTTCCGATTGGTCAAAAGTCGTCACGAGATAATCCGGAAAAAAGTCACATTGGACTCCCGAAAGTCATATTGGACTCAATCGAATCAATATGACTTTTTTTATCGGGAGTCTGTGACGTCACGAAGTAACTCTATTGCGAAATGAATCGGTGAAACTATGGTGGATTTAGCAGACGTTTCACGTCCGTGTTGAGTAAGTATAATAAATCTAATGACGATACAGTGGTTATTGCCCAATTATATAGTAACGTGTGTTGATAAAAGTATAACAAATCTAATGACGATACAGTGGTTATTGCCCAGTCATAGTAACTTGTGTATAATTTTTTTTTCACTTCTATGTTTACTCTTCCAAATGATGATCAAATATAGGCTTTTATAGAGAATTAAGTAACGACAAATACCAAAAATAACTACAAATGTTCTATTCCCAAAATTTGGATAAACATACAGATGGATAATAAAAATGTCATTAAATAATGTTTTGTACAGTATGTGGTTTTTTTGTGGAACCATTTGCCCAATACTCATTTGGGATAAGCTTTTCTCGAATGTCGGCTAACTTCGGGACAGACCATTACAAAATGGTATTCGTCTGATATAGAGACCTTACAAAGGAGCATACAATCTGAGTTTTATTCCCTTTTTTGTATTTGCCCCATCTGGTCACCTCTACCCCCAATCTAAGATTCGCTGTTCTGATTTTTTTAATGCTTACTCTGTCATTAAATGGCAATTCATAATAAAAAAAAACACCGAGAGTGTGCGAGATTTTAAGATGTCTGTATAATTCGACACGAGAAGAGGAGGCAGATATATCCCTATCCCAATCTAATTTAAAAGCATTAATCAGAGCTGAGTGCATACTGCCCATCATCGACGGTGTCATGGTCTTTTGGAGTTGCCACGTGTCATCGAACCCATCAGACTGGATGGTTGTTCTATAACATTCAATCAAACGAACCTTTTTCCCACCGGTTTCAACGACAGTAAACAATCTGTACAGTTTGTACATTAATCTGTACACTTACATCAACTTAGGTCACATGACGTCATTGCCAGTTTTAGTGGTGCCCATTTTTAATATACTTAATTTGTGACCCGGCATATCAAATCCAGTCATAAGTCGGGATTTTTTTACCCTGTGCCAATGCATTCTCTTATAAAAATCAATATGCGAGTCGACCATAGGTCGCCTCGCATATATAAGAGAATGCATTGGCCTAACAATTTTTTATCATTTTTTTTAAATAAATGTTTCTTACAATTTTTAGGACATAAAATAAAAAACATCGATTACCCTGCAGGGAGCCCCACACATATATAGAAGCATATAGAAGAGTGTCGTCTGCTCATGTTTGTCTGGGGCTCTGTATGGGTGAAATTATAAAAAAAATTAAAGAATACAAGAAAAAATTATTAAAATTGTAACAAATTGTTAGGCCAATGCATTCTCTTATATATGCGAGGCGACCTATGGTCGACTCGCATATATAAGAGAATGCATTGGCACATGGTAAAAAAAATCCCGACTTACGACTGGATTTGATATGGCGGGTCACATATATTGTTAAAGGCCCACTTAATTTTCGAATGACCAGATAACATTATACACAACATATCACATATTATATACAATATATATATTTCACCAGAATATGGAACAGCTGTGGCCTTGTAGTGTCTACCAGTGATAGAGATTCTCAGATTCATTCCAAGACTTCCCCTTTGTCAACCCAGAAAGCATCAGAATTCAAACTAAGAGATAGAGTTATTCCCCTTCCATTGAGAATAATAGACTTTATAGTACAGTCCGAATCACAATTAATCACAGAACACACATCAGTACCTCGACAAAAACAATATTTTCCCCGTTTATTCGACTGAAGCAGTTGACAATACAATGTTTTGGAGCTTCCTCTTTCAAATGGTATATAATATGGAATATGTTGTATATAATGTGATCTGGGGTTCATGGTATATAATATGGAATATGTTGTATATCATGTGATCTGGTGGTTCGAAAATTAAGTGGGCCTTTAATATTGACTATGGAGAAGTGTTTTTAAAGATTGATCTTAGTAAACAACTCGTCAAAATTGGAGCAAATTAGAACTCTTGTGTCTGACTTGCCATGCGTGTTGTCGGGACATTGTCGTCCATGTGCGTTCAGACTTTTGTGCTGATAAAATTATCGGAGAACCAAATCACATCGTTTCGAAATACAGTTCTTTGATTCTAGTGGGACTTTCCAAACTTAAGGTACGAAACCACACACATTTTGTTCGATATTTTGTGTGCTTAATAAGGGCAGCATTTTGCACTGCTTGCTTGGTACATATTTTAATATCGCGGAAGTCCACCAAAGGAAGGTAAACCCTGCATGGAGTATAGTTGTTTACATCGTTCATAAAGTGCACGAATGTATTTTGCACTAATCCATGTCTCAAATCCATTCATTTGCTGCACATATGGTATTGAGTATAAAAGGAGATGGTCCCATAAATGGCCGGATTTAGTGTACAGTGCCTCTTTAAGCTGATCTTCTTACCAATACAAATATTCGCTGTGTATATATACCATGTTAGGGTACGTGCATACACTGGCAAGTTTGCACGGTATGGCTTGCATGCATTTTGTCGTAGAAAATGATATGGCGCCATAATATATGAATGGAAAAAAAACCACATATAAAGTGCATCTGTGCCATAGCTAACTACTTGCTAAGTAAAATCTCCGTAGTTCCACTAGTAACGATGATACTGGAATTTGGCTGTAAAAATCATGCACTTATTTGCAAAAATTAATAATACAGATATTTGAAGGCAAATTACAGTAGCACTGTTACAAGTGGAACAAGATAAATGTTACTTATCTTGTCTTTCGCTTTAGTAAAGATGCATTTTATGTGCACGTTTCCGTTCATATTCTGGCACCATGTGGTTTTCTATGACGAAATGTCCGCAAAAACATACCATGCAAACTTGCCAGCGTATGAACGTACCCTTAGTAGCGAACATCCATCATCGACTCATACTTGGTGGAAATTGATTAATATTGATTATGCTTCTATACCTGTTCGCTATCCTGTTGAGAGTTTTATGGCAAAAATGGGTATTCTCAGCAAGAGCCGACTCTCCGAATCACGGCGCCTGCCTCCGGGAAATCTATCAGAAATGGTAGCAGGTCTATTACCGTCACATGGGGTACGCTATAACGTCGATTGACACCAAAAGGGAGTTTATATCTGGTAACATGCGAGATTTTAATGAACGCGCTAATCGGTTTTCAGAGAATATTGCAATATATGGCTTCCCACAGTATCATCCGGATATATCGCGCCATTAAATTAGACGTATTGTCGGGCTCAGAAGCGTAGCTAGGTTGATTGGGAGCTGTCCAACTGATACAATAAGTAAATACATTGCTAGATTTACATTTAATTTTTCAGAAGAAAAAAATGGGGCGGGAGGGCGAATTTTATTTTTTATATTTAATTCTTCCTAACATAATTGATCATGGACAGTTTTAGATATTGACGCGGTATCCTATCTTGTAAAATACAAGGTGATTTAGATTGTCCAATTTGAACAAAATAGACAGATAATACATGTATATGGGTGTTCGAAACGTAATTAAGGCATGAGAAAAACGTTTACATCAAAATTATCAAAATAAAAATAATTGAGGGGGGGGGTGGGGGAGGGCTAATATTGAGTCGAGAGGGATGTAAATCTAGCAATATTTATTTTTTATATTGGCCTTATGGTTGGAGATTGTCCAACATTATGATGTCCATTTCAATCACATATCTTTTACTGATAGGAAAATATATTCGACAATTGATCTAAAAACTACATGCTTGAACTTGATTCTAAATATTGATTGGTATATTATGGTGGTGATACGACTTCCCTTATTCACTGTGAACTCAGTACTTCATATACTGACTATGAATTTAATGACTACTGAGTTCACTGTTAATTACATCTTCCCCCAGCACATAATACGCACACGTTTGACTACCAAAAGATAGTCAATCGGGGTTCACGATTAGATGGCTATTGGCATATATAATCGCGACCACGGGAGGCACGCGTGGTTTCGATTTAATATCATATTTAATCTGAAGGGTACTTTGACGAAATAACAGCGATTTGTATGAGAAATTGCAACACCACAATAGATCAACTCTGGTGAAATATAAGTCAAATTCTTCTATTGGGTGGGTGGCGTTGGGGAGGTTTGGGTTACACTCTTTAAAACACGCTCTTTAAACGCTTCTTCAAATATGTCAGTTATTTCGTCAAAAACACTTCTTCAAATATCTCCGTTATTTCGTTTATAAAAATAATTTCCTATTTCTATATTTCGCTCTATATTTTCCTATTTCGCTTTTTCGTTGTATTTCATATTTCGATAATTCGCTATATTTGACATATTATGGGATATGGAATTATATGATATCCAACATTCTTATATTCAATCGAACATCACGTGCCACCTGTGTTCGCGATTAGATGCCACTAGCCATCTAATCGTGAACCCCGATTACATATAGTTTGCTATATAATCCTTGACGTATTGGGTGTCCCCAGATATACGTGCACAAAAGTACGCTAAGTGTGCCTTGAACTGCCTTCCCTGTGCGAAATCCGCTCAAATCGGGATTCGAACTATAGCTTCACTCTCGGTGGGCGGCTTAACATGTTAGCCATATATATGCCACTGTTTTTACCAACTGAGCCACAAAAGCCCCTCAATCTAAACAAACATACAGGTAGTGATCGATATATATTTCTACTATTATCCAATCGCGCGATGGGCATATGAAAGCAACCCACACGATTGCCCACTCCCACAGTGAAGCCAATCTATTAGTCAAATATCGCGCGCACTCAGGATATATACGGAACTGTTCAAATAAGGTACATTGAACAATAAGATCGACGGGTTCCATTGATTCCCGATCTTTTAAAGATATATTAAGAGCGCCCAGACTCTATAGATCTCTCTCGTATAATTCCCTCAATGTTTACACCCCTGCTTAAGTGGTCCTGCTAATTGTCTGTGATGTTGGTGGGTCCTGCTGAGTTGCTATGGTGTTGGTGAGTCCTCCTGAATTTCTATAATGTTAGTGGATCCTGCTGAATTTCTATGATGTTAGTGGGTCCTGCTGAATTTCTATAATGTTAGTGGATCCTGCTGAATTTCTATGATGTTGGTGGGTCCTGTTGAATTTCTATGATGTTGGTGGGTCCTGCTGAATTTCTATGATGTTGGTGGGTCCTGCTATAAATTCCTATGGTGTTGGTAGGACAAACCGATGCAGTTAAGAAATTGTATCTTCTAAAGTTGTCATTGTTGCGGTGTTTTGATACTCTGAACGAATCACAGAGAAGCCAGCGTCTCCATGAAATATTCAAGAACCAATATATTTTAAATATATGCCACAGCATCTGTCATCAGAAAGTGAGTTCATTTGTCATTAAATTAATCCTTTTATGACGGGAGCTGCGCTGGCGCAACAGATGTCGTCAGTTATTTCTTCTGTTAACTGACAGTTGTCTTTAAAATTGTCCTTTCATGACTGGATCTTACTGAATATTTGCGAAAACCCTGTGCCAATGCATTATCTTATATATGCGAGTCGACCATAGGTCGCGTCGCATATATAAGAGAATGCATTGGCATAACAAATTTTATAATATTTTTTATAATTGTTAACAAAAACCTAAGAAAAAATGAAAATAATTGTTAAAGAATGTAAGAAATAATGATTATAAAATGATAAAACAAAATTGTGTCCTGTCACATTCCTCTGCAGCTCGGACACCGTCGTGTTCGTAGCCTTCATCGACAACTTAATGTTAATGCATGCCCCACTGATTGATGGTGGTTGCCTGTCGAACCTCGGAGATCATCGGGCATATTGGTTCATAGTTAGTTCTCGACAGCTTCATTTTGGGCATCTTTGCTAGTGTTGGTACATTGTCTGCTGAACTTCGGACATCATCGTACTTTGCATGGTTTGTATCTCTTCGTCGACAGTTGCGTGTGGTTGCCTAGCTGTTGATCCTCGGACAACGTCGGGCTTTCGTCGTCTGTAGTTCTTTTTCGACAGTTTTGTTTGGCCGCCTGTTAGCGGTGGTTACCTTTTGAGTTTTTCACACCATTGGGCTGTCTTCCGTATATATCCTTGTCGACAGATTTGTTTGGACCGCCTGTTAGTGGTGGTTGCCTGCCAAACTTCAAACATAATCTGGCTATATTATGTAGCTCCTTGTCGACAACTTCGTTTGGATTACTCCACCAGTGGTGGTTGTTGTCGGAGTTTCTGACATCATCGGACTTTGGTATGTAGCCTTCTTTGACAGATTCGTGTGGGCTGCTCACTAGTGGTGGTTGCCTGTTGAGTTACGGACAACGTGTTGCCTCGGTCCGTAGTATAGCAATCGTCCACAGCTTCCTGTGAGTAGCCCCACCAGTAGTGCTAGTCGTGGTTGCCTGTCCATCTTCGGACACTGTAGGCCGTCGGTCGGCTATATAAGTCTTAAACACAACAGTGTTGGTGTCACCTGAAGCTTCCAAACATGGAATACTATAGGGCCAACTTGAAACGGGGTGGGGGATATGAAATATGCAAGTCGCGGAAACCGCCGAAATCGCGCAAAGCGACAAAATGTCCAGATGCGCACACATAATTATTGCCACTCGAGGGAACCGCGGAAAGCGCCAACATGAAACGAAATCTCGTTTCATTATTTCGATGTCGGCGCTTTCATCGAGGCGAGAAAATCAAACGACAGAACCGCCGAAAGCGAAATAATGAAACGAGATTTCGTCGATTTCGGCGGTTCCCTCACGTGGTTATCTGTGTGCGCAACAGGTGTTTTGTCGCTTTCCGCGGTTTCCGCGGTTCCCTCGCGTGGTGATCTGTGCGGGCAACCAGATGTTGTGTCGCTTTCGGCGGTTTCCGCGACTGACGGATTCCATATTCCCCGCCCGTTGCAAGTTGGCCCTAACAGTATTCCATAGTATCCAAATCATCCACTAACAAGACGTCAATAAAATGACGCCACCGTAGTGTATGCATACGTCCTGCGTCATTCCGTTTTCTGTATTCGAGTCGGTATGGATAGCTCTTAATGGCACGCCGTTCGCGAAACCCCGCAAAAGCGCGGATTTGAATAAATGTATTCATCCGGTCAAGAATGCTAACTCATTGTTTCATGCACTGCATTAAATTTGTTTTTTGTTCACCTTTAGTTTTTAGTTTAATAATATTTTATTGCATTCAAACCACATCATGTATAATACAATTGAATATAATATTGTGTTCCTTGTGTATAGAGGAAGTGGATTCGGCTGTAAGCCTGTAACCCTTGGAACAAACGTCGCACTACCGACGAATCTAATTCAATTAGAATTAGACTCGAGTTTAATTCATAATTCGTCTGTTGAAACAAACGTCGCATTTAATTCAAGACGAATCTAAATGATTTCTTAAAATGGCATAAAGCGTTCATAAGGGTTTTCGTCAAAACGGCTAAAATAGGAAGTTTTATATCAATTGAGGCCCCACCCCCTGGAATACGGAATACCACTTAACACAGAGGGTGGAATACGGAATACCAGTTAACAGCCAAATGGAATTTTCCGGATAAATTTTCTATTGCCGTACGAACGCCTGTCATCACGCAGTGTCCACGTCTAAAATGATATAAAATGACGATGATCGACGATCTGTATATCAAACTGTGAATTTATTGTGACAAAAATCGCATTTATATTATTATTATGATCATTTTTTGGAAGGTGTCGAAGGTCGGCCTACGAATACCGGTATTTTTGGAATACCGAATACCTCCTAACAGAGGGGCCGGAATACGGCGTACCTCATAACAGGGCATGGAATACGGCGTACGAAGGGGGGGGGGTGTGGGGGCCTATCTAAAACGTAAAATGTGGCCTTTGACTTCCAAGCGACGAAATTAATGTTACTATTCTGAGGAGTGGAAATTATTGGTTTTATATCGCTATTTCGTAGGTATTTGATACATATTTTAGGTAGGACATGATTCTTTAGGTGGTATTTTGCTTTGAACTTGTCTGAAATAAATCAGGTCCAGTTTATTTTTATACGAAAACGTTGTACCGTTTTAACAATTTAATAGCAAGTTGAGGTCAACGCGCTATATCACTATTAGTCCATGAGCCAGGCTCCCCAAAAATGGAAAATGGTACCAATTCGGTGGGCAAATTCTATCAACATTTTTCTGAAAGCCTATAACCTGAAGTTTATATCAGTCCTGGGCACACTTGGTCAGTGTAGCTTAGTGTGCACAATTTGTGTTTCCATGGCAACTGAGGGTGCTTTTGGCCAGTATAAAAATTATGCCAATAATGGTTTATGACTAGAAAGTTTAAGGCAGTACGTCTACCTATGCATCGATATGGGGTGCTACCATTGTTGGGCTTTCTTTTGGCACTGGCGATTTCCCCTCAAGAGTTCAAGGTCACATATAAAGGTCAAGGTCATTGACCAAAATAATAACATTTTTCATAACGGGTCATATATATTCTACCCACTGAGTTTATATATCAGTTCTGAATACGTTACCTTTGCTCAGAAATAATATATAGCATATAGGCTATATTGACAACTGCGATGTTATTGAAACCGACAAGTCCCTCATGAGATATAGTCTTTAAACTTGGTGACCATTTTCCAAAATGGGTCAAAATCAGTTATTTCACAAGATATCGTACTTCTGTGTATATAGTATCGATTAGATACTTATAGTGGGATCCCTTAAGGGTTGAATCGTGATTTTAGTGATTAAAGCATGAAACTTCAAATATATGTTGCTTAGGTATAAGGACATTTTTTTTGGAAGGGTGCTTTGGTTGGGCGGGGGTCATCTATTATGATAAAATCAGGTTTCAATGGCAACAGCATAAAATATTTAAAGAAATATTTTAAAAGCCACTTTTGAGATTCAACGAACATTGGGTTTAAACAAATTATGTTAACTCATAGCTCTCATTAATGGTCCACCAAGCGGACCTGGCCACCATGGCATATAGGGTCAAGGTCAATTACCAGGGTCAAGGTCATGGGAAAATGTATTATTTTGGTCTATTTGTTATTAATTGTCCAATATTTCGTTTAATGCAGTAAGTTTATCTTTGCAATGGTATGGGGTGTTAGCCATTGGTGTATATTTCACCTCCAGAGGTCAAGGTCATATACAAATGTCAAGGTCATTGTCCAAAATATTAGCTTTTTACATATCGGTTGATAGTTTCTACCCACTGAGTTTATATATCAGTTCTGAATACATTATCTTTGCTCAGAAATAATCTACAACATATATGCTACATGGAGAACTGCGTTATTATTGCAACAGACAAGTCGTGAGATACAGGTCTTTGAACTTTGTGGCCATTTTCAAAACTGGGTCAAAATAAGTTATTTATCAAGATATCGTGTTTTTGTGTATATTATAGTTAGATATTTATAGTAGGATACTTTAACTCATTCAGTGCCGGAGACGGATATATATAATTTCAATATTGGTGCACATGTGCTAAATTGTGAGATACTTGTCTGTTTAATTATCAAACGATGTATCGGGAAGCTCCACACATTGAAGCGTCTAGGAGATACAGCCGTCTGAATATACGTAGTGAAAATTGATGTGCTTTGTGAGCGTGACTTGCAGACTTGCAGAGTTCAAACTCTCTGAGAGGTCAATGCTTATGGCATACATATATGTTAATTGGAAAACCGATTTTGATTGGGTAAAGGGCGATTACTATCAAGTCGGGGACATGGTGCTTCAAAGCAGTTAATGAGTATGGCCTATACTAGCAATACTAACGGTAATTTTTTATTCTATCCAATATTGAACATTCAAACTAAGTATCTAGTTACTGTAAATAATGGCGTTCCCCCAGGAAACCTGGAACAAAATATGGTTTTCCCCAGGAAACCTGGCACTGAATGTGTTAATGGTTGAATTGTGATTGACTACAGCATGAAACTTTAAATATATGTATAGTCAATTTTGGACAAATATTTCACTAACGGCTCTACTTGGGCTATCGCATTATCTAACACAACATTATCTGATTCAAATTAAGTTGCGGACTTCAAAATTAGCCAACATAAACATTATCTCAATCAAATTAATGGGGCCGACTTCTCTGGGGCCGTCTTCGCGTGGGGCCGTCTTCATATGGGACCGACTGCGCGCGGGGCCGACTTCTCCAGATACCGACATTTCTATACGCCGACAGATGTGTCGAAAACAACATTGATTGCTTGTAATTACGACAATCCGCATAAATTAGTTGGTGATTAAACTAGTTTTATGAAGAAACTATATTAAAAACAGCAAAATAGTAAAACTACCAAACTACTATGTCTGGACTTCATCTGGTGTTTTAGCGGAAATTGGGAAATTGGGTCGAGAATAAATTGGGCGACCGACCGGAAGTTCATAAAATACACATAATTCGATCTCGGGCTCCAACGATAAACTACACAAAAGCAAGACACCACACCCGTAAACTATTAAACAGTACTTGATTTTTTTAAATGCACTTATTTAAAATGATATTTGAACATCTATATATTGTCACCAATACACACAGTGCCAATAGAAATTCCGAAGCGGTGTTACCGAACTGCCCCACATAATTTGCGTACGTCTCAGATGACAAACTAGAATTGTAAAGAAAAGATATAATTGTCACATTTTATGCCCTCCCGATCACTGTCATGTCATATTAGTATATACTGGCACGAAGCTGGAAGTGTTATTGCTAATAGTGGTATAGTTATGTAACACATTCCTTTATACCCGACTAATTAAGTATCACATTTCAAGGATTCACTGATCAGTCTTATTCATTAATTTCATTTTCGCGGTATGGTAATTATATAATTATGCATTGACGCATTTACGAAACCTGATAGAGATTGTCGCTAACAAGCGTATCTAAGGGCCTTGACCAATAAATTTCCACGCAGTTTTAATGAATCATAAAATTCCAGGGGTCGTATTCACCAGCTGGGTTTATTTATAGTCCAGGTAGTTTATCCGAGGCGGTGCTCAATGCGAACCTCTCGGTGAAGTTGACGGGAAGATATCGCTGCGCAGTATAGGATTATCCAATCAAGGTGATTGGGAGAAATCATAGATTGACTACCAGTTACGTACATAAAACATGCTGCGCATAGCAGACTAGCAGTACATTTGGTTCAGTTCAATCATGAGTAACCGATGGAAAGGAATGGGTACACAACCGACGAACGCAACACTGTTTTGAGCATAGTGCATTCAAACATTAAAATTCTTGAAAATAAAGAGACCGGAACCATCCACCAGTGCCGGAATGCAATTTCTTCGGAAATGGTAGGGAATTTTCCGAATAGACCATGTGCAGTATTTGGATTGTGCTTAAATTCTTTAGCGTGCAACAAACCTCCACTCATTATATTCTTCTCAGGGATGTGGCAACAGGGGTTTTGTTTTTGGGGGAGGGGTGTGTATCTCACACCCCCTCCAACTTTTGTCCAATGTTCAACAGTTGGCAATTTCATAACCTGACACAACATTAGGAAATTTCACACCAACAATATGTTGAAATTGTTCTTGTAGTTTGATTTTCCAACAATTTATTACTAGGAAATTTGTTGTTTTTAGACCAGCATGTGCATATATTCTCCTACTTTTGGTAAAAATGATTGACTGAGAAGGCCACCAGTTGGATATTTACCGACCTTATTTGGGTGTCAGGTTGGTAATTTCCAATCACATCACCGACAGCGTGTGTCGTTAGACGTCGTGTGCGAAGATACATTGTGCGTTCAGCCGCTACCAAATCTAAACTACCTGGTTTATAAAATAAATTCAGTTGTTGAATACTGCCCCAATTGTCCGAAACCTCAATAATTGGCATTTCATGTTTAAGTCGTTGCCATAACAACCGAGCAACCTTCTGTTATGTCTACCCAAAATTTTTTTGAAAGCATATAACTTACTTATCGAAGTCCACATATAGTCAGTTCTCCACATGATAATCCTACGGGGTCTATGGTGGGGCCAGTACTATTACAATCAAGATCAAAACAACTACAATTTTGTGACTTTAGTAACTAAAGCACGAAACTTCACATACGTGTTGCGTAGTAATAATGGAAACTTTTTAGAGGGTTACCCAGGTGAGATGTCATGTGTGAGTATAAATCTGGTTTTCATGGCATGGCGTCAACTAATGAATTCTTATGGCAAACGACGCATACAACATATTGAAGTAATTTCATTCATTTGTTGGCAGACTTACGATTAAACATACATAATATGATGAGACGCGATGCCTGATTTCTGCCTGTGCTATCGGAATTATGAGACTTTAATGGAAGTAAGATGTTACCAATGACGATAACTCGAGACTCATAAAACCGGCAGCACACGGCAGAATTTTTGCCCAATTCAGAAACCCGAACAAACCAAACCATGTGCAGGTGGGATCTGCCACTAAAATAGATAGTAGGATGTGGCAAATCTGCTCTGATATCAGGAAGTACGCAATATGGTCTGATGATCTCTGTAGGGCAATGTATCGTGACTTATGTATTGCCACAGATACTATAAAAAGTAATACTTAAAACTGTGATTATATATGAACTAAATGTTGTGACATATTGACATTGATCGTCTTATATCAAGTGTGTCATATATCAAATTCAACGTGGTGATATTGTGATGGGGATTGCTGTTATGACTAATGCACTAGGAGTAGCGAATTGTGAGACAATTAGTAATAAATAGACCAAAATAATAAAATTTCCCCAATGACCTTGGTAATTGACCTTGAACCTATATGCCCTGGTGGCCCAGTCCGCTTGGTGGACCATCAATGAGTCAGATATGATACATAATTTCTTTAACCACATGTTCGTTGTATCTCAAAAGGGGCTTTTAACATATTTCTTCAAATATTTTATGTCGTTGCCATGGAAACCTGATTTTATCATGACACATGACCCCCAACCCAAGCACCCTTCCAAAATAAGTTTTCCTTATAACTAAGCAACATATATTTGAAGTCTCATGCTTTGGTCACTAAAATCACGATTCAGCCCTTTAGGGATCCCACTATAAGTATCTAATCTATACTATACACAGAAGAACGATAGCTTGTGAAATAACTGATTTTGACCCATTTTGGAAAATGGTCACCAAGTTTAAAGGACTATATCTCGTGACAGTCTTCTCGGTTTCAATAACAACGCAGTTCTCCATGTAGCATATATGCTATATATTATTTCTGAGCAAAGATAACGTATTCAGAACTGATATATAAACTCAGTGGGTAGAAAACGTATGACCCGTTATGAAAAATGCTATTATTTTGGTCAATGACCTTGACCTTTATATATGACCTTGACCTCTTGACGTGAAATATCCTGTGACAAAAGAAAGCCCACCATGGGTAGCACCTCGTATCGATGCAAAGATAGACGTCATGCTTTAAACTTTCTAGTTATAAACCATTATAGGCATATTTTGTATACCGGCCAAAAACACCCTCCGTTGCCATGGAAACATTAATTTTGACACTAAGCTACACTGCCCGAGTGCGCCCCAGCACTGAGATAAACTTCAGATTATAAGATTTCAGAAAATTGTTGATAGAATTTGCCCACCAAATTGGTACCATTTTCGTTCCTGGCTCATGGACTGTATATATTGCGTCAGTATGCCTATCTAAAACCACGTGGTAAAATAACCATGGCGGGCAGGGGCGTACGGCTATAGGGTCTCGGTTGGGGGGGGGGGCTAATAAATTTGCGTAATTCAATTTGAACCCCCTTGGCTGTTCCTTCACATGCCTGGATAATAGACTATTCTGACTGGATCAGTATCATGCACTGGGGGACCATGGTTCTCCGATCATAGTTTGGCACAGCGGGAGAAAACTTTGAACATGAAAACCGCAAAAACCTATATAGCATTAGACTGGCCTCAAGCTTTCCAAGTGCTGACAATTTCCAACCTGACACCCCACGAACGTTGAAAAATTTCCAACTGATGAACATTTAAGTTCATAATTTTGAACAGAAGCATAGGAAAATAATTAGCAGTTTTTCTGGCTGGCCACGGGGGTCACGAGGGACCAGGACACAGGCCATTTCAGTCAAAATGTTGGATCAAAAGTCGGAAAATATGCAAATGTTGGTCTAAAAACAACAAATTCCCCAATAATTCATTGCTGGAAAATCAAATTACAAGAACAATTTCAACCCATCGTTGATGTTAAATGTGCACACGTCCATGCACATGCAGTATAGCGTGTATATCCAAACGGAATAAATATTTATTTAGTGCGTCTACTCGCATTTAATTTGAAACAAACGTCGCACTTTCGTCGACTCGAATTCAAATACCACCAAATTACGTCATGCTCGTTGGTGTTTTCCAGTTTCAATTGGAATTCCCTCATTAGCATATCATTATGCAGCTCGTTTGCATGTCTCTGAATTAAATTCGAGTCGACGGTGATGCGACGTTTGTTTCAAACACGGATCTCAGACGCATCAGCAATTAAATTCGTGTTGACCACACGCATTCTTCGTCGGTAGTGCGTCTACTCGCATTTATTTGCAACAAACGTCGCACTACCGACGAATCTAATTCAAATAATTGAATTCGATTCGTCGGTAGTGCGACGTTTGTTCCAAGGGTAAGGCTTATATTTGCCGTCTCCACGATTGACCATATCTCAATTTGACTCAGTTGTGCTTCTTAGAGGCAGGGAATTTATACGTTAATTTTTCACGTGTAAATTTGGATTGAATGAGAACAATGAGAACAATATTTATATCCCCAGCAACAATGGAGAGATAAGGGAACAAAGTATTGCAATAAGGACTACCTATATTGTTGAAAAGAGTTCTTATCAAATTTACAAAAAATAGGTAGCCAAAAATAATAAAATTCAAATAACATAATTACAGTGGGACCGAAAACGCCCCAAACAATAGGCAGGGACCCGTAACAATATGTAACCTGTAAGAAAAATAGAAAACATATGTAAATATATCAAAAACAAACAGTCTAAACACGATCACCAGGAAAAGACCTTGAAATAGATATCACAGTATATATTAAAGTCGCTCAGATCAAACAAAGAGAGGAGGAGAGAGGGGAGGATGACGCACCTCGAGAGAAATTAATCTGAGTACTCACAAGTCATTTGTTGTCTTCGTGCGCGATCAAAAATATATTTCCATGTGAATCCCTTGAGCTCTTGTGTAAAAACCGAGAACAAGAGCAGGGTATCTAAATTAAAACCATCACGATTAAAGTTATCAAGTAGATTTGATATTAATTTTGGATAGGAGAAAAGTTCTAACTGTATTGCACAACAATGAGAAATTCTTACCGCGCATTTAGCGCAAACCGGTAGTGCAACGGCTTAAATCTCACCGATTCTCGTGAGACTTTATGAGAGCCTTAGAAAGAGGCACGGGATTTGAAAATGATAAAAGCAGCGATGTTGCTGCATATATAAAACCCTTGGATCTCGTAGAGCAAATGATAATAAGCAATTAGTACTTCGATGTCGCGTGTCAGATCATTAATGGCTGCTGCTTCATAATTTTAGTTGTTCACCTTTAACCGTGCATGTCTATAGACTCTTCAAGTATAGGACAATTATAGAAATGTAATCCCGGGGCGCGACGACAGACTCTTGACTGATCCTTCAGAAACGACATTTAATCTAATGCATCCTCATAACTCACCTGATTGCGTCGCTACAGTTTTATTAAAAAGCCAAGTTGGCTGTTGATTATTAAAAAGCCAAGTTGGCTGTCGAGTAATCGCTAGTTAGTACGGAGTGCCTGTTCAGTCTGCTGGGTTTTTCTGGTATGTTTCCAGAGTAATACTAAAGTAAAACATAAATTTACAAAAAGCGAAAAACAAAAAGACAACATTTCACTAAAAGTGATCTTGCTTGTATAAAATACGACCGGCAATCAGAAATATTAGCACTGTTAATTTCTAGCCATGATTTCACCCCATGGGATACGGTCCTGCTAGAGTCACTTACACCTGTTTGGATCCATGTTTACAAGTGATGATTTTCTCTAGAAATGTAAACAAAAACAACCCAACTTCAGAAGAAAATGGCTTGCATCTCGACCGACAACAAATGTGCGATTTTGTTTCCGTCTGAGGTGGTAGCAGGAGGTTTAATACATATCATATTTTTCCATTGGTATTCGTTTAGTAACAACTCTATAAATTAATGTTTTAGTGAATATTGGCCTGTGTTTTACACATTAATGATACGATTCGTCTAATATAATTACGTCAACATAACCGTGAATTGGAGACCATCAAACTGCTATTGTGTTGTTTTATTATATATTGACGCATAACCGAAGATATCGTCGAACATATTTTTTTGGAGATGGTATATATAGCGTTTATCTTGTTCGAAGATGCAGGCTATACACCGTTTGAAAGATACAAGCGGTAACTTTTACAGCGGACCTTTCTTAATGGACTTATAGAATGTACCATATGATATCGCCATTAAATTACCTGAAACTCTCTGTATAGTCAGAGTATGATGTGCAAACATGTATCTCTTCAAGTGCTACTATTGTGTCTTCTAACTAAGTACAAAATAAAATGTTTTAAACACGCAAACAAACTAAATAACAGCGATGATTGTTAGGACATGTTTTTCATATTTTATGTTCACATGCATGTGTCCGGTCTCTCTCACATGCATGTGTCCGGTCTCTCCTGTGTCTTGAAAGACCAGACCTGTAAGCATAACATTTGACACATACGCAGACAAAATAATCAAGACGACGGTTATGTTTGACTTTAATGTGGTCTATCAGGCTTTGGTTGTGTCTATATTCAGAACCGCGCACATCACATATATGCCTCTGTGCGAGGCTGCCACATACCGCTTCTCCCATGTGTCTCATCTGGGACGTCCGTTGTGCAAATGTTGCCTTGCATAGGTTGCAACTGTACGGTCTGGTGTTTAAATGCACATTCATATGGTCGACTAATTGGAATTTGTGAATGACTGTTGTTTCATACTCTTTGAATTCATGCTCGCGATTCTGTGAGTGCGTTTTTTGTCTTTCTTTTTGTGTGCACGTAAAGCCAAATTTGACCTTGTTGAACAACTCTTCCCGCATATTTCACAAACCATTTGTTGGCGATGATCTTCGACGGTACCATATGAGCGGGAATATTGACCGCACATGGCTGTCTTGAAGGACGTTTTGAACTTGTGTGACGGCTGAGCGAATGTGACCATTTCGTTTTATAAAATACATTTCGTACACTGATAGACCTGCGTCGCCTTAGGTTACTTTTCTTTTGGCCACAGACTCCGATACGGTGACATCATCAACGGTGACATCTTCGATGTAGCTGTCGACTGCCGATAACTCGGTGTCCATGGCTGAAAGAGAGTATTGTATTACAGGATAATTATATATATTTATTTATTATATAATAATAGCAAGAAGTAACGCGAGTTAATAATCACAGCGGGGGACGACCGATCCTAATGAACACTGGTACGGGGGGGGGTACATATTCACGACTGGTTGTTTGTGTTCAGAGTCATATACGGAGGTACACTGGTGTGTAGGATACGGATGCTTATTTATAAACGAAAAGCATATATGTGACCCTCCATATCAAATCCAGTCGTAAGTCGGGATTTTTTTTTACCCTGTGCCAATGCATTCTCTTATATATGCGAGTCGACCATAGGTCGCCTCGCATATATAAGAGAATGCATTGGCCTAACAATTTTTTACAATTTTAATAATTTTTTCTTGTATTCTTTAACAATTTTATAATTTCACCCATACAGATCCCCAGACAAACATGAGCAGACGACACTCTTCTATATGCTTCTATATATGTGTGGGGCTCCCTGCAGGGTAATGGATGTTTTTTATTTTATGTCCTAAAAATTGTAAGAAACATTTATTTAAAAAAAATGATAAAAACAAGTTAGGCCAATGCATTCTCTTATATATGCGAGGCGACCTATGTAACCTATGTGATTGAAATGGACATCATAATGTTGGACAATCTCCAACCATAAGGCCAATATAAAAAAAGATTTACATCCCTCTCGACTCAATATTAGCCGACCCCCCCCCCCCCCCTCAATTATTTTGATTTTGATAATTTTGATGTAAACGTTTTTCTCATGCCTTAATTACGTTTCGAAGACCCATATACATGTATTATCTGTCTATTTTTTTCAAATTGGACAATCTAAATCACCTTGTATTTTACAAGATAGGATACCGCGTCAATATCTAAAACTGTCCATGATCAATTATGTTAGGAAGAATTAAATATAAAAAATAAAATTCGCCCTCCCGCCCCATTTTTTTCTTCTGAAAAATTAAATGTAAATCTAGCAATGTATTTACTTATTGTATCAGTTGGACAGCTCCCAATCAACCTAGCTACGCTTCTGAGCCCGACAATACGTCTAATTTAATGGCGCGATATATCCGGATGATACTGTGGGAAGCCATATATTGTAATATTCTCTGAAAACCGATTAGCGCGTTCATTAAAGTCTCGCATGTTACCAGATATAAACTCCCTTTTGGTGTCAATCGACGTTATGGCGTACCCCATGTGACGGTAATAGACCTGCTACCATTTCTGATAGATTTCCCGGAGGCAGGCGCCGTGATTCGGAGAGTCGGCTCTTGCTGAGAATACCCATTGTTGCCATAAAACTCTCAACAGGATAGCGAACAGGTATAGAAGCATAATCAATATTAATCAATTTCCACCAAGTATGAGTCGATGATGGATGTTCGCTACTAAGGGTACGTTCATACGCTGGCAAGTTTGCATGGTATGTTTTTGCGGACATTTCGTCATAGAAAACCACATGGTGCCAGAATATGACCGGAGGAAACGTGCACATAACATGCATCTTTACTAAAGCGAAAGACAAGATAAGTAACATTTATCTTGTTCCACTTGTAACAGTGCTACTGTAATTTGCCTTCAAATATCTGTATTATTAATTTTTGCAAGATAAGTGCATGATTTTTACAGCCAAATTCCAGTATCATCGTTACTAGTGGAACTACGGAGATTTTACTTAGCAAGTAGTTAGCTATGGCACAGATGCACTTTATATGTGTTTTTTTCCATTCATATTATGGCGCCATATCATTTTCTACGACAAAATGCATGCAAGCCATACCGTGCAAACTTGCCAGTGTATGCACGTACCCTAACATGGTATATATACACAGCGAATATTTTTTTTGGTAAGAAGATCAGCTTAAAGAGGCACTGTACACTAAATCCGGCCATTTATGGGACCATCTCCTTTTATACTCAATACCATATGTGCAGCAAATGAATGGATTTGAGACATGGATTAGTGCAAAATACATTCGTGCACTTTGTGAACGATGTAAACAACTATACTCCATGCAGGGTTTACCTTCCTTTGGTGGACTTCCGCGATATTAAAATATGTACCAAGCAAGCAGTGCAAAATGCTGCCCTTATTAAGCACACAAAATATCGAACAAAATGTGTGTGGTTTCGTACCTTAAGTTTGGAAAGTCCCACTAGAATCAAAGAACTGTATTTCGAAATGATGTGATTTGGTTCTCCGATAATTTTATCAGCACAAAAGTCTGAACGCACATGGACGACAATGTCCCGACAACACGCATGGTCAGACACAAGAGTTCTAATTTGCTCCAATTTTGACGAGTTGTTTACTAAGATCAATCTTTAAAAACACTTCTCCATAGTCAATATTAAAGGCCCACTTAATTTTCGAACCACAAGATCACATGATATACAACATATTCCATATTATAAACCATGAACCCCAGATCACATTATATACAACATATTCCATATTATATACCATTTGAAAGAGGAAGCTCCAAAACATTGTATTGTCAACTGCTTCAGTCGAATAAACGGGGAAAATATTGTTTTTGTCGAGGTACTGATGTGTGTTCTGTGATTAATTGTGATTCGGACTGTACTATAAAGTCTATTATTCTCAATGGAAGGGGAATAACTCTATCTCTTAGTTTGAATTCTGATGCATTCTGGGTTGACAAAGGGGAAGTCTTGGAATGAATCTGAGAATCTCTATCACTGGTAGACACTACAAGGCCACAGCTGTTCCATATTCTGGTGAAATATATATATTGTATATAATATGTGATATGTTGTGTATAATGTTATCTGGTCATTATGGGTATATAATATGTGATATGTTGTGTATAATGTTATCTGGTCATTCGAAAATTAAGTGGGCCTTTAAAAATATATGTGACCCGCCATATCAAATCCAGTCGTAAGTCGGGATTTGTTTTACCCTGTGCCAATGCATTCTCTTATATATGCGAGTCGACCATAGGTCGCCTCGCATATATAAGAGAATGCATTGGCCTAACAATTTGTTACAATTTTAATAATTTTTTCTTGTATTCTTAAATTTTTTTTATAATTTCACCCATACAGAGCCCCAGACAAACATGAGCAGACGACACTCTTCTATATGCTTCTATATATGTGTGGGGCTCCCTGCAGGGAAATCGATGTTTTTTTATTTTATGTCCTAAAAATTGTAAGAAACATTTATTTTAAAAAAATGATAAAAAATTGTTAGGCCAATGCATTCTCTTATATATGCGAGGCGACCTATGGTCGACTCGCATATATAAGAGAATGCATTGGCACAGGGTAAAAAAATCCCGACTTATGACTGGATTTGATATGCCGGGTCACAAATTAAGTATATTAAAAATGGGCACCACTAAAACTGGCAATGACGTCATGTGACCTAAGTTGATGTAAGTTTACAGATTAATGTACAAACTGTACAGATTGTTTATTGTCGTTGAAACCGGTGGGAAAAAGGTTCGTTTGATTGAATGTTATAGAACAACCATCCAGTCTGATGGGTTCGATGACACGTGGCAACTCCAAAAGACCATGACACCGTCGATGATAGGCAGTATGCACTCAGCTCTGATTCATGCTTTTAAATTAGATTGGGATAGGAATATATCTGCCTCCTCTTCTCGTGTCGAATTATACAGACATCTTAAAATCACGCACACTCTCAGTGTTTTTTTATTATGAATTGCCATTTAATGACAGAGTAAGCATTACAAAAATCAGAACAGCGAATCATAGATTGGGGGTAGAGGTGGCCAGATGGGGCAAAAACAAAAAAGGGAATAAAACTCAGATTGTATGCTCCCTTTGTAAGGTCTCTATATCAGACGAATAACATTTTGTAATGGTCTGTCCCGAAGTTAGCCGACATTCGAGAAAAGCTTATCCCAAATGAGTATTGGGCAAATGGTTCCACAAGAAAAACACATGCTCTACAAAACAATATTTAATGACATTTTTATTATCCATCTGTATGTTTATCCACATTTTGGGAATAAAACGTTTGTGGTTATTTTTGGTATTTGTCGTCACTTAATTCTCTATAAAAGCCTATATATTTGAAAGAGTAAACACAGAATTGAAAAAAAAAACTCAACACGGAAGTGAAACGTCTGCTAAATCCACCAGTGTTATGAGCACATCATAATTTCACCGATTCATTTCGCAATAGAGTTACTTCGTGACGTTACGGACTCCCAATAAAAATGTCATATTGACTCGATTGAGTCCAGTATGACTTTCGGGAGTCCAAATGTAACTTTTTTCCGGATTATCTCGTGACGAATTTTGCCCAATCGGAAATATTGTTAGTTAAGGGATGGATAATAATAATCATGCTATTGGCCTGAATGTGGTCGCCCTGGTAACTGGGTAGTTTTATTGCATGCTCATCTCACCAAATTAGCTAGTCACTGAACAACAACTAACGCGCCCCTTTGACCGCGTTTGACTGGGTCGACCATCAGTGTATAGGTTTAAACCAGGTTTCAACAAGGGGGTTCAAACAGGAAGTGAAGCATCCGGTCATCTAGCTTCCACAGGATGCCGTTATTTATTCGACCTGAGGTTGATTTCTAAAGCACGTTCCTGTGTACTGTTTCCACCATTTAGATCTTTCGCTTTCATCATTTGATATTTTCGCTTGCTTCGTTTGAATTTTTCGCTTCCTTCAGTTCCTTCGTGGCGAAGGAACCGAAATAATTGAGATTATTTCGCTTGCTTCGCCGCGAAGAAACCGAGGAAGCGAAAAAAAAAACCAAACAAACAAAGGAATAAAGTATGTGACGGAAACACGACACCATAGTTCTGCGACGTAAACTTCTTTTGAAATCGCGTGGCGTTAAAACTCACGGTCATTGGCTGGCGGAGATTGATCGTTATAACACACGAAGTAAGTCACACTGGGGCTTAAATTTTCCTCCAATTTAGTGATATCTCATTATTTTATTGTGCTATATATAATTTGACGCACGTGAGATGACATGTAACGAAATTACGCTAAAAATAATACCCCATGCATGCTTTCCCAATTCCAACGATACCGATAACTCTCTGTTTATCAAAAGTGTTGGTTGACACATTATACCACTCAGCTAGCCGACGATGTGGTCATATCTAAACCTGGCTATTGTAATGAACGCATATTCCGATAATAAAACAGATCTCAAGATATCAAGCTACCGAGCACGTTCCGTCGCGGAAAGTCAATTTACCATTTATAGTGCAATTATTCCTTCCCACTTGTAAACAGTCGCATATGGGATTTGTTGAAACCGACTGAACGAAAATCAATATCAATGTGGCGATTTTTCGATAACGCACGATAGTTAAACATTATAATATGCACGGTGTTAACCCGGGTTATGGGATTGATAATGACAATCTCATTATGTTCCCATTACGGGAGGGGCTCGGCGTAATCGTGTATATGTCAACTTTCGGGGACAGGAATGTCTCGTTTATTATATCTTGATGTCCTCCAGTATTGAAGATCTAACAAAAGACATACCTGTCCAAATCCTTGTAACTTTTGTTGCAATAAATATGTTTAAACCAATACTATAGTCATAACACAAGAATTTACACTAGACGCAAGACCATCTGCAGTCGTTACAATTTGGTAGATTGTAACCACTGCAATCAAGATACATAAACACCGCGAGCAAGACCATTCAACAGTATCTTTAATTTAAAAAAAAAAGCAGTTAAATAATAACGTATTACTCGCCGTTCAGAATATGGGAACAATTACTAACAAGAAAACTAAGATGCATGCATCAGGTCACCCATGAACTATTTAGCAATAGAATAATTCAGTTCGGTTGCGGTTTCACAACGTTACAACTGACATACGATTACACAAGACACACCTTGAATGTGAAACTGTGTAAGAGTGAATATTAATGTTCTAAATCCCATGTTTCACCTTTAGTTGTGATTGGGGGGGGGGGGTGTCGTACTTTATTAACACGCAAGTAGTGTAATTAAGTACGGGTAATTAGAAGTAACAAATCGTTTAGTTTCTATCGTATCGACTGAAAGGGGTGAGCAGATTATTGGTGATGAATGTTCTCGTTAGCTGTCAATATAATATGCATATTTGCCCCGTTACGTTTATACACTGTAGCATTGGCGGGCCAGAGTGTGTTGACATGTTAATTGTTTGGTTCATTAATAACAGATCAGCGGGGATTTGTCGTGAAAACGTACACATATACGTGGAAATATGCTACGGTTACGGTTAAATTAATGGTTCTTCTATTACACCACCGTGTATACTCGGTTTAAATAGGTATATTATATAGGGACGTGTGCTCAATTTTGGTGTGGACCGATGATCGAAAAAACTAAATCGGAGGTAAATGTCGCAGGCCGGAGGACCATTTTTTCAATAATTTTTAAAGAAATTGAGCAGTTGCAACAGAAGCAGCAAAAAAGGGTGTACAATTGGCAAATGATGAGGGGCGGTGTGACGTGTAACTAGGATTGAAATTAGATATGCAATTTGGAGATTATTGGATGAGGGATGTTATATTAATGATATTAAAGGGACGAGAGGGTTTAGTTGTCGAAAATATTTGTTCCAAACACCGTAAACAGATCAATATTAAAACGCATACATTTTGGTTCAAATATACGATCACTATCCCTTAAAGGAATACGGTCCTGAAAAAAACAATATTATTTTCTTTCAATATACCGATAATATATATATAAAATGTCCATTGGGCGCATATAATATAATATTCGGCCGCCAATCGTTATTTTTATAACGATTCAAAAAAATTCCGAAGTTAGCCGAAGATTTTGTTGTAGACGAAGTCACGTGATCATCAGCCCGATCACGTGATTGTCACATGTAAACAGAAGCATAGCACGTGATCGATCACGTGGTAACTCATTGACAACGCATAGATACGCGACGGCGGTATTTTAAGTTTGCATGTAGTCGATCGCGGCCTTTGACGATTGTCGCGTTATCACACTGCGAATGCAAAACTTCGCCGAAACATCGCCTTTCTCGTAATTAAATGTCGATCTTTATCGTGTTATTATTACTATTAGTATATGTATCGCGATGTGTTGTTACTATAAAGCCATGCCCGTATATTATTCAGTTTTGCGCGCATTTATCTATATAAACGCGTGCTCGTGTTTATATATATTTTTTCGTTACCGGAATAGTCCAAGTTATATTATATATGCATATCAAGATTGCATATATACGCGAAGACTTGCACAGCTATTAGGCAATTATCATCTCGTAAACATTCCAATTTCCGGATGCCATTAGTCGTGTGTCAATAAAGAGCGTTTCGTTTTAATTATCGTAACGCGGTAAAACAACACACAATTGGTTTATTGCTGTCGGATTTAATCAATTATAATCAAGTCATTCATTACCAATATGATATGTTCATTTTTCCTTGGTTATGAATCATGTAATTATTTGGGCAATATGGTGTTTATATATATTTCGGAATATTGCTTCCCCCACCCCAAAACAATCTAGCCGACTGTCACTGATGGAAATTCACTACATCTATGCATCGTTATTGACCTATTAAATTAGCACTCTAGCGATGCGGTCTATTGAATATCCAGGTCATAAATCGACCTCTATGTGGCAATTACGCATAACAATAGGGTTATAAACATCCAATCATATATAAAACTTTTTGAAGGAGGGATAATAATCCGGTTTAATATGGAATCACATATTCAAGTGCTCTTTATTCGCAATATATCGTAATAGTGAACGCTCTTTATTGCGTCAAGGTAAAGGGACTCGACTTAGAACAGTTGTCATCGTGATTTTGTTTACTGATTACACCAATACAGGTCAATACATGTACACGAACTTCCGATATGCATGCTTTATATATCCTTCCAAGTCATAGCAATTTCCGCTTTATTAAACTCTTTTTATTCGTACCATATTAGGAAAACTCTTAACATGGAACGCTCTTTATGGAGCCATGGTGAAGGAAATGGGGAATCGACTAAAAATAGTTGTTATCGTGATTTATTCAACATACTCTCCACTTTAACTGCAATTGTATGTATTCGTAACCATGACTGACTTGTCAAATTAAACTCTCTTTATTTGGTATATGTAATCGGTTTCTGATGATTGCGCAACGGGTTTCCCACAGAAATCCCGCCAAATGGCACGTAAACGAACATCGTTTGGAAATGAATACAGCATTATACCTAACTGAGAGTCACTAGACCGGCCACAGCCGAAAACATTGCATTTATATGGCAATGTTACGAATGAATGATTGTAAATACGGGACACTCGGGGCATATATACGGAAAATTAAAACAACATCGTGAACACGCGCCCGAATAGAGTTCACATGCCTGCTCATGTTTTTTATAAGCTTTATTTTTGACACGAAAGTGTTACCTACCCCGCTCAATCGGCCTTCTATAGTTTTTTTGTCAAAACAATAACTTTCCAAACAGCGCTTAAGACAACTCACAAGTGAATATAACTCACCGCGCGATGACAATTAACCATGTGTACACAATGCTATTGATATGCCCCGCAGTAATTCCATCACGCTCACGAGCTGATGTCTATTCCGGATTTTCCATCGTCATATAGGTAGACACAAATAACTCCGATTCCGTGTTTTTAATTAGTTTACCTCGCTTGACGTCATGCGAGGTTTTGCGACGGAGATAGCCAACAACCGGTGGCGGTATTATTTATTTATTTCTTGGCTTAATTATTACGCGATTTTTATGGGACTTGGATTATTGTGATCACAATAGGGGTGGCTTTCCGATATATATATATATCCTTTTATTCCTCCTCCATGGGAGAGTATATTGAGAACATATATAAACATGACAAAAGTGTGGAAATTATGCATAGAAGTACAAAAATCAACATATATATATACATAACATATAATGGGTATTGCTATGTACATTGGATACGTGTGCACTATACTATAGTTTAATTGAATATGACTGAAATCATAGGGAGAGTTGTTAATAGTTTACCTAGAATCAAAAGCTTTTGTAACCTATGGGTTTTTTTTGTTTTTTTTTTAATGTGAGACAAGAATTGATAATCAAAACTGCTTAAGCTTAATGTGGATTCTAGTATAAGCACGCGTAACCCATGTACATGCTACTCACATATGACACACATTCAAGAAAATCATGACCAAGTTATGTTTTGCATAATAGTAATGCTACTATTTAGCATATTACGTTTTCACATTGTGGTATGCTTCCCATATTTTACACGTATTTCTCACTATAAAGTATATAAATATATTCAAATCATCAATAAATGAGTTCAATTCATTCAGACCACCAGTCAAGAAAAATATAAGTTTGTCGTCATCCGATAAAGAATCATAATACAAGTAGAGATTTATATCAAAGTCGGTAAGGAGGGAAAACTCAATTTCATTTCTTATATTGCTTACATCAGGGCATTCAATTAAAACATGTTTCACATAGTCAGTATACAGACGAGAGCACTTTTCACATACTTTCTGCTCATACTGCATACATGACAAATTTATGATTTTTCCAACTCTGATGAAGTAGTGTTTATCGGTTGGATATCTTCTACATGTATTCCAAAGACGTGAGGTGTAGAACTCCGGTTGGAACTTTTGGAATCTACTCAGCGTTCTTTCGGAGTTAATCCGAGTCATCCAACCTGAGTTCTCAACCTCAGACATATTATTTCTAATGATAGACTTCCATTCTAGTTTGTCTGGAAAACAAGTTTCATCAATATACACATTAAAATATTCATTCAGGCCATACTTATCCAGAGTGGAAATTATATCTGTTGTAAATGATGTCATAGAGCATTGACTCTCAAATCCATGTTGGTGGATTCTCAAGAGAAACACTTCTTTGGCAGTCTTTATCCTGTCAAGATTGCACATTGATCTTAAGAATGAAAGTTTTCGTTTACGTATATAATATAATAGTGGATATATTCCAATGAGACCTAGTACTACATCAGTCCTGGCACGTACGGGTAACCCCTGGATTTGTTTCAAGCAGAATCGGTGACATTTCTCGAGCATTTCTGTATTTTTAATGTTAAGGTTCCATAATATTTCTGTACCATAAAGGGCTCTTGGCAAAACTATAGTCTCATATATAGTTTTACAACTCATCGGGGTAATTCCACCTGCATATAATCCTGCATTTGATAACATTAAATATGTACCTCTTATCTTATCACAGACATGTTTTACAAAAGTACTATTTAAATCGTATTTGTTCAGTGGAATTCCCAGATGAGTGACTTCAATCTTTTCCGGTATAGTTGTAGAACCCATACATAGCGTCCTATTGGCCATGCACCTGTTACTAGTATGTTTGGATTCATTAAATACAACCATACAGCATTTTGAAGGATTATATAAGTACCTCCATTGTCTGCTATATGAATAACATAGTTCACATAGTTGTTGTAATCCATTCATTGTTAAGGATAGGAGTAACATGTCATCCGCCTGAGTGGGACTTGTACAGTTTACATCATGCATGTATAGACCACATTGTGAATTTCTTAATTCTAAGATAAGATCGTTGACATAGATCATATAAAATGCAGGTGATAATATTTCTCCCTGTCTTGTCCCCTGGCATACTGTGAACCAACGGGATGTCAAACCATTATACTTAACTGAACATTTTACTCCCGATATAAGATCGTGTATGAAGTAAAATGTGTGGCCTTGAATACCACGATTGTGAAGTTTATATAGCAACCCGTTGACCCACACCATGTCAAAGGCCTTCATGACGTCGAGGAAACAAGCATATAATTTGTGCCCCTTTTCTCTTGTGTAATCAATGCATTCTCGTGTTATGTATGACACCATGTTGGAGCTCAATTTCTTTTGAAAACCATGTTGTAATGGATCAACCGTTAATAATGTTGGTGAGTATTGCTCAAATCGTCTCTGAAGTATGCGCTCTGTTAATTTGTATAATACTGGCATGAGTGTTATGGCTCTGTAACTATTGAAGTCACTTCTAGATTTAGAACCGCCTTTGTAAAGAGTTACGATAACTCCCTTCTTTGCATTTATAGGGACGGAGCTAAAATTGAACATTGCTGTTATGCATTTTGCAATTATTTTATTTAATAATTCCGTACCATAGATTATATGTTCGTAAGAGATTTTGTCCCAACCGGAAGCTTTGTTGGAACTAAGTGACTTGTAACTTAATAACAACTCTTCAGATTTAACTGGAAATAGCAGAATTTTATCAATAGATGATGGTGACTTCTCAGAGATGTTACGTTGTACAAAATCATTAACCATTGTGAAGTGCTGCTCATCAAAGTCATCCGATACCAATGGCGTATACAACCGTTCGAAATAGTCCCCCCATGCATTCACTATTTCTCCAGGATCTCTTAGCAATGTGCCATTGTAATTGAACATATTATTACTGGAACCTTTACGTTCAGAACGCCTTCGATTAAATAATCTGAAAAACGAATCTTGATCCATTTCTGCTTTCTCATCTATTTCGTTATCAATTTGCTGCATGTATTTAGACGACATTTGTCGATATATTCTTCTGAATTTTGCTTTTGCTTCTTTGTAATTCGTGTAACTAAGAGTCCCCAAACCTTGCCTGGGACGACCATCGGCTAACCACAAAGAACGGAGACGTTTCATTTCTTTGTGTAGATCAGTCAGATGATCGTCCCAAAAAGGTTTGAGATGCCGTTGGAATTTTTTCCGTGGCAAGCACTTGTTTGAAGCGCAATTTATTGCCTCAACGATACTATTGTATGTTTTGTTCAGATCATCTTCATTTTTAATTTCATCCATGCACGATAACAAAGTTACATCAAGAGAATAGTGATACGATTTTAAAATAGACTGGTCAGATTTAACTTTGGTCCAGTTTATTTTAGAGTTATCTGAAGTGAGAGTTGGGGAACTTATTT
The DNA here is from genome assembly GCA_032622095.1 of Siphonodentalium dalli. Taxonomy (NCBI): domain Eukaryota; kingdom Metazoa; phylum Mollusca; class Scaphopoda; order Gadilida; family Siphonodentaliidae; genus Siphonodentalium; species Siphonodentalium dalli. The sequence goes on from CP136065.1 coordinate 19,668,994, forward strand.
CATGTGAGGAAGGTATATGTAATGAGAAAGAAATCGGTCGATGATTCGATACATTTAGAGAATCGTCGTCGATTACTTCAACATTGGATACCAAGCTTGTATCTTCACAAGGAATTAAAACATGGTCAATAATTGTGCCGGCATCACGATCACAGTTATATGGTACACACGTTGCTCGTTGCTAAACAAGAGTCTGATTGTGTTATAGAAGGCAGCATAATGCTACTGGCTAATCACACACAAATGGTATAAACGCTCTTTATTATTTCCAAATAAGGAATTGAGCAACAAAGAACGCTCTTTATGTTTACCATCATAATATAAAGAAACACCAGGAAAGTAACTTTTTATGCTTTGTTTACATAACAGTCGGCAAATTTACGACTATAACATAATGTTTATGAGATATTTCTCATTTGTATATTAACAAAGTCTGTCTATATTTGAATATTATTTCGTTTGTAGCGGTGGAAATATGTTCACATGATACCCACCAAGGCCTTCATACCTTTAAGGTATACTACAACTGTTTTTCTTTTCAATAGCAGAATACAGAATGCTATTAAGAAGTGACACAAAACACAGAACATTTGTTTTAATTATAAGTATTAAGAAGTGAGAGATATGTGAGTCAAGGAAACCAGTAACGAAAGGCAATATTAACATGATTTGTCAGAGAATAATTGTTTACGTTCCAATGAATATGTACTGGAAACAAACTGTCTGTACCAGACTTTCATAAACACAAATTATGTATTAATGATCATTAATGGTGTAACGACATATTTCGTTCTTTAATGTCTCAAATGAAAGTGTCAATGACACTGTAGCTCAACTTTGAGAAGAAGTTAAATTTGTGTGATGAGCAATGAATGGAAAGATTTAGAATTGAATTTGGAAATCCAAGATGGCCGCTGGCAGCCATGTTTTTTTGTCGGAATGTCCCCAAAATGACTCATTCTCATCTACATTCCAATTTCAACAGCCATGAAAAATTTCATGATGATCAGACTAAAGGTACGACCTGTAGCCCGTGCTAAAGGATTTAGTCATACAAAGAGTAAAATCCAAGATGGCTGCTGGCAGCCATGTTTTTTGGCCGAATGACCCCAAAATGACTCGTTCCCATCTACATGTCATTGTTAACATTCTTGACAAATTTTATGATGATCAGACTAAAAGTACGACATGTAGCCTGTGATAAAGAATTTAGTCATACAAAGATTAAAATCCAAGATGGCTGCTGGCGGCAATGTTTTTGGGTCCAATGATCCCAAAATGACTCGTTCCCATCTACATGTCATTATTAACATTCTTGACAAATTTGATGATGATCAGACTGAAAGTACGATCTGTAGCCCGTGCTAAAGAATTTAGTCATACAAAGAGTAAAATCCAAGATGGCTGCTGGCGGCCATGTTTTTGGGTAAAATGATCCCAAAATGACTCGTTCCCATCTGCCTGTCATTATTAACATTCTTGACAATTTTTATGATGATTAGACTGAAAGTACGACCTGTAGCCCGTGCTAAAGAATTTAGTCATACAAAGAGTAAAATCCAAGATGGCTGCTGGCGGCCATGTTTTTTGGCCGAATAACCCCAAAATTACTCGTTCCCATCTACATGTCAATATTATCATCCATGACAAATTTCATGATGATCAGACAAACAGTACGACCTGTGGCCCGTGCTAATGGATTAAATTTTGAAATCCAAGATGGCCACTGGCGGCCATGTTTTTTGTCCGAATGACCCCAAAATGACTCGTTCCCATCTACATTCCAATTTCAACAGCCATGACAAATTTTATGATGATCAGACTAAAGTTAAGACCTGTAGCCCGTGCTAAAGATTTAGTCATATAAAGACTAAAATCCAAAATGGCTGCTGCGGCCATGTTTTTTGGCCGAATGACCCCAAAAGGACTCGTTCCCATCTACATGTCATTATTAACATTCTTGACAAATTTCATGATGATCAGACAAACATTACGAACTGTAGCCCGTGCTAATGGATTGAATTTTGAAATCCAAGATGGCCACTGGCGGCCATGTTTTGTTTCCGAATGATCCCAAAATTAATAATCTGGTCTAAATGTTGATGTCAACAGCTATGACAAATTTCATAATGATCCGACCAAAGGTACGACCTGTAGCCTGCATTGTTGACGCCTTACGTACACACATACACACGGACGACAAAGCCATGGCAATAGCTCAAACTTTACAATTTAACGACATTTTCGGTCTTTAACAGTTTAATAGGGGCCCCCGGTGGTCCAGTCGGTAGAGTGCCAGGTAGTTTTTACGTCGTCCCAGGCCGTCCAGCGCTGACGAAGCTGGTTCTAACCCCACCATAGGGAGGGTGACCGGAATCGTGTATCTGGGCAAGTTTGTCAATTGCTTTCCGGGGGTCGGTGGTTTCTACACGCAGTGGAACAACTTCCCGGTGAAATTGAGCCTCTGCGTGGTCTTTCCTCCACCCGTAAAATTGACAACGTCGTGTGTGGCCTAGCGGCTAGCATGACGATAAACCCTAATAAACAACAGCAACAACAATTAATAGTTTAATGACATTTTTCGGTCTTTATAATATCTCAAGATATAGGGGGTATTTGGATCTCTAGTTTAACGACATTTTTCGGTCTTTATAGTTTAACGACATTTTTCGGTCTTTAATATCTCAAGATAGAGGGGCCCTTAGGGGGTATTTAGATCTCTAGTTTAACGACATTTTTCGGTCTTTGATAGCAAAATGGAAGAAGTACATATTTGGAAGATGTGGTGGCCCTAAAAAGGAAAGTTGTTTGGTGGTCTTGAAATGCAGTTTTTCTTAACAGTCTTCCTTGATTAAAGTGATGTGAAACACTCCGGCAGACACCGGGCAGAGTGATCAAATAAATAGAAATTAAGAATAATATTTCTCAAAGTAGTTATTTGTTACGAATATTAATCCAAATGGATGTTACACAACGTCATTCTTATATATTAGTTAAATGCAATGACTCTCGATGGCAAAATGATTTTTGTATAATTACAGCCGATAGTTGCGCCCCGAATCGAGATGTAAATATTTACAATTTGGAGTAGTTCAGACGATGTTCTATATGAAGTGGTGTGGTAGATCTTTTTGGAAATTTTCAGTGATGTTAGTAGAATGATAACATTCCCCACGTTGGAAAAGTGCCTGAGAACTAACTTATCAATTTCTCGCTCCCGAAAAATTCCATAATATGTCTTTAAACATATATATAAATCTCCGAAAAAAAAAATTCTAAAGCATTAAACGATTTGCTATATTTCCACTAGGGCATATATTTCATCTGATTTTGCGAGAATCCATATATACTTTTTCATGAGAATCCAGGGTAATTTGCGAGAATCTAGATTTGGATTCTCGCCGAAATATAAGCCCAGATTTCACTCTGAAGTGTGCCTAAATGGCATAAATTGTACCTTGGTTACCATGTTCGCTATAAACTAGCTTGAAATTCGCAAACCAATGAATTTTTTTTCTTCAGAAAATTTACATTTTTATGATTCGCGACATAAATTGTCACCAATAAAAACAAATTTGATTCATCGTGGAAGTTAGTCGGTGACTATAAATAATGTCACCATTCAACTGAATGTTGTTGAATTCTATTGAGATGTGGAGCAGACAATATATTGGGAGGCTCGGAGGCTCCATATCATGAGGCCCCCACCCCCCTTTTTCGTATGCCGTATTCCATGCCCTGTTATGAGGTACGCCGTATTTCCGGCCCCTCTGTTAGGAGGTATTCGGTATTCCAAAAATACCGGTATTCGTACGCCGACCTTCCAAAAAATGAAGTTTTCATATATTTTTATGTATTCCATATGGTATTCCGTATTCCAACTTCTGTGTTAAGTGGTATTCCGTCTTCCATGGGGGTGGGGGTGGGGGCCTCTAGCATCTGCTCCTCAATCCTTACCAGATGTCAGTAAAAGTTTCCCATTTCATTATTTCAGTTCTTTAGCAATCTTAATCATTATATGTAATGCCCTGACCATGCTCAATACTAGCTTGAAATTGGCGAAACAATGAATTTTTTTTCTTCAGAAAATTAACATTTTTATGACTCGCGACATAATTGTCATCAATAAAAACACATTTTATTCATCGTGGAAGTTAGTCGGTGACTATAAATAATGTCACCATTCAACTGAATGTTGTTGAGCATATTTCAACCAATTTTGGAAGTTTAAATGAATATTTTCTTCACACTCAAAGTCAATTGACAAATTTCAGGATTTTAGCCTGCTTCGTTGGGACCAAATATTTGTTGTGCACACTGAAGGAACGTCTACCATCACTCGATAGGCCAGATTATGCCCTGACCATGCTATAAAGTATTAAACTAGCTTGAAATTGGCAAAACTATGAATTTTTTTGGTTGAACAAATTTACATGGGAATCTCCATAGAAAACGGTTATATTTCGATAAAAACGAAAGTAATGCGAAATGAAAGTCGGCACTGGCCAGAATTGTGCAGAATAACATATGAGTCAAGTTATATGCGAATATTTGACCTCATTCGATTAAATAGTCTCGTATTTAAGGAATCAATGCCAATGGCGCTCGGACATGTGGAAATTTTTTCCGTCGCACTCGCAGACTGTAAGGCGGAATTGTGAAATGTAAACACGCATTACCTTTTGTGAGAATAACACAAGCGCAGACTTTATCAAAGTAATGCAATACACAACAACAAATAGGATAAAACGGATATAAACACGGTATAAGTGAGAATAAACGTGGAAACAGTTGACAACATTTGTTCGGTTATTCGGCAAAACCGAAGGTATAGATTTATGGTCACTAACAAGAAATTCAATTAATTGAGGAAAAACACCCACTGTCCTGAGTGGTATTGATAAGCTGTTGGGGGGGGGGGAGAGATATTAATTGTGTTAAGGTGCAATGGGAAGTAATTGCGGTTAAGGGTAATAAGAAATGTCTTATTGCATTCTCATTGGGCTTAATCATAAGATCTTAAGTTATTGCGGTTAATCGAAATTGTCTATTAAATGTCAATTTTGATTCCCATAGAGATCATCAATGATGTCTATGCGCAGGGTCGACGTGCCAATCTTCTCTATTTGGATTCCAATTGTTGGCTCATTAAATATGCACATATGCTTAAGATACAGTCGTGCACGAAGCGAGCTCCCGTAAGTCGGGTTTTGGATCCCATGCAGTTAATGAAAATATCATTGAAATAATCAGTTTCCCCCAATAAACAACCATATATTCAATATACATGTTTTGGAGCAGAATTAGGCAGTCCATATTGGACGCCATCATGGAATTTATTTGTTTTGGTTTAATTTTCACACATATTTATTAGTTATGTGGATGGAGTTCTCATTAAACCTCACATTCTTATATTGGTTACAGTAATGCCCAAAGTAATTGACCACTTAACCACATCAGAATTATTGGTAATTTTTCAGCATTTAAAATCCTGACAAATTACCCATTATTCAGCTGTGGTCAATTAATTTGTACATTACTGTATGAGGATTGAGTTATCATTACACCTCAAATCCTTATATTGGTTACAGTAATGCCCAAAGTAATTGACCACTTAACCACAGCAGAATTATGGGTATTTTTTCCGCATTTAAAATCCTGACAAATTACCAATAATTATGCTGTGGTTAAGTGGTCGATTACTTTGGACATTACTGTATGAGGATTGAGTTATTATTACACCTCAAATCCTTATATTGGTTACAGTAATGCCCAAAGTAATTGACCACTTAACCACAGCAGAATTATGGGTAATTTTTCAGGATTAAAAATCATGAAAAAATACCCATTATTTTGCTGTGGTTAAGTGATCAATTACTTTGGACATTACTGTATGTAGATGGAGTTAAACCTCACATCAGTGTGTTGGGGATTTGGACCTTGACTTGGGACCTTTTGTTTTTAACGCGACAAATGCGCGTACACCTTATACACAAATTTCTTATGTAACCAGAGTTTTTCTTGGATAAGATGAGTTTGAAGCCTGCTTACATTTCAAAATGTTGTCAGTTTTATATTGTCTGCAGCGGAACTCAACGCGTTGAAGCAAAAGTTAGAAAAGATAAAATGTGTACGTAATGAGACTATAATACAACTGAAAAAATAAACTGAGGGAGGGGTGGGCGATACAGGGAACTAAGGGTTGAACCGATATAAATTTGTAGAGCGATAACGACCGATGTTGACATAATATGCATCTGAACTCTACTGTTGCAACATGGCTATAAAATAGGGGGGTGTCAGAATCTTAGTCATCTCTATATAGTGCCAGAATAGTCATCTATAATATGTTGGGTTGGTTATATGGACTCGGAGAAAAAGTGGTTTGTACCGATGAACTGACATAAATTAGTGGAGCGATGTTGCATCGCGACTGTACTAAAGCAGCAATGATGTAAAATGGGGGGGGGGGGGGTCTGAAATTATCTATCTCTATAGATGGCACCAGGATTATATAGATAGGAATAGCAATTGATATACGTATACAGTATACTATAGTAATACCATAGACATATAAGTACAAATATCACGTGATAAAATATTACGTTACGTGAATATACCGATGAAAGAAATAAATAAATTGGACCGGGATTAGAGGTTGGGTTGGTTTATATGTGTATAATTGGATATGGAATTCATACCGATGAAACGATACAAATTAGTGGAGCGATAATGACCAATGTTGACACTTACCGTATACTTAAAGTAATTGACCACCAGCAACGTGGTGTCACCCCGTTAATACTGCGGTAATATACCACGGTATCCTCCAATACCGCGGTACTGATACCGCTTGTTAACGTATGTGGGAGTAAATACCTCCCCTCAAAGTGTTCCATGAAAATCACTGCGGTATTCAAAAAAATTAATGCGGTGCCCGCTAAAAGACCGCGGTATCATCGCCCAATACCGTAGTTCCACTGCCATGACCCCCTCGATACAGCTACCGTTTATTACCGGTATCACCGTGGTCATGACCGGGGTATCACCCCGTTTTTCTGGTCAATTACTTTGAGAATAGCGGTAGTCAGGCTACGCGCGGGAGAAAATAGGGGTTGATACGATAGACCAAAATAAATTTGTCAGGTGATAATGACCAATGTTGACCTATAAAGTAACGCGACTATACTGTCGCATAATTATCAGGTGTAACCAGTCAAATATGAACTCTAGTGACCAATATAGAACAGGTCAGAAAACATTCGCAGGGCCCTAATTGGCCTAAAATTTATTTAACACTCCATTTGCCATTATTGGCATTAAAATTGATTTATGTCGATAAAACTGTCATTTTTCAAAATTTTAAGCTGAGACTTGGAGTGTGTTGGTGGGATAGCTACATATTCGTAAAATGACAGAGTACAGCACGCAATTATGTTTTAGATGGAAGAAATGAATTTTTTTCAATGATAAAATTTAACATGGAATTTACCATTAACAATAACATCGATTTATGTCGATAAAACTGTCATTATTCAAACTTTTAGGCTGAGACTTGGTGTATGTGCGTGTGATACATATATGTTCCTAAAATGACCGAGTCCAGCGCGTAATTATGTTTTAGATGGAAGAAATTGAATTTGACATTTTCACAAAAACACGCCAATTCCGAATCCAGATGACCTACTTGCAGACGAGCGCTCGTTAATATTCATGCCAAGAAATACAGGCGTCAAACTCATCTTTTTGGAAGGTTAATCCGATATACACATATTGAAATAATCCTTCCAGAACACCTTCCAAGATATAGAAGAATATTTTAATAGATTAGGACGCCAAAACAGTCGTAATGAAAGAATTAAAATGCACATCGCCTCAGCTTCGATTGTCATCGGCATTGGAATTAGACCATTGTATCTGTTTTGCGCATGCGCAAGTCACTTTCCATATTTGGAATTTCCATATATGGGATTTGTGTTAACATGATCACCGATCAATCCATTAGCAAACAAATTACCACGCAATTATCTTAGCATAAAAATATATTGTAATTTATGCAACTACGACCCTGGTGACCCTGATAACTAATAAAATATACCGGCCAATTCATTTTAAGATCGTTATTTCACTTTGATTTAAGCATAAATACACTCTTAAACGCACATAAACGACCCATTGGCGTTAAAATTAAATATACTCGGTATTTATTATATTAGTTTTTTATTGCTCAGTATAGAGTTAGACCCTTGACACCTGTCAATATATTTGGGCTGAATTCATATGATGCGGTATTATTCCTCGAAATAAACAACAAAGCAGTCGTTACTTCGAAATGTCGTTTGGGCTAACATTTACACAAATCCTTCGCGTGTTCTCCTCAATTGGCACGCAGGTTCTCAGTCGACACACAGGTTATCCCAGAAAGTGGTGTGAAATAAACACCCAAGGTTTGGGTGAAATGAACAATTCGAAGTCTATTTCAATATATTTTTTTTTGTCAAAGATAATCAGTATTTTCTTGTTAAAAATGGGATATGATTACATAAATTGTGGATTGTCAACGTTATATCTAAATTGATGACAACACAAAAGCAGTTATCCTGCTTTGGTTCTTTTATAGTTCCTCGGTCGCAAACATGTGCTAAGATCTCGATAGTCTGTCCTCACCGCGTGTATCTTCCATCTCTGTGTGGCATTGGTTCTTTTGTAGTTCACCCGACCGCTAACGTAAGCTAAAATCTCGATAGTTTGTCCTCGCGGCGTATGTCTTCCTCTCTGTGTGGCATTTGCTTACATTTTGTTGCCCAAACTGGTCCCTGCGACCAGGAGCGTAACCACTGCTACCTCGATGTACATGACCGGTTCACAGGGGGTGATGACTACGATCATCCACACGCACAAGTGTACAGCCGCACCAGTATACCATAAATGCACATTCATGCAGGCAGTCGGGCACAGCATACCAGGTCATCCACACTCACATACAAGTGTACAACCGCACCACCATACCATAAATGCACATTCAGGCAGTCGGACGCATGTCGCATACCAGATCATCCCCACTCACATACAAGTGTGCAGCCACACCACCATACCATAAATGCACATTCAGACAATCGGACACATGTCGCATACCAGATCACCCACACTCACATACAAGTGTACAACCGCACCACCATACCATAAATGCACATTCAGACAATCGGACGCATGTCGCATACCAGATCATCCACACTCACATACAAGTGTACAGCCACACCACCATACCATAAATGCACATTCAGACAATCGGACACATGTCGCATACCAGATCATCCACACGCACATTCGTACACACCCGCCCTCAACTGTGACATGGAATTATTCCAGACCGTTTCATGCTGACAGGCTTACTTTCTGTCACACGCGCACGCTTCATCCCGTTAGGGGAAATAAATAAATGACATTTATAATTATTTCGGACCCCATGCATCTTATGGGCTGAGCCACCAGCCCCACCCCCCCCCCCCCCCCCCCCACCCACACAAAAAGACTTATATGTCAATAAAAGCCCCCTATATCTATATATCCACATCATCAAGTTATAACAATCACAACAACAACAACAACAACAGCGGCGGTGGTGGTGGCGCTAACACTGTCAACTATGGTATAAAATTTCCCAAAACGTGTTATTCAAATGCTGTTCAAAGAAATATGGCCGTATTATCACTTGATTATCACGAAATTTTGCCGTATTACCACTTGATTTTAATCCATCTTCATCCGCAAATTTGCCGGATACCGTCGGTTCGACGACTTTTTACCGGGCTGTAAAAATATACACATTTCAAGAAATAACACATTTCAAAAATCGATATTTGATCTCTCTGAGCTTTGATGGGTGGGTTCCTCGACTCGAATTAAATATCTTTGTTACCTCCGAAGCCAAAGCAATGGTAGTTTTGTTTGAATTAACTGTTTGAATTCGGCATACGCGTGAAGGACTTACGCTTGTATCCTATAAGGAGCACGACAAAGGTCTGTTATGTCACATTTCTTGTACCTTGTGTACATCGACAGCCTGCTAACTTCTCTAGGAAAATGCCAGGATGGTGTATCAATCGGTAGTACATCACTATCTTCTCCAATCACAGCAGACGACATTACCCTGTTATCAAAAGCTGGTTTAGACAATCTGCTGTCCATCTGTAACGAGTACAGCTCAAAGTTACGCTTCAATTTTTCAACGACAAAAATTGTGGCAGTGGTGTTTAAAGAATCGGGCAGACAGCACGACTCGAATCACAGAATATGCATGGTCGCTTGGTGGACACGCCCTCACAGAAGTGAAGGAATGTAAACATCTGCGAATTGTCCAGAGTAAATTCAGAAATACCATGAATCGGGCAGAGTTGATAGCTTGTAGCTGAAGGAAAACCTACTTTGGCATTGCTGGTAACCAGATGTTGAGTGTATGTTCCCCCACTACAGTTGCCAAAGTCTTGAAGACAATTGTACTCCCAGAATTATTGTATTCGCCTTCTGTCTGTGCCGTGATGGAAATGGAGAGAGCTTTTCGAGTCTGTGTTAAACACGCACAAAGCCTGCATTCTAGAACGTCAACGGATATCGCTCTCAGCCTTCTCGGACAGCTTCCTATTGAACTGGAAATTCATTCACGTAAACTGTGCTTCCTATCGGACTTGATTCACATGCCCGTGGACCACCAGGTTCCATTGCGAGTTTCTATGGACCCTTTTCTCGGAACTACCCATCTAGTGCACGGCGACCCTCTCTCGACATGGGGAGTATGGGTGTTACTGAGTAGGTACCCACAGTATGCTAGACACTTGGCTCGACTTCTCAACAAAACGTCATACGTTAACCAAATGATGAGTCACGCGTGTGGCAGATTGTATGATAATGAAATACATCATGCCTTATGTTTGTGCTGCGGTGAACTAATTACCCACTTCAGAGATTCCTTCCTTGACCTTGTGATCACGCGGTATGGTATTGAATCTATGTAAATCTATATATTTGCCACTATGCGTTCAGCTTATATTAGCTTATACTGGAATAAAAGTTTCTTTCGTTGTTCGGTTAAGAATATACTGCATAATTATTTTTGGCAAGAATATTGAAACCTTTTGTATATATGCTTGAACACATCACTACATAGCTGTACATGGTGAAATTGACGTACTCCATAAACTAAGCTCAGTTTAAAGTGGTTCGCACGCATTCAAATATGATTTAATATTGGATTATAATGCTAACAGGCCCATTAGGTGATGTGGAGTAAACTCCAATGATATGTGCAGAATTTTTAAATTTATACTTTTGGAGCGAACGCATTTAAACAAATGACAATATATTGAAAGTACAAATATACCGCCAGTCTCCCCCATAAACACCATATCGACAAGCGTCACATTAGATGATACTCTCATTTTTCTGGAATGTAGAGTAAGACTATATAATGAATAGTAAATATATGAGGCATATGATATAAAAGTGATTGACTTTGGGTTGACTGAAATCTTAACGGACAGTTAAACTAGAACGATGATATACACATGCAGTGGGTAATACAAAGTTCTTAATGCATGAATCATCTCGCCCTAAGATAAGAAAAACTACGACGATATGCGGTCGAACGAACTATGAATACGTAATATATATTAATTGTATCCGAAGATTATTTTTCTGTGAAATCGGTGACAGATGTTTATTCCACATCCATTGACGTGAGGCACATGTATTCAACGGAATCCCAGCCATTGGATACATATTAGTGTATACCTCTAGTGGAATACAAGCCGGAACTATTCTTGTTGACGTTGTCGCCAAGAAAGATGACGTACATTGCGTCGATCATCCGCTTCCGGTGATCCCCCAATAATTACTGGTTATTTGTCAGACTTAAATCAAAATAAAGGTAGCTATAGTAACAATGGAGGTGACAGTCATGGATTGAACTTATCTGACTGAACGGTGTAGAATAAACACAGAACACAACTTGCATCATAATCTCGAATATTTTATCGAACTCGTTGCGGACGGCGCAAAGTTATATTTCGCTCGAGCTACGCTCTCGCAAAATATATCCTTGCACCATCCGCAACTCATTCGATAAAAGATTCTCGATTAAGATGCGCGTTGTGTTCTGTCTATAAGTATATATATATATCTTTATTGCCTCCTTCTATGGATATATTGAATATATTACACTAATATGTACAGAAGACAGTATATTTTGTGATATGGTTTCTTAGAGAAAAACATTAATATTGAAGGTATTTAAGATCAGAATGCTTGCCTATGCGTCAGAGTGTAAAAGGAAATACTCACGATGGATGCGACCCACTGTCATTGGTAGGACGAAGTGGGTTATATACTTCGGTAAGTGATAAAATGTCGTGCGTGACAGACAAAAAAAACAAAACAAAAAAACAAAACAAAAATTGTAGGAGGCGCAAGTTGAATCAATGTTGATATGCCTTCAATATATACTGTAAGCAAGATTTCAAGTTTTACATTGTTTACAGTGTGATACAAATGCGAGACATTCTGAGCTTAAAGGAAGATACAATACAAGTAAAGAATTCTATGTTTTTGGTATCTCACATCCGTATGGTCGGAAGTAAGTTTCGTAGGTCATCTTCTAGCAGATCCTCTTATCGACCTAGTCATTGCCAGGAGAAATGAAGCAGATGTATCTATAATCTGCTCGCGGCAGTGGGTAATCTGCCATGTGATGCGTGATCATCGGAACCAAGGAGCAGAGCATATAAATCACATCTTGGGAGGCTGTCGAGATATGTACTGACGGAAATTCCATGGTGGTTGATTATTGTGTCCCATAAGTGATTTCTCAAAGCAAGAATAAACATGGAAGTGCATGAATATAAGGCATGGTCAATTTCATTGTCATACACATATAAACATTGTTGGCACGTTAGGTTGTTGCAATATGTTGTTCTGTTCAACAGAAGGGCAAGGTTTTTCAGTTTAGCGGATGCTCGTGGATAAGACTGGAGCATCTTCCAAATTTTCCACCCGGATAGTGGGTCTTGAATAACTTTTCCAAGGATCAATAAATTGTCATCCAATGAAACTGAATTCCTCCAGTGTTCGGCGTATTTAATTATTACAACGTTCTTAACAATAGTTTTCCAAGATTTTAGATCTGGAAAGGATCCGTTCAACATGAAGTTTTCAAGATGGGACTTAAGGCCATATTCATTAAGTATGGGGAAAATCTCCGAAACAAAACCGCTTACTGGCCGACGGAAGAGGCTAAACAGATGTGCCTTAAATATGAACAGTTTCAGTGGTATCTGTTTTTCTGGAGGAAGATGGATCAGACTTCCGAGGAAACATAACTTCCGAATGTGAATTTCCCTCTGAATTGGAAGAAGTCCGACTAAGCCAAGAGTGAGCTTGGTACTTGCTCTCTTGGGTAGTGACTGTGCAAATTTGGCGCACGTTCTCAGTGACCGCTCCATGGTGGCGATGGATGTTCTGCTGTCAAGAGAAGTTACATCACATCCGTAGAGTGCTCTAGGCAACACTACAGTCTTCAGAAGATGACACATTGTCAAGGGTGTTGCACATTTCAGTAGTGCATTGCCGATAACAGAGAAGAAATTTTTCCTCATTTTTGAGGACACGGTGGAGGCACGAGACGAGTAGTTTGAGAACTTATTCTGGAGAAGACCGAGATGGATACATTCCTTCTCTTCTCGTATGACACTCTCTCCAATCTCCCATTGTCTGTGCGAACGATTGTAGTGAGATTTGCTTTCATTGAAAACAACAATGAGACTCTTCGTGCAAGAAAACTTGAATCGCCATTGGACACTATATGCGTGGCACATGCTGATAAGATTGTCTAAGCCGGACTTGGTGAGAGAAAGAAGGGCTATGTCATCGGCTGTGGTCGGTGCAACACATGCCACTGAGTTTATATTCATACCGAAACGTGAACCACTCAATTGAATCAACAAATCGTTAATAAAGATAAGGTAAAACAGAGGTGAGAGAATGGCTCCCTGTCTTGTTCCTTGTCCAATGTGAAATTTATCAGAAAATTTCCCGTTGTATAACACAATGCTCGCATTGTCAGTGTGCATATTTGAGAGAAGTCTTATGAATTTACTCGGAAATCCAAGGTTCATAAATTTGAATAATAGTCCCATGTGCCAGACGCGATCAAACGCTTTTTGTGAGTCCAAGAATGCAACAAACATTTTTGTGTCGTGATCTCTGGCATATGAAATTGCTTCTTGAAGTATAAACGACGTCATGTTGCAGCCTACACCTTTTTGGAAACCGTTTTGTAGTGCACTCGGAAAATGTTCGAGGTAGTTGCTGCAAAGTATTCGTTTCAGGGTGATCGCCTCGAAAAGTTTGTAGATAACCGGTAGCAGGGTAATTGCTCGGTAACTGTCTGGTAATATTGCTGACTTTGGGTGTCCCTTATACAATGGAATAACGACACCTAATTTCATTTCTTGAGGGATATAATCGTTTTGCATAATAGCGTTGAACAGGACACGTAAACATTCCAATAAGACTTCAGAACCATTTTTCAAATGTTCATTGACAATCGAGTCATGTCCTGGTGCCTTATTTGTTTTCGTTGTATTGATGGCTTCTGTTACCTCCATTGCTGATATTGGTTCATACAATTGAGAGGTGTGGTCACTAACATCAGAAATATACCGTTCCACACTGCTGGTTACATTATTGTCAAATTCTAAATCGCTGTGTTGTTCGGGAGAATACAATGTAGAGAAGTATGAGCGCCAGCCAGAAAGAATCGAGTCAGAATCGCGAGAAACGGTACCACAGAACTCCATTGCCGGACACAAGTCATTCCGGGAATTTGATCTGCAATTGAGTTTCCGCCAGAATTGTGGTTGGTTACGTTCTGCGTAATGTTCCAGGTCATAGCATTGCTTCACTTCAAACTCACGTATAGCCGTGCGATGTGCTTTTCTGAATTCTCTCTTGGCCTGCATGTATTCATGGTAAGATGAGGTTTCAAATCTCGGCCGTCCTTCTGAGACCCACTTTTTGTGCCGAGTTTTCAAAGTTGATTTCATAGTGTTAAGATTAGAATTCCAGTATGCTTTCAAACGAGGATTGAAACGTTTCACGGGTACAGAATTATCACATGAACTGATGATAGCATTCACAATGTCGTTATAAAATGAAGAGATCGATTCGTTGGTAGATATGTCACATGTAAATGGGCTGGGACAGAGGCTGTCAAGATTACTTTTATATACCGAAATGTCTGCTCGCTCCCATGCATAACGCTTCCGCGAGGTATGCAACGAGTTGGATGACAGTTCTGTATCTAACAAGATAGAACATGAGACAGGCAGATGATTTGATGTGTTCAAAGCAGCATCGTGAATGATTTCGCAATTGCAGACCATATGCTTTATAGATTCTGGTATCAAGATGTGATCTATAAGAGATGGTCTGATCACAGTATAGTAAGGATAAAATGAGTAGTTACTCCCTACACACATATTTAGTGTCATTGCCGATACCATTTCGCACTGATCAAGAAATGTAGAGAAGAGTTCCGTCCGTGCACCTATTGGTGTGGCCCGTGGTGTGTGAGTAGCCTTTTGCATGTGAGCATTAAAATCTCCCATTAAGACGACTGGCCCAAGCGACGATAATCTGTCGTTTGTATTTTCTAACATTTCAAGATAGCCTTTGAATATATCATCTCCGTGATTAACATTTGGGAGGTATAGTTGAATCACAGATACTGAACATGCATTGTTTATTCGCAGCTGAATTCCCACTAAGCGTTCGTCGTCGATGTCAATTTCCACGCACTTGTGAGAAATATCATTACGAACAATAATTGCTACACCGTCTCTGACATATTCGGACCCAGTTGACGTCTTTATTGTTCTTCCGGGCTTACATATATAGCGGTACTTGGTGCTGAGTGAGTGTATAATGTCTACATTTTTTCCACTCACCCAATGTTCTGACAAACCCACTACGTGGTAGTACTCTCTATCGAGAATATCTGACAAATATGGCGAACTGTTCTTAAGCCCGGTTGCATTCCAGGAGAGAAATCTGAGTTCTGTTTTATTTTCCATGATAGGTTTTATGAGACTCGGTACGCCATGGCCTACAGTAAGCCCCTGCTGGCCAGAAACCGTCATCCCCTAACGGATAACTTTGGTCTTCGATAACATTCAGTTGTGCGCACATTGTGTCCTTTCGAGAACTTTTCATAAGTTTCAGGTACTTTGGAATGACACCTCTCTCCGTGAGATAAGTTCGAATGCCATAGTTGGATGAACTAGGGTCGATGCCTCCAATGTAAAAACGAAGCGATTTATTTCTGACAACACCAGAGAAACCGTCTTTGTTGCTACTCGGATTTTGCTTCTTGTTGTGAATTAGTGCACGACCTTTCGATTGTGAGGTGCCACCCGAGTTCGTTGCATAGCACTGGTCACTTCGAACAATGGTTCTGATAGGCTCAGATATGTTTGGGGGTACCGCGGCATCAACATGAGGAGGTGGATCATGTATCCTACATGTAATGTTTTCACTGTCTCGAATCATATCACCATCAATCGAACCAATGTTCGTAGGACGATGTGACGGAGGAGCACTCGTTCCAGACATATATGGAATAAACTGGCCAGGAAGAGTCACAGGTCCTACACCTGGAGGTACAGGTTGTAACGGAGGCGCCACACCATTCAGGAATGTGGGCATGTGGACGTTAACTGGTGGACGAAATATATATGGCATATGTTGCTGAAATCCTCGTTGAGTTATCGGGATAGATGAAACTGTTTGCCTGGCGGTTGGAGGCTGATTTCCCTGTGTGTTAACCCAGGCTGGTGAAGATGTAACGGAATGGTAAGGTAAGTATTCCGCTTCAGAGTTAACATGTGACGGTATATTGGAAGAATTGTGTCTATCAGAATCACCAACAGCTTGTTTACTTGGTTGTACCGCACCGGTGAAAGAACCATGTAACATTTCGTTATTTATGTCATCCGGTTCAAAATCATTGGTCGACGCTTTGTAAGTATCCCTGTTATGAGAGACCATAGTTTTAACAGTTGTAACAGGTGACGAGTAATTAACACGGCGCTTCGGAGTAGAATGCATAGGCGCGACTGAATGTCCTCGGTCTGGTGTCACGGTCTCTGACTTATCACTTTGAGTAGATTCAGATACACTTGGGCGATCAGGGTGCGAATGTACATAGAGCTTATGTTGTACTTTTGGTGATTTATTGGAAATCATTTCACTGCTGGTTTCACCACGAGTCTCTGGGTTCAGTTTATTGGAAGTTTTGAGCACACCTCCTTTGTCGAGAGAAAGAGTTGGTGAATCCATATGTGTGAGTGAGCGGTCATCAAGCTGCATAGTGTCTTTAATGAACACACACACGTCGTTGTATTTGTCAGAGGTGCTCTGAGCATAAAGCTCAAACGCTTGAGCCATGTTCCTCGCCGTTTTGTCGATGTAATTGTTTGTGGAAGTCGTTGTGTCTTTACACTTTCTGCCGAGTTGTGATATTTTAGATTCTAGAAGATTGGTTTTTGATATAGTTTTTGACATCTTAGTGAACTTAGAATCTAAATCGTTCTGAAGCTTTTCACAGCAATCTTTGTTAGATTTTATATCATCTGACAACAGTTTAGCTTTGGAACGGAGATTTGTTATTCCAGCACACCGTTCATCTGTTAGTCTGTCCATGTCCATTCGCATGCTGGACTGGTCCTCAATCAACACAGAAACCTCATCAGACACAGATTTGATAGATTGACGAACATCGTCGAACAGTTTAGAGTTATTTGCCTTCATGAGTGTTAATTCTGACAGCACATCGCAAAGCTTTTCCTGGAGGCAGATAGAGTTACATTGACACACTGTGCTTTGTGTCCGCTGCTGATTAGATGTTTCAGGTGTGCCGTGATGGAGTATGGGTGTTACTGAGTAGGTACCCACAGTATGCTAGACACTTGGCTCGACTTCTCAACAAAACGTCATACGTTAACCACATGATGAGTCACGCGTGTGGCAGATTGTATGATAATGAAATACATCATGCCTTATGTTTGTGCTGCGGTGAACTAATTGCCCACTTCAGAGATTCCTTCCTTGACCTTGTGATCACGCGGTATGGTATTGAGACCTTCTTCATTATAGATTCACTATATACATGGCACACAATCCCAGTTCAATATGCCCACTTTTCATCTAAAAAATCATGTCATATGCAGAAATTATGGCACGTTTATAGCACATGTATAATTGCATGCATATAGCACCCAAAAGTTTGTTATGATATGTGTGTAGCGGGTTTTCACTTTAGGATTATCTGCGATTTTGCTCAAATTGAACATTCAAACTACAGTATGCTCAAACAATACGGCCGATCACAATCGTTTGTCAAAGAAATCTATAGCATTTATTGCATTTATTGCGTCATTCCTTGCACCTATCATCTGTGTTAACATAGAACAAGTCAGTTTTCTCGAAAACAACTTGTATATGGAGAAAAAAAAATTAAGCTAACCGGGAGCGATGGTGAAAACTATTTTCCCGCCGGTGAGCCGCTATACACAGAGCACTGCAACGCAAAATCCGAGTACAAGGAGTGCTTGTGACAGACACAGATTTCATTATAGTGTTAATCATCATTACTTTTTTTATTACATATGGTTGATCGTGCACTGCCATATGAGTGTCTTTTGTTATCCATTAAACTGTATCACCTAATCAGCATAATTTTGATTCTCATGTCGCTCCCGTCACAAGAACAATCTAGGTTTTTGAATTAGATTTCCAATTTTGGGATAAAACAAACTTTGGCCAAAATTAAATTTTTTATTTTTTTTTTTAGTATTTTCGAAAAAAATTGGCCATTGGCCAACTTGGCCTATGATAGAGTGAACCCCGGTATTCGCGACCTCAGTGCTCAGTCCAGCATATCAGGGGACTGTACTCAAGCTCCGCGCAGAGTTCAGTCCCATACGCAGGACTTACCGGTATCCAGACGATTGGGACCTTGGACGATTGGGACCTTGGACGATTGGGACCTTGAGTTGGACGATTGGGACCTTGGACGATTGGGACCTCGAGACGATTGGGACCTTGGACGATTATGTTCCCATTACGAAATAGGCTTCGCGAAATTGCATCAACGTCAAGAGATTGGATATATCATTTCATGAATCCCTACTCTGGCTACGCTCGTAGAGATCACACTCCATCAGTTCAAAACCTGGGAACTTCACCATTGATTTATCGTTGATCTCATCCTGTGCTTGTATTGGCTACTTGCCTTCTTGAGCTCACTTTATTTTTGGTTGCGCATTTATGAGTTACAATAAAACATGTTAGACCCCCCCCCCCCAGCTGGATTATATTGGTTAAGGGGGAGTTAGTTGTAACACCTGCAGTGTAGGTCTGTCCGATTATTCTGGGTCGTCGTACTCATGGCAATAAATTTGTTCTTGGCGAGGATGGCATTAATGTTCTGACAGTGAATTTATAACATTGAAAAAACAATGCAGGTAGCAGTATTTATCTCAGTTAATACCTGGTCTGTAACAATGTATTTCACAGTAGGTGAAGCTCACAGTTCGAAAATGCATGATTTAGGTGACTTTGGTGAGCCGATTTTGCATTGCGTCGCTTACAATAATTGAATTTCTCCATGTCAATCAATTCAATGTTTATATCAATATCGGATAAACAAAGTGACAAAAATCATGCAATCTCTGTTCAGAAATATTGGATATAACTGACACCTAGTGGTCACACCGAATATTCATATGAATATTGGGATGAATAAGATGGAAATGTTGGTTGTAAGGAGTGTAAGGAGTGTAAGGGGTGTAAGGAGTGGCAAAGGATTTAGTCCTGCACAGAGAAGAAACCAAGATGGCTGACGACGGCCACGTTTTTAAAAATTTAAAATCGTTCGAATTCATATGAACTTTGTTGACAATCGGACGAGTGATGTTCACTGCAGGGTGTGCAGACGGATG
The DNA here is from genome assembly GCA_032622095.1 of Siphonodentalium dalli. Taxonomy (NCBI): domain Eukaryota; kingdom Metazoa; phylum Mollusca; class Scaphopoda; order Gadilida; family Siphonodentaliidae; genus Siphonodentalium; species Siphonodentalium dalli. The sequence goes on from CP136065.1 coordinate 19,689,045, forward strand.
TTTTAGTCATGCAAGGTGTACAAATCCAAGATGGCCGCTGGCGGCCATGATTTATAACACAATTAAAAAAAAAACGTGGTCAACACGAAGATCCATATGAAATTTGGTGACCATCGGATGAGGGATGTGGTCGGTAGGTGTGTCAAATGATTTAGTCATGCAAAGAGTAAAATACAAGATGGTTGCCGGCGGCCATATTTTGATCGATACACAGCAGCGAGGGGACTAAACTCAGTGTTGCAGTTTGGTTATTTCTTACGGTGTGGCAAGAACGCAGCACTTAAGCTATATCAAATATGGTTGCTAGTTGAATGTGTATATATTATATGACAGAGTTATAGAGGCACGGACTCAGTATGAGTGTTCATTGATTCATATGTGCTTAACTCAGTGAGCGTGAACAAATTCTCATTTCTTATCGAAATGGTCATGTGTCGTTCGGAATGGTACATTGAGATGTCCCTCATACCAATTCAAGCTTGAAAATCGGTCCCGATTTATTCCGGGGTTCTAACCCGCGCCAACCTCGTCTAGCACAGACTGTGATGATTTTATCCACGACCTAACCATGTATACGGTCCTGCTAGAATCAATTACACCTGTTTGGATCTAGCCAAATCAATTCAATCTGGCCGTCCGATACGCGACAGAATTAATTATTCTTGGATGAAGTTGCACTTTTCATGACAGAAGATACGTATGTGCACCCTTATCTGACACCTTGCATATACAAGATAAATACAATTATGTCAATTATTTCAAGATTGGTGCAAAATATCTCCAGAAATTCACCATATAGTGGAAAAATGCCTTCAAACATCGTTATTTTGCATATATGTTGACTGCACATGCATAAGTTATCATCGACGACAAACCGTTCAATGAATAGAACAACAAAACGACCGAATGAACTCTCTGGTCCAGTCTACATCCGTTTCAGGTACAGTTGACAAGGTGAATGTCGATAGATTATAGATAAAAATAATGCATCAAACCTGTGTATATGGCCTCTCTAACGAGATTATAAAGGTTCTGTAAATACTTGACGGGCGTTAACTCTTTATCTGTGACCAATGTGGGGTGGCCAATGTGGCTGCAACATATCATCATGTCTATATAGTTAAGTCCAACAACATAAGACGATATATTATACGATATATTAAAATGGTACTGCATTACCCGCACCTATTGATGTATGTACACGGTTTATGTGACCACACACACAAGTTCATAGTAATCACCATGGTCACGTGACCTATTCAAATGTGGGTATATATAGCACATTTTTGCCGGGTATGGGTCTCTCCCTGAAAATTGTCAACTACTGAAGGTAAAGTGAGAAATAAATGTTGAGCAGTAACAATTTCTGCATTGATAGCGTCCATATATACCATATACACTTGAATATGCATCAAACATAGGCATTAGTGTGTAAACCAAGAGGGCCGCCAATGTCATGTGGCCTCTATAGTGATTGGCGTGAGTAGCTATGAGCTTGCGAAGCCTATGTCTAATCACATATGAAGTTTCAACATATTATACAAAGCGATATTTGATATACACTATGTTACTCATATACACCCATAATGCTTCTATACACGTATTGTATGATTGGCAGTGGGGAATCCGTCTGTGCGCAGGTGCTGAGTGGCAGCGAAAGAGTCAATGCACTTTCAGAAGGATTTTCATCAACACATATCAGCAGCTCCACCCAAAACCTTTATTCACAAACCCATACATATTACAGTGAAACAATTTATTCGGATCAACTATAATTCAGGTTAAAAAACCTAAATAAATCTTACTTAATAAATTAATAATGAACAGTCATAATGATTTTTCCAGATGATTCCAGTTTGGGTTATCAGAATAATGTAAGAAATATGTGACCCGCCATATCAAATCCAGTCGTAAGTCGGGATTTTTTTTACCCTGTGCCAATGCATTCTCTTATATATGCGAGTCGACCATAGGTCGCCTCGCATATATAAGAGAATGCATTGGCCTAACAATTTTTTATCATTTTTTTTAAATAAATGTTTCTTACTATTTTTAGGACATAAAATAAAAAACATCCATTACCCTGCAGGGAGCCCCACACATATATAGAAGCATATAGAAGAGTGTCGTCTGCTCATGTTTGTCTGGGGCTCTGTATGGGTGAAATTATAAAATTGTTAAAGAATACAAGAACAAATTATTAAAATTGTAAAAAATTGTTAGGCCAATGCATTCGCTTATATATGCGAGTCGACCTATGGTCGACTCGCATATATAAGAGAATGCATTGGCACAGGGTAAAAAAATCCCGACTTACGACTGGATTTGATATGGCGGGTCACATATATGCTTTTCGTTTATAAATAAGCATCCGTATCCTACACACCAGTGTACTTCCGTATATGACTCTGAACACAAACAACCAGTCGTGAATATGTACCCCCCCCCCGTACCAGTGTTCATTAGGATCGGTCGTCCCCCGCTGTGATTATTAACTCGCGTTACTTCTTGCTATTATTATATAATAAATAAATATATATAATTATCCTGTAATACAATACTCTCTTTCAGTCATGGACACCGAGTTATCGGCAGTCGACAGCTACATCGATGATGATGTCACCGTATCGGAGTCTGTGGCCAAAAGAAAAGTAACTTAAGGCGACGCAGGTCTATCAGTGTACGAAATGTATTTTATAAAACGAAATGGTCACATTCGCTCAGCCGTCACACAAGTTCAAAACGTCCTTCAAGACAGCAATGTGCGGCCAATATTCCCGCTCATATGGTACCGTCGAAGATCATCGCCAACAAATGGTTTGTGAAATATGGTCAAATTTGGCTTTACATGCACACAAAAAAGAAAAAAAACCCGCTCACAGAATCGCGAGCATGAATTCAAAGAGTATGAAACAACATTCATTCACAAATTCCAATTATTCGACCATATGAATGTGCATCTATACGCCAACAAGCTGCAGATACCAATGGCGGTTTCACTGGCGTTGTTAGGAAAAGGACACTACGCTTTTACATTGGAGGTATAGCACCCTACTCTACACACGCTGGCATACAAACTTATCTCACAGAGAGGGGCATACAACCAACATTCCTAAAATTGATGAAAAGTGCCAGGAAAGATACATTTTGTGCTCGTCTCCATGTCCCCAAAGATCACAGTTATCCACTGATGGATAACGGATTCTGGCCCGCAGGAGTATACTGCAGGTATTGGCGCGCTGAGCAAACAAACACTAATCATGGAACATAAATCCGAAATTAGACTGATTTCGTGGAATGCGACAGGACTAAAGGGTAGTTCACCCTATATCGCTGACATACTAAAAACCAATCACTACCAAATCGTCGGTTTATCTGAACACTGGCTAAACGAAACAGAACTGGGCTTTATCGGTTCCCTGAGCGACCAGTATCAACAAATTAGCAAACCGGGTCGAACAATCACAACGTCAAGTGGCGGAAAGTACACAAAAGATGGTGTTGCTATTCTCGTTCGCAATGATATTTCTGGTAACTGTGTTGAATTAGAAACGGGCGATAATCGCCTGGTCGGTATTCAGCTCCGCCTGAACTCAAAGTGCTTGATTTCTGTCATACAGGTGTATCTCCCGAACGTGAACTATGGGAATGAACAATTTAAAGAATATTTAGACACGCTGGAGAACATAATTGATATGTTGTCATCACAAGGTGCGGTTATATTGATGGGAGACTTCAACGGTCACATGCAAAGGGCTTCACATACACCAAGAGTCGATTCTCGAAATGCTCGCACGGACATGTTCACGATATTCCTGGAACAGACCGGGTTAATTTCACTGATGACTCTGAGCATATGTTCTGGAAACGATTACTCATATTTCCCATATTACACTGTTAACAGACCTTCGCTCATTGACCACATCCTTATACCTAAATGTCTCACGCATATGGTCTCCAAGTGTAATATATTGACCGATGACGCCACGAATACTTCCAATCACCTACCCGTGACATGTTCCATTTTGTTTCCTCAAGAAATAGACTTGTGTGTGCCGGATTCAAATAGGAAACGTTACGCATGGGAACGAGCAGACATTGTATTATATAAACAATTCTTTGATATGTTGTGTCCACACAGACGTGACATTGATTCGAAAGACTCAATTGCCAATTTTTACTCAGACATTGTGAGTGCTCTTCTCGTGGCTTCTGATACTGCAGTCCCAGTGAAAAGGTACCGTTCTCGTTTAAAGCCACACTGGAACTCTGATCTGAGTGGTCTCAAACGTGAACTTAAACATCTGCATAAAATGTGGGTGAATGCGGGTCGACCTAGATGTGCGTCATCCTGTTTCGACGACTATCGGAACGCCAAAAGGGCATTCCGCCGAGCACACCGCTCAGCTTTACGCATATTTCAATTAAATCAATGCTATGAACTCGAGCGATGGGCCAAGGTCAACCAGACTAAATTTTGGCGATTCCTAAAAAGAAAATCTACTCCTGCGAAAAAACTCGGTTCTGTGATGGAATTCCAAGGAAACACTCTGCGTGACCAGAAACTGATCTTATCTGGTTGGCGCTCCTATTTTTGTGAACTGTATTCACCAGATAAGCATGGTCTTCCACAATTTGATCGTTAAGTGTGCAGTGAGGTAAAGGAGTTCATTCTCTCAGTTGATGAAACTATAGCCGAGTGCCCACAGTGCAAACCCGTGTCCACAACGGAAATAACGGACGCAATTAGAAACCTGAAACCGAATAAAGCACCTGGACATGACTTAATAGTTGGCGAACATCTTAAATATAATTCTGATGGTCTAATTCATTGTCTCCGTATCCTGTTTGATGCTATTATTAAGCTCGAGTGGATTCCTCCGAAGATGAAACTCGGTATGATTGTTCCTCTCTACAAAGGACAACCAAAGCCGCCAACATCACCGGACAGTTACAGGGCGATCACACTTTTACCTGTAATTTACAAACTATTTGAGACAATCCTTCTACATCGAATCCTTGATAGCAAAAACGTTCAAAATTTTCCTCACGCCCTTCAGTGCGGTTTTCAAAAAGGATTGGGGTGTAACATGACATCATTTATTTTACAAGAAGCGGTTTCGTATGCGAAGGACCATACCTCTCGTGTGTTCGCTGCTTTCCTCGATTCCAATAAAGCATTCGATCGTGTGTGGCATCAAGGACTGCTATATAAGTTCAAGAAACTAGGTTTCTCAAATAAATTCGTGAAACTTTTGTCTAACATGCACGAGGACATTACCAGCGTCATTTTATATGACGGTAATGTATCCGAAGAGTTCAGCATCGGCCAAGGAACAAGGCAAGGGGGTGTGTTATCACCTTTTTGCTACCTTGTCTACATCAACGACCTTTTGATCGACCTGAACAAGTCGCAGCACGGTCTCAGTGTCAGTTCCTTTCATTGTGCCGCACCAACCACAGCCGATGATATAGCCGTTCTCGCTCTTACCAAACAAGGACTGGATAATCTCCTAAATATATGCTATGACTACAGCGTTCGGTGGAGATTCGGATTTTCCTGCACAAAAAGCAAGATTGTCGTCTTCAATGAACCCAGACACGTATATGATCGTCAATACAGACACTGGCGGCTCGGATCTGATACTTTAAAAGAAGACAAGGATTGCCTTCACCTCGGTTTGCTTCAGGACAAATTTTCCAGCAGTTCATCACACTCTTCTGATGTGGCAACAAAACTTCGAAAAACGTTTTTCTCTATGATTGGCAACGATTCTCTCAAATGTGTTACTCCTCTGACTATGGGCCATCTCCTGCGAACAGTTGTTTTACCAAAGGCACTATATGGTACTGAAATTATTTCACTACAATCTCAATCATCCGCCAATGTGATAGAACGTTCTATGCCTACGTGTGTGAAATACGCGCAGAAATTGCCGAAGCGCACAAGTACGTGTCTTGCGCTAGGATTAATAGGTCAACTTCCCGCTCAGAAAGAAATGCATATACGGAAACTATGCTTCCTCGGACACTTGATTCACCTTCCTCTTGGACACCAAACTCCACTTGAACTCTTCATTTTCAAAGCACACCTCTACCGTCTGTTCCATCGTCCAGTGTCCGGATTCGTCTCTGAAGTCTTTCCCTTACTCGAGCAGTATAGTCTTTTGAATCATGTTGATAATTTTCTAATCCACGGCGACTTCCCCGATCAAAATTCATGGAAGACAATTGTCAAAAGTGTCGTGAAGATCACCTACATGTCACAATGGAATCAGTCCATGTCCAGTGATAAGAAATTTTCTGTTGCTACGAAAGTTCTTCGAGACCCTCTCTCTGGGTGGAAAATTTGGAGGCTTCTTCAGTCTCGCCCGAATTCAGCGGACAAATTCTTCAATTTAGCAAAACTATTGAACAAAACAACTTTCCAAAATAACTTGACGTGCCACCAATGCTACAAAACATACGATAATGAACTATATCACTTAATGTTCTCTTGTATAGGTCTTTCAATTTTACAGCTGAGGAACCGTCTATGGGAGACATTATTAAACCATCACGGCGTTGGCGTTTTCCTCTACCTGGACGGTCTATCAAGAGATGACTTTCTTGCTATAGTGCTCGGTTCAGAGGACCCACACTTAACTTCACCCATCCAGCGATGCCACAATTTGATAATTGACGTAACATCATCGTATTTCGTGGCTATGTGTAGACTAGTTACAAACAAATAACATATCTAGTGTTCACACGACTGGCGTTTTCAATAATAGTGAATTCTGCCTCACATCCCCGCGCGTGTGAGATATTCGATTGTGTATATAGCTCTAAACGAGCATACGGATGCGACATTCTTAGTTGTTCATACTGGTATAAAACATTTTGTATATGTGTGTTAATTATCATAGCATAGGATATGTGTTAATTATCTATGTATCTAACAACTCAATGTAATCAAGAAACCGCCACTTTTTTTCTTCTTCTTTTTTTAATTTCATTCATTTCTTTTATTTTTTCCTACTTTCTATGAATATAATATCACGTTGGTGTAATATGTTCAGCCATATGCTTGTGACATTCGTGAAAATGTTGTTCATTAAATACTCTCCGTTTTTTATTTGTTTTTTTGTTTGTTTTTTTATTTATTTTTATATCCCACCTCTTTTTCTTTAAATTTGATTGTTTTTTGTTTTTGTTTTTTTATATAATAATATCACATATTGGTATATAATCTGTTCAACCACATGCTTGTGACATGCTATCTGTATTTGTAAATAATGTTGTATATAATATACTCTCCCCAGATGGAGGCAATAAAGAAATATAAGGCAATATTTGCACAACGGACGTCCCAGATGGGACACATGGGAGAAGCGATATCTGGCAGCCTCGTGCGGAGGCTCATATGTGATGTGTGCGGTTCTGAATATAGACACAACCAAAGCCTGATAGACCACATTAAAGTCAAACATAACCGTCGTCTTGATTATTTTGTCTGCGCATGTGTCAAATGTTATGCTTACAGGTCTGGTCTTTCAAGACACAGGAGAGAGACCGGACATATCCCATGGGGGTGTGAATGCATAACATATGACGTGGATTTCACTCATATCGTATAACGGTTTTGTTGTCATGGTGATTGTTTTACTTTGTCCCGCTTTGCCCAGCCGTCGTGAAAAGTGGGACATCGCATCTGGAAATGTGGGTCAGCACAAAAACACCTTTTGAAAATACAATAATATTCAGCAAATTCATCAGTTTTTTTATTTTATTTGTGATAATGAAAATTGTATGGGAAATATAATTAGCATCACGTGTTTTTGCAGGTTCAAGTTTTTTTTCAATTATGGACATGATTCCTTTAGACACAAGTTTTGTCAATCTAACCTACAAAAATTGTCAAAATTTCCCTAATCTGTTCATGTTTACCGATCATTATATGAATGAATCGATCTGCCTGACCTGCTTTGCGCGAAGCACATCTTTTTGCAGCCCATGAAATAGCCCATGTCATATCTAAAATTGTATTCATTGAAATTGTCCCGTAGTCTAATGATGAATGTAGAGTTGGCCGTGAACGGGAACAATGAAGAGTCCAGACGGTTTGATATTTTTATATTTTAACCCTTTACCCAACAGAATGGCCCTGTGCCAATGCATTCTCGTATATATGCGAGTCGACCATAGGTCGCCTCGCATATATAAGAGAATGCATTGGCTTAACACATTAAAAATTATAAAATTGTTAAAGATTGTAAGAACAAATGGTAAAAAGTGTTAAAAAAAGATTTTTTTAGGCCAATGCATTCTCTTATATATGCGAGGCGACCTATGGTCGACTCGCATATATAAGAGAATGCATTGGCACAGGGCATAACTATAACCATCACAATGTGGTCAAGGAGCCGGTTCCAATGATATCCATATTTGTATGGTTCTATTGAGACAGACCGAAGATATTTTAGGCTGTTGAAGCTTTATTTGGCCGGTTTTGGCCGGTTTGTTGGGTAAAGGGTTAAATAAGTCTCTGCCGATAAGCACAGTATAGGTAGCTGAACAGAGGTGTTGGTTGTTCGGTGGTCCAAGCGGGGGTGTCTCTATATTTCTGGACACGAGTAGTTATTCAACGGTTGGTGTATCATGCTTCCAATTAACCCTTTACCCAACAAACCGGCCAAAACCGGCCAAATAAAGCTTCAACAGCCTAAAATATCTTCGGTCTGTCTCAATAGAACCATACAAATATGGATATCATTGGAACCGGCTCCTTGACCACATTGTGATAGTTATAGTTATGCCCTGTGCCAATGCATTCTCTTATATATGCGAGTCGACCATAGGTCGCCTCGCATATATAAGAGAATGCATTGGCCTAAAAAGAATCTTTTTTTAACACTTTTTACCATTTTTTCTTACATTCTTTAACAATTTTATAATTTTTAATGTGTTAAGCCAATGCATTCTCTTATATATGCGAGGCGACCTATGTTGGGTGAAGGGTTAAGGTCTTAGATATGATACCCTTGTCTATGACGTGTACCATACTAATACTATCGTTTACTATATAGGATGATAGTGGTTTGGTCCTCCCTCACTCATACAATGGTTGCTACCAGTCATAACCGATTAAGAATATGATCTTGTTAATTATGCTTGTGTGTTCTTATACTATATCATGTACATCTCCCACGTAGCGTGCTTATTTATACAATTAACCATACCATTACAATCACCGGGGAATGGAAGTTTATCCTAAATCCGGGAACACATATAACAATAACTATTCTATCTTATGTACTATCGGACAAAATATTGGCATGTACGTTCCACATATTTGTTGGCTAAGAAACTCAGAACATTTGTTCGGGAATATGAATCGACCTTATTCGATAATATTGGTGGAATCCAAATCAATACTATGTATGTATATATGAATGTGTTCCACTTTACCCGAGTGTCCCGCTCTGCCCGGGTCACCCATACTTGGATCTACGTACGCATGTATGCGTGGTATATAGTTTACGGTTGAGGCCCGTACAGACTCGTAAATTCCGTCATCCTATTTTGGGGGTTCCTCTCGTTTGTTTCGCGCTTTCAATCGGCAAAATGGCACTAAGTCATCACGAGGTATATGTGGTGTTTCCCTAAGGGCATGTGACCTCATTAGTCCAGCACGTGAGTCATTATTACACAGAAATAGTCTTTTAAATGCTTTCTATATTAAAAAAATGAAATACCATTCACTTGTATATACCATATAGGCGGGACCCATTATCCACCCAAACGTTATCTTTGAGTATTTTATATGATGCAGAGTCTGTCTTATTGTATAATATTATAATACTTCATGCTTTTGCACTGCGGTTATAAATTCCGCAATAGCAGCCATACTATTTACCTAGAATTACTTGGCAATGCTGATGGATTCCATCAATCTGTCGCGTCGCTCGATTATAACAAATCATATTCTCGCGATTGACGCTTTGTTGGTGCCGCTCACAATAACACGCTGCTCGCGACGCCAAGAATTATTCAGAACCAACCGGTTTTTCGTGAGTTCTTCAGTGTGAAGCGTGAGCGCTGATCGCAGATTTTTCCAATGTTATGTAAAGTTTTTTTCAAATGCATGTTTGAAGATAAGTTATGACAACTAAAATAATGGTAAATGTTCAGGCTTATAAACTGGACCAAAATAGAGCATTACTCAAGAGAACGGGGCTCCTAGTTTCAATATATAGTTACCCAATATTTGTTCTTTTACAACACGATATCATGGATTGCGTCCCGCTTTTTTACGAGGAAAAATTTGCACTCAATAAAAAAGCAAATCCATCAGTTCTAAAAGGTTTTCATTCTTGTTTTTACCTTCAATAATCCCTGTGATGCCAATGTCAGCTCATATAATTCTCCTGGTGCGTTAAATGGTATGAATATTGAACCATATACGGATTCCCTGTCGTGTGATGTTCATCATTGGGTAGATGGGGCCTTGGATTACTGTGACCTATACCGATAAAACGAAAAGCTGAGTAATTGAACATATAACATGCTAATTATTACAGAACAAGTGTCCGTCTTTGTGATGTAAACATTTTATTTCGGGATTACCGTTTCTGTCACAGGGGCATGTAATGTGTTCCACTGCCCACTCGCCTCCAACCTGCACTGCCCTTATATGCACAGCCCTTATGTGCTCAACTGCCTTACATCATGGTCGTATACACTACTAATTATATACTAGCAGGTAGAGCGCATAATAGCATTGCATGGTGAGGGGGTGTGGCGGAGCATCTGTCATTTGCAAAGCATACATGTATGTTGGTAGTACGTTCGTCAATTATTTGTTACCTTAGTTGTTATTTGTTAGTGGAACAGACTGCAGATGGAAAATTGTATGATTAAAATAGAGACTTGACGCCTATTTTGTCATCTAGCCTGGGGTAGTCACAAAGTGATAGAATACGCTGCTCTTAACACTTCTCTCATGCATATATACACATGTACCGGTGCGCGTGTAACCTGTGGACATGTGGATGCTGTCAAAGCCTAAAAGCGAGATAATTGAGTCCCAACCATTTTGGATCCATCCAGCCCCCATTCCGCGGTTTAAGTGCTACAGGTCAAAGTTCTGGAGTAGCATTCCATATATGCAGTTTTTAATATTCATGACCATAATTGGGATGACCGTTGGATAATTGGGCTGATTTACTGAATGGACGTTCCTCATCTCGCTCTTCATGTTTCGCTATGAATACCAAGATAAAGACCGCGGTCAGCTTCCAAAGTTGGATGGATAATTTCTACAACGAATAAGGATCATCTTCGAAATGATACAGTGTGAATTGTACTTGAGTATAACGTTTTTTGAACTGTTGAACTTTTTTCCCTCAGTCATTGGGACCTTCCTCTACCCTGTGTAATGTCGCCATATTTATCCACCTGTACATGTTAATTGTCTGTCATTGTTTCGCCAAAATTGGACAATGGCACACCCGACACCTCTGTCCAGATAGGTGTGATAAACAATCAATATAAACTGTATCCAGTGTATAATTGGTCAATTGCCACTCAATTGACGTCGATGAGTCTGCACTCGACCAATAAACACCTAGAAAGTATTCCTATTGCTCATTGAATTCTCAGCTATGGATAATATTCTGACTGAAACAGATGCCATCCTCAATATGGACTCCGTGTGCGCCAACACGATTGTGCCTTCGAACCTTGATACCCCAAATATGGAGTCAAAAGTACCTGACCACACCTACGCTCAAAGTCAGGAACCAAATACATGTACTATGTTTACGAACGCATTCAATTGTTTCACTACGAGTTTGCAAATCGATAGCAGCGTCGATAAAGACATTAAGTTCTACATTATGCTAATGATGGAGTTCGTACACAATACGCCTAAGGACGCGTTCGTAGCCAAACTACTATACTCGACAAAGGAAGTAGAATCTAAACTAGAAGCAATGCGACTGACATTATTTGGTGAAATTAAAAAACTTAAAATTGTTAATATAGCTCCAGATGCAATTCTGAAACGGCGAATTCAGACTAAAACCTCTGAGCCTGTGTCCAAAAGTTGGCAATTGACATCTACAACCTTTTCTATTGTCTACTTGAAGAGAAGGTAGAATATATTGTGCATATGTTGAGTGCATCACGTACCAGAAGCCAACATCAGAGCCAGTCTAAAGCCAACTCCACGCCTAAAATTCTGCCGGATGAAACATGCGATATGGAACCTGATTCCGAGAGAACTAACACCACAGAGGATATATACAATGACATCGGAGTTCGAACGAATATAACCCTTCTACAGCAGTCAAAGGACAAAATGCAAACACAGATTGATACCTTCTCGTCCGACCTCTCAGCTCGAGTTAGCACCAATGAAGTTTCACAACAAGATATTTTACGCAGACTTGAAGCAGTTGAACGTGTATCGTATACAAACAGCCTTGCGGTGGAGCGCATCGAGAGCGATAAATGCAATGGCATTGCTAAAATGAAGGCCGACATGAAAACAATGAAGCAAGACATTTCAACAATCTTGGATAAGTGTGAACTGTTTCTGACTCAAGTCAACTCAACCAAAGGCTCAATAGCATCCATTGGTGGAAGGATAAAAACACTCGAAGAGTTACACAACAAGAACAACTTGAAGGGCAAATCGAACTCACAAAAAACATCTGACAATGCCAATTGTGATTGTGAACATCGCTGCACAGAGAACCTCAAAGCTGATATGCAAAGTTTCGTCGGCCATATATATGGCGAACTCAACAAATTCGCCCACTTGACATGGAACACAATCCACGCTAACCGATCGCGAAACCCAATTGATACAAGAGGATACCCACAATCGCCGTCAGTTAGCCATGCAGACATTCAGCTGGTTGGTATTAGCAAGCACCCATCTTCACCCATACCTAGTGCTTCAAAATTCAACCCGCAGGAAACGTCTACACCAAGTTCTTCTCACGTTAAACGCACAGATAAAGAGCCAAAAAACACACCACTTGACAAGAAGAATAACTCTATTAACTATGCGCGTCACGCTAATCATGACACGCACGTTGACAACCAACAATCCAATTATGACCTCCGTGATATTCCTGTGGATGATTGTGACGACACCCACCACGATTCCGCAGAAGACACTCGACACTCCAATAAACGGAGCCACCTGCAATCAGAGAAGCCTGGTGCTAACGATGATCATTCAAACCACAACAGACGCCCTTCGCGAAATAACTACTCATCGAACAACGCATCCTTTTCCAGGTTCTATCAAAAGTCAAACGACGGCCCTATTAGAACATCGCGTGTGTTCCTCGGTAACCTAGATGTTAAAGTCGATGCATATGTGCTTTCTGATTATCTGGATGAATTTGAAGTGCGTCACTCAGTTGTTCGAATCCTGCAAGGTGGAAGAGCTGACGGTCCTGTGTCAGCCAGAATAAATATTCATGTGGATGATGTTGATGAAGTACTCAGGAAAGGTTTCTGGCCTATTGCCGTATTATGTAGACCTTGGCTGTCCAAACGTTCCTTTGACGATAGACGTGACAATAACTACCATAACACAACTGAGGATATACGTGGGAAACATCAATACCAACGACAACAACAACAACAACAACAACAATAAAATCAACTCGCATAGCAACAAATCAAATACCAAATCTTGTGCCTGCTTATGCATTTGAACCTTGAATCGCTCAACCATGTTACACGTATTACGTAATTATGCTGGTGAATCTAGCGCTTGCCACTGTTTGTGCAACTTATTGATAATTTTCATAATGTTGTTGAATATTTGCACATGGAACGCTACTGGGATTTTCGGTAGCAGTTCCTACCTCTCGAGCCTTCTCGCACAGGAAAATGTTGGTGTAATTGGAGTGAGTGAGCATTGGCTCTGGGAGCACAATTCTCATTTTCTCAACACATTACACCAAAATTATCGCTACCATATAGTGTGTGACTATTCACAAAGAATACCGTTACAAATGAGAAGGGCGGGAAGGCCGAAAGGCGGAGTTGCCATTATATGGCATGCTAGTTTGGACAGTGCCGTTTCAGTCATCCAATACGACGACGATCGCATTTGTGGCATTCAAATACAGATATCAGAATCACAGTATGTATACATCTTTCAGGTGTACCTCCCTTCCAGCAATTACCCAGTCACAATGTATAGAGACTATATAAATCGTGTGCAAGACCTTATCGATATGTACACAGAAATAGGGCACGTCATTGTAATGGGTGACTTTAACGGCAGTGTACAGAGATCGGATGCCAGAAATAGAAGTTTATCCAAACTTATCTCACAAAAATCACTGGTGTCTGTCAACAATACTGACGCTTGTATTGGGCCTTCTGCGACATACGTACCCACCGATGGTGGACCAGGTACCATGATAGACCACATCCTCATTCCCGAGGAAGAATCGTACCTAGTACAGAAAATCGAAATCATCGACGACGATTCACTGGATGTCTCTAATCATAGGCCAATTAAAATGGTCATAAATTACCCACATAATAATAAAATGGGTCGCTCAGAAAACCAAATTTCAGCATGCAATTGGAAAAAGTTCACTGCCTCGGAAGACTTAATCAATGCTTATCAAACCGCCGTGCAGGACAGTCTTCCGAACTTTGCCATATCTGACATCGATGATCTCGATTCGTACTACGATTATGTTGTTAGTGCGATAAACAAAGCTACAACGCAGCACATACCAAAAAAGTCTTTCAAATCTTTCGCCAAACCGTATTGGAACGACTCTTTGGAATCACTCCACTGCGAAATGCGCAATACTAGAAATAGATGGCTAGAAGAAGGGAGACCGAGAGGTATTGTAAATATCAGCTACGGCAACTATAAAGAAGCTAAACGCAAATTTCGCCGCGAACTTCGCAAATGTAATGGGCAATACATGTCTGCTCAAAATGAACAAATTGATAATTCAGCTGAGTTAGACCAGGGTCTCTTTTTCAAGCTCTTTAACAACAAAAGATCGAAATCAAAACCGGATAGTAAATTATTCAATGTAAATGGCAAAATAATCCGGAATACGTCGGACATCACCGCTGCATGGGCAGATTACTATGAACAACTATATTCACCTCTACAATCGCCCACTTTCGATTCAGAACATCTGGAGAAGATACAACTTTTGATTGCAGATATTTCTGAACATAAGTCACCTTCTAAAGTAGACCAATCTCTCATTTATGAGATATCACACAGAGAGCTCAATAACGCTATTAGTAATGCCAAAAAGGGGAAAGTCCCAGGTCCCGACCGCATATGCTATGAGCATGTGGTACATGGTGGCGATACATTGCTCAACTGCACAGCATACATGCTGTCTATGATGTTGAAACTCAGACATGTTCCAAAAATGGCCAAGACGGGATTAATGATTTCCTTGCATAAGGGTGGAGACAAACCAAAGAACAAGTTCGATAGCTACACAGCAATTACACTCTTACCCATATTCTATAAGCTCCTGGAAAAGGTTCTGCTCAATCGCTTCGAAATTAATACACCATATCTCGTTAAAGTTCACCCCCTTCAGAACGGGTTCCAGAAAGAAATAAGTTGCTTAATGTCATCATATGTTGTTAGCGAATGCATCAATTACACATCAGAGCAGAATAGTAAGCTGTATGCATGTTTCCTAGATGTCCGTAAAGCCATTGATACTGTGTGGTTAGACGGCCTATTGATCAAACTTTACAATCGTGGTTTCCGTGGACATATATGGTTCATACTACGGGAGATGTTGTCGGGCTTTTCGTGCTTCGTCAATTATGGTAAATCAATGTCAAGGGAAATCAAAATACTACAAGGGACGCGACAAGGGGGAATTTTATCCCCTCTTTTATACATGTTGTATATAGATGATCTGTTATATGAACTCGAGGCATCGAACTATGGTCTTCGGATTGTCTCCACAAACTGCGCGTCGCCAACTCAAGCGGATGATATGACGCTCTTTTCGCTCACAAACGTGGGCCTACAACGCCTCTGTGATATTTGCACAATGTATAGCCGATTGTGGCGGTTTACATACAACGCACAGAAATGTAAAACCATTGTATTCAATGAAAAAGTGAAGAATCTGCCTGTGCATCCAAGGAGATGGAAACTTGGTGACGGGTATGTAGACGAAACTGATCACATAACCCATCTTGGCATAACGTTGCATAGAAGCGACTTCGCTCGTGAGTTCATCGACTGTATTGTCAACAAAATAAGATCCACCTACTTCATGCTGAGCAATGCTGGTATGTATGCAGGTGGAATCACCCCTCAAAGTTGCGAAACTCTTTACAGATCCATAATTATTCCAAAGGGTCTATACGGATCTGAACTATTGTGTGGTCTATCAGAAACCCATTGGTCAACTCTTGAGAAAATTCATCGCTTCTGCCTCAAGCATATCCAGGGACTTCCTGTACGTGCTCGCACTGATATCGTTTTGGGGATGCTTGGCATCCATCCTATCAAGTCATTTATTGATGCCAGGAAACTCAATTTGTTTGGAAGCCTATGCCGTATGCCTCCTGGCAAAGCTTGTCACAAGACTTCACATGTACTTCACGGGACAACTGGAAAACCCAAATTCCTTCATCAGCGACATTAACAACACTCTTGTTGAATACAACCTATCCGAGCATATGCATCAGTATGCTCATTTCTGCTCATTTCCTCTGAAATCCGAATGGAAACGCATTACAAAAACCGCGATTAACGACAAATGCGTACAGAAATGGACAGAGAGAACAAATTGTGACACTTCATTTGCGCGTTTTCGAGAAATTCAACCAAACCCTACTATGTGTCACTTATGGAGAACATGTCGTAAATACCCTATGCATAAGATTGCATTTATCACAGTCGGTCAGCTCATCGCAGGAAGCGCATTCTCTCAACAAAACACATGCACATTATGCTGTCAGTCACACTCTGATATTATCGAGCACGCACTTATCTCATGCAGTAGCCCACTTATGCATTCCCACAGAAACGAAATGTGGTACCAGATGATTGATCGTTTCGGCATACCGCTATTCGTATGGGCCACGAGTCTCAGCAACAGCGACCTCGTATTGCTCCATCTCACACATCTTCCACGTGATATATTCACATTTCTTGAGCAAGTTGAGGATACATCAAAGTTTACGAGATTCATTGTTCTTCACACAAACTTAATTTGGAGGCGCTATGTCGAACTCTCAGCCACTACGCATGACGGTTTGTGTTAAACAACCTTTGATCTTTGAAGTTTGAACGTTACGGGTGTTCACCATAAGTCGTACTTAAATGTACCACATTCTGTCCTGTCCATAAAATCCGAAGACGACAAATTAAATAAACATGAATAAATTAATAAATCATTATATATATATGTATGCATAGGTATGTGTATATGAGGGTGTGATGGTGTGTGTGTGTGTGTGTGTGTGTGTGTGTGTGTGTGTGTGTGTGTGTGTGTGTGTGTGTGTGAGGGTGTATACGTGTGTGTATATGTTTTCTTGCGCTAGCGTTTGCACTGTCGCAACATCATCCTACATATAGTCTATTCCACTTAATGGGTGCATACATTTATAGGGGAGCTATTGTCGAGCAAGGGCATTGCGTTTGCTGACTCTTTGGGGAGAGAGATTCTTCTAAGCGAATCCAACTCCAACTAGAGTTCCTTTTGTAATTGTATGCACCTGCTTATGGTGTGCTGTTGTGACAGTGCATCATAACGTATGTATGTACGGTTGTGTTTGTGTCTGCGCCATGTGTTAGATTGTATATGCGTACGGGTGTGGTCGAGAGGGTGTGTGTTTTCTGTTGATGTGATATGTAAGCTCGTGTTCGTGTACATACAATTAGAATGGTATTCTTTTCCTCGGTAGTTTGTTCTCTTGTCTGTCTTTTCATTACTTCTTGATTGCTAAATGTATTTATGTTACATTCATGTATACTATGTCTTGTTAAATCTTCAATACTGGAGGCAATAAAGATATATATATAATAGCAGTGCATGTTGAGGGGGTGTGGCGGAGCATCTGTCATTTGCAAAGCATACATGTATGTTGGTAGTACGTTCGTCAATTATTTGTTACCTTAGTTGTTATTTGTTAGTGGAACAGACTGCAGATGGAAAATTGTATGATTAAAATAGAGACTTGACGCCTATTTTGTCATCTAGCCTGGGGTAGTCACCAAGTGATAGAATACGCTGCTCTTAACACTTCTCTCATGCATATATACACATGTACCGGTGCGCGTGTATCCTGTGGACATGTGGATGCTGTCAAAGCTTAAAAGCGAGATAATTGAGTCCCAACCATTTTGGATCCATCCAGCCCCCATTCCGCGGTTTAAGTGCTACAGGTCAAAGTTCTGGAGTAGCATTCCATATATGCAGTTTTTAATATTCATGACCACTGCACCCTGGTGGATAACATTTAGAAACTCGGGTTCCGAAGTATTTGGTTCCGAGTGATGAGAATGGAGAACCAAACTATGCATTATGAAGAACCAACAGGTTCTTTGTGACGAACCAAACTATGCATTACGAAGAACCAACATGTCCTTTGCTTGGTTCTTTGTGAAGAACCAAACTTTGGCGCAAAGAACCAACTGGTTGTTTGTTTGGTTCTTCTTAGGTTTTTCTTGAAGAACCAAATGGTTCTCTGATCCACGAAGAACCAGTTGGTTCTTGATATAATTGTACCCTGGGGACAAGGTGTGAAACCCATGAAGAACCCACTAGTTACAATTATTTTTTAGCCGGAGTGCATGTGAATGGCTGCGGACACACATACCACAGCAGCGATGACATAGTAGGTGTGACATCTTATTGAGTTTGGTGACAATTGGTCGTCATAATTAATATGGCAATTACTATGTCGCCCACTGCATTTTCGCACAGTGAGTCTACTGGATCAATTGACCCATTGCGTTTCACCAAGGTTGGTCTCTATACTCATTACGTATATCTATCTAATATTCTTATCTACGATATATATAGTTCCACGATCGTACAAAATTGTTTGACAGTGGCAATCTCCCACTCACTCACATGTACGTAGTCCGTTTTATTGGTATGAACTAAATGCATGTTTATCCACTTATACATTAATTTCATGCGTGTCAAGAAAGGTCCCAATTGCGTTTTTATGTTGCGACGTTTAGTTGTATGCACAATTCCTCTAAAATGTGGACCGATGAAACTGTGACAGAACTGCTGGAGGAAATGCAGTTCATGGTTTTGTCCAGCACTTATACAATTTATATGTCGTTTTGTTCGTTCCAGTTCTCTCAATCTAGTAACGTGCCCATGTCCACAAGGGCCAACAACGTATCATAATTCGACCGTACATGTGAACGCGAGATAACAATAACATACACATGATCGCAGGGGTTAAACTTCAACTTTGACTCACTTATATATGCTTAGACATTACACGGGCGATTTGTTCTTTGTAAGAACAATCAAGATTGTTGACAGAAAGGGGGTTATTCATTAAGTTACCAAATGGACCAAAAACAGCCGCAAGCCATCCAGGTAGATAAATCATTGAGAGATCGACCTCGACGCGAGTAGAGCTTGGTAGACTCATTATGTCCACCATAATAAGACGTGACTTGAGGTTACACTGGTGTAAATAGGGTACGGAGTGACATCTAGCGGATGCGGGAGGAATAGAGGAGAGAATAAAATAGACACTGGGCCCTGATGGTCAATAGCCTTGTGTGCTTTTCGCATAAAAAAATCATCACACCTCTTTCCCATAAGTAAAATAACCATTGGCACAGGAATTAACCCTTTGTAGTGAAGTTTGAATTTTTTAGTGTGGTCTAAAATATGACAGTATTTTTTTATGCGGTTCTGACACTAGTTACGAAAACATAAGATTTAAAGGCGAATTCCCTGCTAGACAGACATGATATTTTTGTGTAAAAAGTTTCCCAAAATGTCAATTTTTCAGATTTAAAGAAAAATTTTGACCCAACATTTATATTGCCAACAGTATACGCTAAAACGTTAGCACTGAGGCATGTGGAAAACATTTACACCAGTGTAACCTTGAACATACTATGACATCGCTACTGTGGTGCGTGTGTCAGCATCCACTGACTCAATGAAATTACGTTTGTGTGTTTGTCCTATAATTGAGCATTGGTCAACGCAGAATTAGCATCGCTCGCGACACTCGCGTCGCCGTCTGCATAGTGTGGGGTCTTTCCACACCGAGGGGGGGGGGCTGTTTTACTACAATCTCCCATCACCCCATTGCATTGATCTCTTATGGATTACCTTTTACTTCACACACACACACACCAACTCCAATTTCTGGCTTTCGTCGTCTGTGTTCATAATTTCAGCAAGAGCATAATTATTTATACATGTTTCCATTAGGGATCCAATTTTACAACTAACTAGCCCCAGATGGTGTTCCCGCCCATGTAACCTCAGCTTTGTGTGACCCACATTATGTGAGTAAAGGGGGGATGCCCTATAGCAGAAGAGTCCACAATTAGAGGTACCATGTCTTACCCACCGGAAGCTGACATAAGCTAATGATAGGTAGAGCACTCTGCTGTATAGGCAGTTTCTGATATAGTCATAAAGAGTAGGAAAATAAAAGATAGCAGAAACCCAGAGAACACATACAAATTTCGTGTTATGATTTATATTTCATAATAATATTTAATTTAATCATTGTATGATCAAAGTTATGTGAAAAAGAAATAATCAAAAAAGCGAGGCCCCCTGGTCATTTCTATAAATTTAGTACCCGTGAGGTCTCCATGTCGTTACTGTACATTTATTAACCACGAGTTTCCCAGTCCGGATCCCCCGTCTTTGTAAGATAATTGCGCTTAACATGTATATGCATATGTAAACCATAATATTTATATACTTATTAAAAGATACCAACACTGAAATTTTTTTATTATCGAATTATCCACACACTATCGTGACAGGTTATTTTGTTTACTTGATCAAGGGAGGTCCCGTTGTTTGATCATCGGCAACCATAATTCCGTATTAAAATTAAATAATAGATGCACGGACAAGCTTATGTAACAATCTGAAGTTTAGATCCCCACTCTAAACTGAAACCAGATCAGGACAAACTGTTTGCTGTCCCAGATCTGGGCCAAACCATCAGGCATGACCAGTCCAAGCAAATCTGCCCCGGCTTGTGGGCACACTGTTACTATATACATTATAATGGCTGAGAATAGCGGATTTTTGCTGGAGGTAGTTAATCCGAAAGACGCTACAATTTGCGTTATTCTCTTGAGATGTTGGCCAATATACATGATGACTTTCATGAAAAATCGTCGAAATACTCGCATTTTATTCAGTGTTTTGAAGGCACCCACATACATAATTATATACTCCACCAAGGATCATGAATATAGCATAAGGAGGACAAAACCTCTGCGTGAGACTCCACTGTCCTGCTGCGTGTATATGTCACGTGAAACCACTATTATATCATTAGAAAAGTCATTACATATTTCCTTATCTCTCACTAGTGACGAATAGGCGCGTGCATAGCGCCAACAAAATTACTTTATATTGATCAGGTGGATTAATACTATTTCGTAAAGCCGTACACCAGAAAATGCAAAATGATTGATTTGTTCATTAAAGTTAAATTCTTGTTCAACTTCGTTGCAGTAACGAAAATAGACACAAAAACAAAGAAGCAAATTGGAGGACTATATTTTCCGTCGGCAGCTCGAGCTCGCAATACTGTCGTATTCGGTCGTGAAGAGTCTCCGACAACAATGTAAATATGTGCATTTTTAAGCTTCTGTTAAGGATTTTATTTGTTAAAAAGGCATAGAGGTCTAGTGTTTTATGTGATATACAAGATCTTCAACTCGTTATGTTGGGATATAAGATTTTACGAAACTCGTTTCATAAATTTGATTCACAACGAGTCTACACGTTTCATAAAATCTTATATCCCAGATCATAACTTATTGGAGATCCTCTATATATACATATACAAATCCGGATACCATATCCATTTGTCCGAAACAACAATCCAAGCTAATGAGCATATAATTAGAACCAGCTTCGCTGTTGCTGAGCGACTGGGCGATATAATTATGTCGACTTGATGTCCGACGCAGCTTACCTGCATGTATCATCGACCTTTCCCATACCTGTCGGTGCCTCCTGGCAGATTTTGGATCCAGGTGCATTGGGGATTAATCAACAGGGATTAAACGTTAGTCTGAGCGTTGAACAGTTGGACATGTCATGCCTCATACTTGTCAATGTCATGATTTAGTTTGGAAATTTCATCCCAACCCAAATATAGGTTGAAATTGTTCTGATACCTTCGCCTACGTTTGGCCTGAAATTTTCAACTAATGTTGTCGTCATGCAGGCTTGGGATTTCCAACTGTTTAACATTTTGGCCAGTTATCGCCACTCCCCCCCCCCCCCCCGCGGCCATTGGCACTAGGTCCCTGTGCGTGTACGTGTGAAGTCCTAGTAATAACGAAAAATAACGAACATTTGCTGTCAATGCAAAGAGGCTTCGGGGCGCCGCGGATTGAAACCAACAGGGCTTCATGCGAACATAACAAGGATAACATCACAATTCTCTTCGCTAATGAGACATCAAACTTTGCCCCCTGTCACCCATTCACCCATTGCATGGTGTTTTGTTTTAACTTCAGGCAATACATATATTTAATATTAGCCAAAACTACTTATCTAGCCTGTTCATTGGCAATTGACAGGTGGCTTTGGCGTAGTTGTTGTACTTCAGAAATTCGATTCGAAATGTATTCCCGATTGCTCCAGTGCTGGATCTCCTCAGGTCCGTGTACGTAACTATGGAACAAGGCTATGTACATGGAAGCGTATTATAGTGCCACCTTTTTTTGTATTAGAGATTCTGGGAAAACCCCAGGAGGGTAGGGAAGGGGCGTCCCCTCACCTACAACCCACTTTGGATATTTTGGATAAATAAACAAAACATGAAAATATACATGGTCAAAACTATTTTTTTCTTTTTCAATCATGCATTTGTTGTCGTCTGTTATTGATGCAGTTGTTGTTGAGTCGCAGTCTATGACCTCTATAAATTCAACTGCTCACTGCAGTTGTTTGATGTTAGCTTGTTGTAGATTTTCGGTTTGTGCTGTTGTTATTGCCATTATTTTTACTTCGGCTAACTCCTTCTGCGCCTCGCGTATGGCTCGTGCGACCTCCGCATTCGTGACTGAGGGGCCGCTGTTGTTTTTATTAACGCCACCGGTGTTTACTGTACTTGAAAATATAATATCCACTGGTGTTATGCGGGATTAGGTCGATGTAGAAGCTGCGAATGCGTCGCTTTAAAATCTGTAGTGTTACTCCGAATGCGGTATCCTCAATAAAATAGCCCGACACAGATTAGCACATGTGCTGATATTGATAATTACCACACCCTTTGGAAAGCATGCGATCGTGTGGTAATCAAGGATGGATTTCGACGAAATTTGATACTTAGGGGTACTTTTGTCCGGGGAGTGTTTTGGACCGGTCAAATCGTGACCTCGACCTGACCTTGACCTTTAAAACAGTCAATTCAACAGTCAAATTGGGTAAACGGACGGATTTCGATTTCGACCAGCCAGTGTAATAAAAAGCGAGACAGCTTGAAGAATGTAATGTATAACACCAGAAACGGGAAAACGTGGTATATGGAAGTATCCAAATTTCCCACATGGAATTTGATAGCTAGTTTATATTATAATTATATTATAATTTATATTTATGGCTAATAATATGATCTTGGTGGCGTTACCATTTCCGACTATGGTTTTCTTGTTGTTGGTGGAGGTGCTTTTGTTGTTGCTATAGTTGAGATTGAGGACACCGGCTCGTGGCGGTGTTCTGGTGTCCTTGGTCGTAAAATGTCCATCTCCACGTCCCGGTCGGTGGCAGGGGTGATCGGAGTGACGTCAGTCTCTTCTGGTCCGCCGACTGGTCCGCTGCGACAGCGAGCTGTTGGTCTTGCTCTGGGACAAGTGGTCGGATTCCCCGAAAACTTTGTAGCGATCAGGTTTTATGTATCATGTTATAATTTGATCATATCAAATAAACTTATTGAAGTTGAAATTTGAGAATATTTTTGAATATAGGCGGACACCTGAGCCGTGATATGAGGAACATAATTATGTGTTCAAATAAGTGGTGGGATTGGAGAGGTGTCCCAAAATAGATAAAGAGTTTCTATCATGGGTAACTTTTATTATGTTTGCAAAATATATTAAAAGAATTAATCTTCCCGGAGTAACGAACAATCCCTATATTTGCCTTATACGTTAAGTTTAAATTTGTTTCACCTTATTATATAATTCATTGGAGCGCTTAATTGTCCCTTGACCTCTTGTGTAACAGTAACAAGCTATTTGATTGGCTACGTACGTTCCGTGCTTTCTATAAACTTTTACTTCCGGTTTGTCTCACTGCATTCATTTGAAATTAATTCGGCGAGTCGTCAACATCTTTTTCCCCCGCCCACCCTTAATTTCCCTTAATTTTTGGAATTAGTCCAATTTCTATTTTTTCTACCATATACTAATGGTATAGGGCGTGTTTAGCCAAAAATTTAATAGATCAGTTGAATGGTATACATGTACATGTCATACTTTTCGAATTTTCTTCTATTGTATTCTCATATTTTGAATCTTGATACTATCTTGACTCTTGATAATTCAATTAACTATAAAACATCAATATAATTGAGAATTTGTAAAATGTTATCATAATCATATGTATATAATTATATTGGGGAGCTAGTAGTTACGCTCCCCAATATTTACAGGCAAATAAATATATATAAAATCTATTAATTCCACATGTATTAAGAGTTCTCCATTGGGAAGATTCACAACTGTCCTCCATTCGTATATGTAGACCTGTACTCCCATGGAACATGTATATATATACATTTATCGGTTTATACGGTAGATGTTGGCCTACATGTCGACCACCGCGGGTTAACTGTCCGCGTGTAGGCCTATAGGCCGATATGTACTAGCCTATAGGTTTATGTGTAGCATATATAGGCATTTACATGTAGGCTACGTTCTGACGTAATCATATTAGTTTAATGATGCATTCTTCAAATGTTATATATCTTTAGTGCCTCCATCGTGGACAGTAATCTTAGAACAATATATGTACATGAACTATATATGTACAGTATAAACAGTTTGAATAGCTCCACCGTATGCTGTGTCCATCTAATAAATCTACATATATTGATTAAGAACCACCTAAAGCGCATAAGATTGTCCACTTATCAATGGACAATCGGTACCTAAAATGGTCGTTAATAAATGGACAATCCGACCACGCGTGGCACGCGAGCTTGGGATTGTCCACTAAATCACGACATATACAGATAATCGTGCATGTTAGCTTCATATTAAATCTGAAGGGTAATAACTCTATAAAGAATGTACCTTTACTAAATGACGGAGATTTGTGTGAGAAATTTGCAACACCACAACAGATCAACTTTTGTCAAATATAAGTCAAATTCTTCCCTTCAAAAACACTTCTTCTCATTCAAATCACCGTTATTTAGCAAATTAATATTATTTATAGAGTTATTGCCCTTCATATTAAATATGAAGCTAACATGCAGGAATAGCAAAACATGTCTTCATTTAGTGGACAATCCCAAGCTCGCGTGCCACACGTGGTTGGATTGGTGTTAAGAACATAGCTGTGTCGAGAATAATTCCCGTACATAATTGTAGAACATCTGGGTCTATAATGCCAGCTGATGTGAATATGAAGGATATTCGGTGATTTTTTTCAAATTATGTACGCCATTTTTTTCAAATTATGTGCGCCATATTGAATTTTTGGGACAAGCAGAAGAGGAGTCCTAGCCCGGTTATCCCCTACATAGATGGATGTATGGAGTTATAATAACAATAACACCCATTTTTTATATCTGTAATGCCTCCATTGTGATAGAGATATATGAACAATATAGGTACATGAACTATATACAATATAAACAGATTGAAGAGCTCCATCGTATGCTATGTCGCTCTAATAAGATTACATACATGTATATGGAATAAGAACATAGCTGTGTCGAGAATAATTCCCGTACAAATCTGTAGAACATCTGGGTCTACACATGAAGTCGTGTTTCCTAGTCTGAATGAAACGAGTTGCTCCTCTGACAGTGAACTTAAAAATAGGTAGCTATGGACACCATACACTCTTAAAAACCTATGTAGGTACTAAGCTTTGTCCCAGGGGGAGTACCAACTTTTGGTACTCTGGAGTACCAAAAGTTTAGGTACTCTAGAGTACCAAAATGTTTGGTACTCTGGAGTACCAACTTCTTGGTACTCTAGAGTACCAAATTGTTGGTACTCTGGATTACCTAATAATTATTTAAGTTCTACCCGGGCATTGTGCATATAATACCCACCCCGCATTTATGTCACCGAAGCCATGACGCTCACGATATGAGGTGCCAAGAAATAGATGCTTTCATGATACGCCCTATATATTATCTGAAGTACCAAAATATCAAGACAGGTACTCTGAAGTATTTAGGTACTACGCATAGATCCAGCAATTTGATACTCCAGAGAACAAAACAGCCCTGATACCGGCAAATTTAACAATGTGACATGTTAGATTCCAAATTATGCTGCCGCGTTTAAACATCCAATTAAGTACAAAACCACAAAGACTCCCTTGCATAGTGCTAAATGAAATAATCCGACAGATTTACGACCGCGAGTCGACGGGCGGCCATTTTTCACTTTAATTTAATCGTTTGCACACGGGACTCGAAATTGACACACCCACGGTCTCACCCAATCAGCATGGAGCCAACGATTGACCCTCTGTGGAGTACCAACTCATGTGGTTCTATAACGCTAAACAGGTTCTAAAGGCTTATAGTACCAAACTGTCTGGTACTATCGCGGCTTTTGGTTCCATGGGGTACCTAAATCAATTGCTTTATTTGAGAGTGTAACGACCGATGATAGATTCCCAGTGTCTGTCATGAAGGAACACAGAAATTTGTGACTGGCATATGAACATGGCATGCAGGAGTTCATTCTGATAACTGACGCCGCACATCTGGCGCACCGGATTGTTACAGTACGTTGTTTTGTCTACAAAACAGAACGAGATGCCTGAGTTCACGTTCGCGATGGCGATTGGGTGGACGAAGTTGGCATATCATCCACGGGATTCTTGGGTCCGGGTGACTTAAGTAAAAACAAGTTATGTCATTCTCCTATGTAACAATCACAGACATGGACAGCGCTTGGACAATTGATTACCACATTTTTTTGATGGGGAATACACCTGAGTCAAAGAAATCCAGTATAGACACTGCATCAACCCACACTTGTTGAGAATCGGAACAATGTCTGCAGTCAATCCAGTGGCGGTCGTCCGAAGAGAGTGTGCTGAAAAGTCTTATATACACTTATTTTAGAGAGACTTGGTGGTTCGAATGCAGTAGAACAAGGTTTCCGAGAAAGCATAAAATTTTTTATCGCGATTTCTCTCTCCACAGGTAACAGACCAAAAAATTCGGTAACAACATGTGTTCTTGTATACGCGTCGGGATTAACTGAGTATGTTTGACACCAGTTCTTAATGATCTTTCAAATGTACAGATATGCCGCGAATAGATAACAGCTCGCAACCGCATAACGACCTTGGCAAAACAACTGATGATAGTTTCGACATTGTAGTAGGGGTGCATGGGTTGGTCATACGTCGCCCGACTAGAGAGAAATATGTTTTCCTCATCTTATCAGAATGATACCAAGGTGGACGTACTACTCGGATCTGAGATGGTCGCATTACCGAGAGTCCACGAACAGTTGGCTACTTTGTGCTGCTGAGGAGATTCGTTGAAAACAACTACTTGACTCTTTATGCTAGAGAAATTGAAACGCTATCTAATGCTGTATTCGTGACACATATGTTAATTCCTGTTTTAGTTATGGAAATTATCGCGATATCGTCGGCTGTGTTCGGACATGAACATTGTATATTGGAGATGTTTGCACCATGCACATGTTGGGTAAGGTGGAGTAGAAGATCATTGATGTACACAAAGTATAAGAAATGGGACGTAACGGCCCCTGCATGACGAGTTCCCTGCGAGATTACAAGAGAGTCAGACATATAGCAATTCGCGATCACTCTATTAGTACAGTCCTGGAGCATCTTGGGTATTATGCGAAGAATTTGTTCATGGAAGCCAGTGTCGTGTAGCTTGACTAGCAGCCCAGAATGTCAAAACTTTATCAAAAGCTTTCTGGTTATTCAGAAAACAGACGTATGCTCATGGCCCCATGTCGGTCGCGTAGCTTATCGTTTCTTGAAGAACATAGGAAGTCATAGAGCAACTGATACCAGTTTGGAAGCCATTTTGTAGAGGAAT
The DNA here is from genome assembly GCA_032622095.1 of Siphonodentalium dalli. NCBI lineage: Eukaryota > Metazoa > Mollusca > Scaphopoda > Gadilida > Siphonodentaliidae > Siphonodentalium > Siphonodentalium dalli. The sequence goes on from CP136065.1 coordinate 19,717,548, forward strand.
TGGAGACTGGAGATAATCGAGCTTTTGATGAATCTTTTGTGCAGTACACTTTCGAAAATCTTGTAGATAACGTATATAATAGTTACATCACGGTAGCTATTTTGATTCTGTTCGGGTTCGTTATTTATCAATTTGCCGTCTTCCGTATATGTACTCCTTCGATTCCACACACAATGCACAACTTTCATAACAAAGATTTCGGCGTGAAATTTTGTGAGTCACTTTTCACGACACAATATAGGCCGTGGTCCAAATTTGGTCTACATTGCACGAATGGTTGAAAAGTATTAAGCGCGCCAAAAGCGTGACCGAGTTATACACAGATACACACACAGATACACACACACAGATACACAGACAGACGACGGGTTTTATATATATAGATGACGTTGACGCGAACGGTCGCAACGAAAACTGCTCCGAGTTCCGCTTCCGTTCAAATAATGGAGTAAAATTCTATTTGGATTACCGAGGTCAGTAGACATATGGGATAGAGGATGCTAGCCGAGGTACGAGTATCCTATACAGCTAATTTGAAAGGACATATATGCAACAGTTATCTAAATCAAAAGATGAGTTCTCAAAATACAGATATTGATATTCCTCCCTCAAGTAATGTTCTGAAATATATTCGACCGTATGAACTGAATGTTGAGAAAATTTTAAAGAAAAAGATTAGAAGCTTCAATGATATAGAGAAATCTGATACGAAAGATGGAGGCAAGTGTTTAACCATTAACTTAGATACCATGATATTTGAGAAATACAACTGCGGTTTCGTCAGCAGATATTGGAATTCTGTGAAATGTGTTGAAAAAATGGCGCCTTGTGGAAAATAGTAACTGACCAGAACAATGTTGTTGTTGGAGATTTAATTACTGTGTGTCGCAAAAAGCCAAAACGGAAGGTAACGATTCATATTTACAAGACCAATAATAGTTTATGTTACAAGGTTCAAAGAACAGTATTGATTGGTGGTTACAGGTAGAGTTGCCACATGTCTACCAGTTTGCCATTAAGAAGCAAATATCTGCGAAATCGAAACAGGATACGGCACTGAGCAGCGATTTCATTGTGCCGTGTATAGCAGCAGTAAAGCCGGCGAAAAGCTGGCTACATTTGTGATCGATTTAACCCTTTACCCAACAAACCGGCCAAAACCGGCCAAATAAAGCTTCAACAGCCTAAAATATCTTCGGTCTGTCTCAATAGAACCATACAAATATGGATATCATTGGAACCGGCTCCTTGACCACATTGTGATAGTTACAGTTATGCCCTGTGCCAATGCATTCTCTTATATATGCGAGTCGACCATAGGTCGCCTCGCATATATAAGAGAATGCATTGGCCTAAAAAAAATCTTTTTTTAACACTTTTTACCATTTTTTCTTACATTCTTTAACAATTTTATAATTTTTAATGTGTTAAGCCAATGCATTCTCTTATATATGCGAGGCGACCTATGGTCGACTCGCATATATAAGAGAATGCATTGGCACAGGGCCCTTCTGTTGGGTAAAGGGTTAAAAAGCTGGCTACGAATGTGACCGGAGCCTTGTGACAATGACCCCATCGGCAGCAGTAGCAGCAGATACTAACCAGAATGTCACACCACAAGAAAGAAGTTCTCACACATTACGCTCGTGTTCTGTCGCGTTAGTCACACCCAAACTTCGAGTAAATTTGCATAAGAAGAAGTTGAATTACAGTCAGGTGTCTTCTTCAAATATGAGGAATAAGAAAAATCCATGCACCGTGACGCTCATCACACCTAAACCTAAAAAGAACATGCAGCACAGAAAACTTGTCTTCAGTGAGTCATCTGCATCTAACAGGATGAAAATAACATTATCCGAACTTCAATCTTTAATCGAAGAAATGATAATCGACAGGGCAAAAACGGAACGCGAGTTTAACACAAGGATTGCTAAATTGGAAGACAATATTAATGATCTCCAAAAGCAAAACGTGTTGTTGCAGAATAGGCAGTCTAAGCCTCTTTGGAAAGAAATGGATATGGTTTTGATCGAAGATCCCAGCAGTAGCAACTATATGTAGAGTAATATTCAACCAAACTACATGGTTGCATCCTATACATGTATATAAATGTATATAAGGTAGTTTTCATTTTAAAGTATTAAGAGGCAATTATATATATATATATATTATACTAGCAGATCTAGCAGGTGACCCGACTTCGTCCGGGCTTTGACCTTGAATTGACCATTTTGAAGGTCAAGGTCAGGTCGGAGTGACGATTTGACCCGTCCAAAAATACTCCCCGGACAAAATCACCCGTAGGTATCAAATTTCGTCGAAATCCGTCCAGCAGTTTTCAATCATGCATTTGTTGTCGTCTGTTGTTGATGCAGTTGTTGTTGAGTCGCAGTCTATGACCTCTATAAATTCAACTGCTCACTGCAGTTGTTTGATGTCAGCTTGTTGTAGATTTTCGGTTTGTGCTGTTGTTATTGCCATTATTTTTACTTCGGCTAACTCCTTCTGCGCCTCGCGTATGGCTCGTGCGACCTCCGCATTCGTGACTGCGGGGCCGCTGTTGTTTTTATTAACGCCACCGGTGTTTACTGTACTTGAAAATATAATATCCACTGGTGTTATGCGGGATTAGGTCGATGTAGAAGCTGCGAATGCGTCGCTTTAAAATCTGTAGTGTTACTCCGAATGCGGTATCCTCAATAAAATAGCCCGACACAGATTAGCACATGTGCTGATATTGATAATTACCACACCCTTTGGAAAGCATGCGATCGTGTGGTAATCAAGGATGGATTTCGACGAAATTTGATACTTAGGGATACTTTTGTCCGGGGAGTGTTTTGGACCGGTCAAATCGTGACCCCGACCTGACCTTGACCTTTAAAACAGTCAATTCAACAGTCAAATTGGGTAAACGGACGGATTTCGATTTCGACCAGCCAGTGTAATAAAAAGCGAGACAGCTTGAAGAATGTAATGTATAACACCAGAAACGGGAAAACGTGGTATATGGAAGTATCCAAATTTCCCACATGGAATTTGATAGCTAGTTTATATTATAATTATATTATAATTTATATTTATGGCTAATAATATGATCTTGGTGGCGTTACCATTTCCGACTATGGTTTTCTTGTTGTTGGTGGAGGTGCTTTTGTTGTTGCTATAGTTGAGATTGAGGACACCGGCTCGTGGCGGTGTTCTGGTGTCCTTGGTCGTAAAATGTCCATCTCCACGTCCCGGTCGGTGGCAGGGGTGATCGGAGTGACGTCAGTCTCTTCTGGTCCGCCGACTGGTGGCGCTGCGACAAGTGGTCGGATTCCCCGAAAACTTTTTAGCGATCAGGTTTTATGTATCATGTTATAATTTGATCATATCAAATAAACTTATTGAAGTTGAAATTTGAGAATATTTTTTTAATATAGGCGGACACCTGAGCCGTGATATGAGGAACATAATTATGTGTTCAAATAAGTGGTGGGATTGGAGAGGTGTCCCAAAATAGATAAAGAGTTTCTATCATGCACAACTGTCCTCCATTCGTATATGTAGACCTGTACTCCCATGGAACATGTATATATATACATTTATCGGTTTATACGGTAGATGTTGGCCTACATGTCGACCACCGCGGGTTAACTGTCCGCGTGTAGGCCTATAGGCCGATATGTAGCCTATAGGTTTAAGTGTAGCATATATAGGCATTTACATGTAGGCTACGTTCTGACGTAATCATATTAGTTTAATGATGCATTCTTCAAATGTTATATATCTTTAGTGCCTCCATCGTGGACAGTAATCTTAGAACAATATATGTACATGAACTATATATGTACAGTATAAACAGTTTGAATAGCTCCACCGTATGCTGTGTTCATCTAATAAATCTACATATATTGATTAAGAACCACCTAATGCGCATAAGATTGTCCACTTATCAATGGACAATCGGTACCTAAAATGGTCGTTAATAAATGGACAATCCGACCACGCGTGGCACGCGAGCTTGGGATTGTCCACTAAATCACGACATATACAGATAATCGTGCATGTTAGCTTCATATTAAATCTGAAGGGTAATAACTCTATAAAGAATGTACCTTTACTAAATGACGGAGATTTGTGTGAGAAATTTGCAACACCACAACAGATCAACTTTTGTCAAATATAAGTCAAATTCTTCCCTTCAAAAACACTTCTTCTCATTCAAATCACCGTTATTTAGCAAATTAATATTATTTATAGAGTTATTGCCCTTCATATTAAATATGAAGCTAACATGCAGGAATAGCAAAACATGTCTTCATTTAGTGGACAATCCCAAGCTCGCGTGCCACACGTGGTTGGATTGGTGTTAAGAACATAGCTGTGTCGAGAATAATTCCCGTACATAATTGTAGAACATCTGGGTCTATAATGCCAGCTGATGTGAATATGAAGGATATTCGGTGATTTTTTTCAAATTTTGTACGCCATTTTTTCAAATTATGTGCGCCATATTGAATTTTTGGGACAAGCAGAAGAGGAGTCCTATAGCCCGGTTATCCCCTACATAGATGGATGTATGGAGTTATAATAACAATAACACCCATTTTTTATATCTGTAATGCCTCCATTGTGATAGAGATATATGAACAATATAGGTACATGAACTATATACAATATAAACAGATTGAAGAGCTCCATCGTATGCTATGTCGCTCTAATAAGTTTACATACATGTATATGGAATAAGAACATAGCTGTGTCGAGAATAATTCCCGTACAAATCTGTAGAACATCTGGGTCTACACATGAAGTCGTGTTTCCTAGTCTGAATGAAACGAGTTGCTCCTCTGACAGTGAACTTAAAAATAGGTAGCTATGGACACCATACACTCTTAAAAACCTATGTAGGTACTAAGCTTTGTCCCAGGGGGAGTACCAACTTTTTGGTACTCTGGAGTACCAAAAGTTTAGGTACTCTAGAGTACCAAAATGTTTGGTACTCTGGAGTACCAACTTCTTGGTACTCTAGAGTACCAAATTGTTGGTACTCTGGATTACCTAATAATTATTTAAGTTCTACCCGGGCATTGTGCATATAATACCCACCCCACATTTATGTCACCGAAGCCATGACGCTCACGATATGAGGTGCCAAGAAATAGATGCTTTCATGATACGCCCTATATATTATCTGAAGTACCAAAATATCAAGACAGGTACTCTGAAGTATTTAGGTACTACGCATAGATCCAGCAATTTGATACTCCAGAGAACAAAACAGCCCTGATACCGGCAAATTTAACAATGTGACATGTTAGATTCCAAATTATGCTGCCGCGTTTAAACATCCAATTAAGTACAAAACCACAAAGACTCCCTTGCATAGTGCTAAATGAAATAATCCGACAGATCTACGACCGCGAGTCGACGGGCGGCCATTTTTCACTTTAATTTAATCGTTTGCACACGGGACACGATATTGACACACCCACGGTCTCACCTAATCAGCATGGAGCCAATTAACGATTGACCCTCTGTGTAGTACCGACTCATGTGGTTCTATAACGCTAAACAGGTTCTAAAGGCTTATAGTACCAAACTGTCTGGTATACTATCGCGGCTTTTGGTTCCATGGGGTACCTAAATCAATTGCTTTATTTGAGAGTGTAACGACCGATGATAGATTCCCAGTGTCTGTCATGAAGGAACACAGAAATTTGTGACTGGCATATGAACATGGCATGCAGGAGTTCATTCTGATAACTGACGCCGCACATCTGGCGCACCGGATTGTTACAGTACGTTGTTTTGTCTACAAAACAGAACGAGATGCCTGAGTTCACGTTCGCGATGGCGATTGGGTGGACGAAGTTGGCATATCATCCACGGGATTCTTGGGTCCGGGTGTCTTAAGTAAAAACAAGTTATGTCATTCTCCGATGTAACAATCACAGACATGGACAGCGCTTGGACAATTGATTACCACATTTTTTTGATGGGGAATACACCTGAGTCAAAGAAATCCAGTATAGACACTGCATCAACCCACACTTGTTGAGAATCGGAACAATGTCTGCAGTCAATCCAGTGGCGGTCGTCCGAAGAGAGTGTGCTGAAAAGTCTTATATACACTTATTTTAGAGAGACTTGGTGGTTCGAATGCAGTAGAACAAGGTTTCCGAGAAAGCATAATTTTTTTTATCGCGATTTCTCTCTCCACAGGTAACAGACCAAGAAATTCGGTAGCAACATGTGTTCTTGTATATATACGCGTCGGGATTAACTGAGTATGTTTGACACCAGTTCTGAATGATCTTTCAAATGTACAGATATGCCGCGAATATATAGATAACAGCTCGCAACCGCATAACGACCTTGGCAAAACAACTGATGATAGTTTCGACATTGTAGTAGGGGTGCATGGGTTGGTCATACGTCGCCCGACTAGAGAGAAATGTGTTTTCCTCATCTTATCAGAATGATACCAAGGTGGACGTACTACTCGGATCTGAGATGGTCGCATTACCGAGAGTCCACGAACAGTTGGCTACTTTGTGCTGCTGGGGAGATTCGTTGAAAACAACTACTTGACTCTTTATGCTAGAGAAATTGAAACGCTATCTAATGCTGTATTCGTGACACATATGTTAATTCCTGTTTTAGTTATGGAAATTATCGCGATATCGTCGGCTGTGTTCGGACATGAACATTGTATATTGGAGATGTTTGCACCATGCACATGTTGGGTAAGGTGGAGTAGAAGATCATTGATGTACACCAAGTATAAGAAATGGGACGTAACGGCCCCTGCATGACGAGTTCCCTGCGAGATTACAAGAGAGTCAGACATATAGCATTTCGCGATCACTCTATTAGTACAGTCCTGGAGCATCTTGGGTATTATGCGAAGAATTTGTTCATGGAAGCCAGTGTCGTGTAGCTTGACTAGCAACCCAGAATGTCAAAACTTTATCAAAAGCTTTCTGGCTATTCAGAAAACAGACGTAAGCGCATGGGCCCATGTCGGTCGCGTAGCTTACCGTTTCTTGAAGAACATAGGAAGTCATAGAGCAACTGATACCAGTTTGGAAGCCATTTTGTAGAGGAATTGGAGACTGGAGATAATCGAGCTTTTGATGAATCTTGTATGCAGTACACTTTTGAAAATCTTGTAGATAACGTATATAATAGTTACATCACGGTAGCTATTTTGATTCTGTTCGGGTTCGTTATTTATCAATTTGCCGTCTTCCGTATATGTACTCCTTCGATTCCACACACAATGCACAACTTTCATAACAAAGATTTCGGCGTGAAATTTTGTGAGTCACTTTTCACGACACAATATAGGCCGTGGTCCAAATTTGGTCTACATTGCACGAATGGTTGAAAAGTATTAAGCGCGCCAAAAGCGTGACCGAGTTATACACAGATACACACACAGATACACACACACAGATACACAGACAGACGACGGGTTATATATATATAGATGACGTTGACGCGAACGGTCGCAACGAAAACTGCTCCGAGTTCCGCTTCCGTTCAAATAATGGAGTAAAATTCTATTTGGATTACCGAGGTCAGTAGACATACGGGATAGAGGATGCTAGCCGAGGTACGAGTATCCTATACAGCTAATTTGAAAGGACATATGCAACAGTTATCTAAATCAAATGATGAGTTATCAAAATACAGATATTGATATTCCTCCCTCAAGTAATGTTCTGAAATATATTCGACCGTATGAACTGAATGTTGAGAAAATTTTAAAGAAAAAGATTAGACTTAGCTTCAATGATATAGAGAAATCTGATACGAAAGATGGAGGGAAGTCTTTAACCATTAACTTAGATACCATCATATTTGAGAAATACAACTGCGGTTTCGTCAGCAGATATTGGAATTCTGTGAAATGTGTTGAAAAAATGGCGCCTTGTGGAAAATAGTAACTGACCAGAACAATGTTGTTGTTGGAGATTTAATTACTGTGTGTCGCAAAAAGCCAAAACGGAAGGTAACGATTCATATTTATACAAGACCAATAATAGTTTATGTTACAAGGTTCAAAGAACAGTATTGATTGGTGGTTACAGGTAGAGTTGCCACATGTCTACCAGTTTGCCTTTAAGAAGCAAATATCTGCGAAATGGAAACAGGATACGGCACTGAGCAGCGATTTCATTGTGCCGTGTATAGCAGCAGTAAAGCCGGCGAAAAGCTGGCTACATTTGTGATCGATTTAAAAAGCTGGCTACGAATGTGACCGGAGCCTTGTGACAATGACCCCATTGGCAGCAGTAGCAGCAGATACTAACCAGAATGTCACACCACAAGAAAGAAGTTCTCATACATTACGCTCGTGTTCTGTCGCGTTAGTCACACCCAAACTTCGAGTAAATTTGCATAAGAAGAAGTTGAATTACAGTCAGGTGTCTTCTTCAAATATGAGGAATAAGAAAAATCCATGCACCGTGACGCTCATCACACCTAAACCTAAAAAGAACATGCAGCACAGAAAACTTGTCTTCAGTGAGTCATCTGCATCTACCAGGATGAAAATAACATTATCCGAACTTCAATCTTTAATCGAAGAAATGATAATCGACAGGGCAAAAACGGAACGCGAGTTTAACACAAGGATTGCTAAATTGGAAGACAATATTAATGATCTCCAAAAGCAAAACGTGTTGTTGCAGAATAGGCAGTCTAAGCCTCTTTGGAAAGAAATGGATATGGTTTTGATCGAAGATCCCAGCAGTAGCAACTATATGTAGAGTAATATTCAACCAAACTGCATGGTTGCATCCTATACATGTATATAAATGTATATAAGGTGGTTTTCATTTTAAAGTATTAAGAGGCAATTATATATATATACTAGAAGGTGAACCGACTTCGTCCGGGCTATTCAAAAACCAAATTTCAAGTCGATAGCTCCACCGTTTCCGAGATCTGGTCTGCGCATGCGCGAAGCTGGTGTCGCATGGGCTCGGCGACCAGATAAAATTCGTATCCGGGGCAAGATACATTCACATACCAAATTTCAAGTCGATAGCTCCACCCGTTTTCGAGATATATAGCCCAATGTCATTTGCGGATACCTCGGCCGGTGATGAGTTAACGCGACATCGGCCGGTTAAGAGTTAACGCGATCACGTCACGATATGTTGATGGCGTAATATATTTACGCAATGTTTTTCGATGAGCGAAGCATGGTCCTGCGTTCTTCCCGATAATTAAGGTAGAAACTTTAAACGTACACAGGCGTGTGATACATCATTGGAAAGATGAAGCGCCACAGATTCTAACCGTGCAAATTATATGACTGGCAATTTAGTATTCGCGCTATATCGAATCGATTTGTGAGCACCGAACTGAAATATATTAGCGCAAAACGGCGTAAAAACAGATTTGACCTCGGCACGTGAAAAGTTGACGTCGGATCTGAAAATCAATAGGCCTATGTTACTCCTGACCCGAAAATACCCCCACATACCAAGTTTCATCGAAATCGGGTCGGCCGTTTTCGAGTTCATCGATTACACACACACACACACACAGATACACACACACACACACACAGATCTTTCAAAATATATAATAGACTAGAAGGTGACCCGACTTCGTCCGGGCTTTGACCTTGAATTGGCCATTTTGAAGGTCAAGGTCAAGTGGGGTCACGATTTGACCAGTCCAAAAACACTGCCCGGACAAAAGTACCCGAAAAACGTGCCCGTCGAAATCCATCCGGTTTTACTCGATTTGACCTTGAATTGATCATTTTGAAGGTCAAGGTCTGGTCGGGGTCACGATTGGACCCGTCCAAAACAATCAGTGGACAAAGGTAACCCCACGTATGAAATTTCGTCGAAATCCCATCAAAATTGGCGATTTGACCTTGAAGTTACCCGATTTCAAGGTCACGTCGCACGGGCAAATGAATATACTTATGAGATTCGTCATAAGAAAGTACCCCCACATACCAAGTTTCATCGAAATCCCGTGATATTCGGGCGTTTGACCTTGAAATGACCCGATTTCAAGGTCAAGGTGACGTCGCACGGACAAATTAATATGCCTATGTTCGTCCCCGGCCGAAAATACCCCCACATACCAAGTTTCATCGAAATCGGGTCGGCCGTTTTCGAGTTCATCGCGAACACACAGACACACACACACACACAGATCTTCCAAAATATATAATAGATAATTCCTGAACCAGTACGTCTATCCGGGCTTTGACCTTGAATTGGCCATTTTGAAGGTCAAGGTCAATTGGGGTCACGATTTGACCAGTCCAAAAACACTGCCCGGACAAAAGTACCCGACAAACGTGCCCGTCGAAATCCATCCGTTTTTACCCGATTTGACCTTGAATTGATCATTTTGAAGGTCAAGGTCTGGTCGGGGTCACGATTGGACCCGTCCAAAACAATCAGTGGATAAAAGTAACCCCACGTATCAAATTTCGTCGAAATCCCATCAAAATTGGCGATTTGACCTTGAAGTTACCCGATTGCAAGGTCAAGGTCACGTCGCACGGCAAATGAATATGCTTAAGAGACTCGCCATAAGAAAGTACCCCCCACATACCAAGTTTCATCGAAATCCCGTGATATTCGGGCGTTCACGTCGCACGGACAAATTAATATGCCTATGTTCGTCCCCGGCCGAAAATACCCCCACATACCAAGTTTTATCGAAATCGGCTGGGCCATTTTCGAGTCCATCGATTACACACACACACACAGACAGATACACACACAGATCTTTCAAAATATATAATAGATTATACTAGCAGATCTAGCAGGTGACCCGACTTCGTCCGGGCTTTGACCTTGAATTTACCATTTTGAAGGTCAAGGTCAGGTCGGAGTGACGATTTGACCCGTCCAAAATACTCCCCGGACAAAATCAGCCGTAGGTATCAAATTTCGTCGAAATCCGTCCAGCAGTTTTCCCGGCCATATAGCTAACAGACAGAAGTCCCAAACTATATATTAGATCATTTGTGGGTACCCGTTTCAATGTGAAGGTCACCTCGGGCGGAAAAACTCACCCAATGTAAATCTCCCCCATTCCCAGGAACCCCTAAATACGAACACAGAATCACACAACACGCTCATGTCTGTACACAGACACAACACGCTCATGTCTGGGCACATACTCGCTCTTTATCAACAACGACACTGCGGATACGAACGCTCTTTAACTATCACGCGATTAACCCATGAACTACCCATTTAGGTGGCGGGGGATTGGAGAATGAGTGCTCTGACGTTCTCATATTGTATATGAAATACTAAATAACTAATTATAAATCCAATGAAATAAATACATCACTTGTTGTAGCCTATATTACTTGTTGTATTTATTTAAATAATATTGTTATTGTGTGAATACTGCCTTACATGGTGTTTTATGCTAATAAATGTTATGTTATGTTATGGCGTTCCACGTGACTCCCAGGAATATGGTTTAAATTATCAGATTTCAAATGTTATGTGCATTAAATTCACACATAACGACGACCGGATGCACTGCGATTTGTCTGTCATTAATTATGTAAGTGAAATAAGCGCATAAAAAATATAATGTAGACCTAGGGCCTATTCAAATAATGTAATTTAGAATGTCGAGAACTCAATTACTTAACAGTTATAATTAACGCTCTTTATTATATAGGCCCATATTGAGCCTCTGATTGAAATTTAGACTGTACGCTCTATGGTGTAAGTGTATAAACATAAATTGTGAATGTTACATACATGTACAACTATCGTACAAATGGCAAATTTGTCAGTAATAGCTTAATCGGCTTTCCGTGCCGGTCCATAGACCACACAATCATGATTGTACCCAGGGGCGCCGGAAGCATCCAAGGGCGGGGGGGGGGGGGCAGAGCCTACAAAAAGTGCACTTTTCCGCAAAAAAGGGCATTTTCTCCGCAAACTCGGGAAAATAACCATAAATTAATTGTGGCAAAAATCCCTATTTTAATGGTATTTGTCGGTTTTTATGGCTGTTTTGTGATAAAATTGACAAAAAATATTCCTTGTGAAATTGGTGGTATTTGGACCAAAAAAGTCACATTTTGCTATAAAAACTCGAGATTAAACACACAAAAAGCATTTTCTGTCTCCAGAAAAAGGGCAAGTCCTGCCCCCGCTCGCCCCCCTTGGTCAAGGGCAGGGGGTCAGCTGCCCCCTCTGCCCCCCTCTTCCGGCGCCCCTGATTGTACCGCGAGCTACCGCTACGCTAATTATTCGACTGACAATCAAACTTACGTACAGTGCGGGAAGTGCATTATCGACCGATGGTTACTTCCGCGTACAGAGCAATGTAAACAGAAAAGTCGCCCACTTTCGGTTAAAGTTTCGACTTCTTGTAACAAAGTTGCTGTCAAGTATGATTATTAGTATGAAGCGTATCATAGATTGCCCAAATCTAATGTACAAATTATTCACCTTTATGAGAAATAAAAATCTGCAGTTTTCTGGCGTATCCTATTTTCGATGGACATGTGGGGGGGGGGGGGGGAGTCCAAAGTTTCACTCGTCTGGTGACTCTGGTCTAGTTTCGGCAGACCTGTCGTCATATACCAAACGGTCTGTGCTAGCTCAATCGAGCTATAAAAAAGTGTAAACAATTCACTACATTTTGGGAGGTCGATAATAATTTTGCAGAGTTGCTCCTGTGTAAAACTAAAAGAGCGAGAGTAAGAGCCACTGATCAGCTGATGCATTGATGGTGTCGTTACATTTTATACATAAATTTTTGTTGTATTCATTTGTTTATACAGAAATTATACAGAAATGCACACCTGAGTCTCAGTCGGCGACTCGGCGCGAGATTGAAATGTTGCTGTAAATAAATTGACATCTGTTTAAATTTTTTCTTCTGATACAGACATACATGTAAATTTCTTTGATCACATATTTGCAATGATGGAATTGCAATAAAATTTATCATTGATCACATATCGATCTTAGTATTATTAACGGGTACCAAAACTTGCAAAAGAACTGCATGTTTTTTTTTACCGAAACTGAAAAAATTATCAACACATGTGCATTTTATGTAGAAAACACTACGACAATGACCCCTGTCACGTAACACTATGCGAGACTGGTGTGCATTTATGGTCAGAGTGGTCCCTGGCGGGGAGCTCGATCATATAGGGTGGTCCCTGTCGGGGAGCTCGATGGTCTAGGGTGGTCCTGGACTAGACACTGGCTCTTTGAAGCTCTGCTCTGTTCGCTGTCATGACGGCGTGCATATAAGTGTAACGACGTAGCCTCATAGAGCCAGCGTCTAGTCCAGGGTGGTTCCTGCTGGGGAGATCGATGGTCCAGTGATTGGCTTGTAGCACTCTCAACACAATGATATTAGTTCGCTGCCCACCGGTGGACTATTGTATTTCCACACAACAGTGGCTTGGTTGGATTATTAAACGACATGTGATTGTCGAGTCATGTATGTATACACTGTTCAAATCTTGCACCAAGTTGGCGACCATTGACCAAGGTCATTCGTACTGCGCTCATCATACATACATGTAGGCATGAGATAGGAACCTGTAAACATGTTGAGTAAGTGACATAAGCCGCTCTATTGAAGCGCCTGTAAAATGGCAGCATGCTGTAGATTTGGAATTGCTCAACAACTGGGGAAATAATGTGATTGTTACAAAACTTAGAGCTTTGGATATGCACTATTTATAAAATTCTCCATATTATTATTTATTTACTGCAGTCTTGTTCTTCTAGGAATGTTGTTTGCTTGTTTCTGATGAAGAATGAGTGAGGTTCCATTGCTGGGCCTCCTTGATGACAGCTCAGGCTCCATGAATGTCAAACACCATGTGAGGAGATACTGTTCGTCAATCTTCTCAGTCGCAACCATCAAACAGAAAGTCCCAATAGTAGCATGGTTGCCGAAATACAAGTGAGTACCGGTATAGCTGTCATATAACCAAACCTGAAAATAGCGTGTCTGTCATTTGCAGAATGAGGTCCCCAGAGGGTGAATTTAGTGACGCTATCCCGCTAAGCGGGCTAGCATCACTAAATTCACCCTCTGGGGACCTCATTCTGCTTAGGCCATCAACTGCTATGGTAGACCTAGAATCAGAATGAAGTTCCCAGTTGAAGTTGGTGATGTTCATTGTTCACCCATTGGACACCTCGATTATGTATTTTATTTTCTGCAAATTAGGGGATATTGAAAGTTCCCAGAAGGGAAAAAGTAACTAAAACCAATGTTAATTTGATACAATAGATACTTCCCAGAAGATGAGGCCTAAGCAGAATGAGGTCTCCAGAGGGTGAATTTGGTGATGCTAGCCCGCTTAGCGGAATAGCATCACTAAATTCACCCTCTGGGGACCTCATTCTGCAAATGACAGACATGCTATTTGCAGGCTTGCATATAGCAAGTTTTATATAGTTTTCTGGGTATAGAATAACAAATATGAATCGAAGACCCCTGTCTGCAAACACTTCTGTCAATTAATATTAGTTTTATTTATAATTTTCTGGTTTAATATACAGACAATAAATTTGGGACATTTTACGGCTTGCATTCATTTGGAGCGTATCATGCTGGATAACTCTAAAAATAGTAATGAAAAACTGTCCCAATTGATTATTGCATTATATAAGAAAATATCAATATATTAAATCAATATTAATGGATAGAAGTGTTTCCAGACAGGTGTCCTTGACTCATAGATATTATTTTATACCCCGGAAACTATATAAAACATATTTGGGTAGAGATAGACCATCGTTAACCCTTTATTTACTTATAAATCAATTCTCCCATCGGTTATAAAAGTGTACATTGGAAGTGTATATCATCTGGATGGCTGTTCAGATAATATAAGCAGACTACAGAATGACAAACAGGTAATAAAAGTTTACAAGGATTCTATTCATTGTTAGGAAATGCTCAGATAATAAGTTCAACAAAACGGCCATTTGTAAACTTTTATTACCTGTTTGTCATTCTGTAGTCTGCTTATATTATCTGAGCATTTCCTCAGGGAACAACTTGTCAATGAGTATTTACTGGTAGTAAATAAATATATATATACAAGGCTCAAAATAAGTGACCGGTCACGGTCATTGTCCGACTAAAAATAGCTTATGGCCAGTGCACTTCTGTATCTGTTGGACATTTTGTCCAATGCATATTTTTAAACAATCTGTATCTGTTTGGGTATGTCCAAGGAGCCACTACTGGCAAAATAGGACATTGAAAGTAAAAATAGTTCTTTTTTAATTTCAGATCAATTTAGAGTGAATATAATTATGTCGTTTGTGAATTGAATGTGTATTTATTAATTGAAATAAAGTTTTTGAACTTTTGAAAGCAAAAATAGCATGGGTTTTTCCCAAGTGCCGATTGGACGCTAACTAAAATGTGCGCATCATTGACGAATAATATGTCAATTGGAAATTTAAATACTGTCTCATACAGTAATCAGTATATCTGATAAATGACAGGCACCATTTTGAAATGACCAACACCTATCATTTTGACAGGCAGTAAAATAAATTATTTTGAGCCTTGAATATATAGATGCAAAATTTATTTTAGAATTACTAATAATATGAATTTGTTTATTAGCTCATAATAATAATAATTATATTTAGCTATATATAGTTGATTAGATGAGAATGAGAAACAAACACAAGTGACAGTGAAGAATGAGTATAGATGGGTTAGAGAATTTTTATAAAAGGTTGGAAAATGGAAAGGATAAGTATTAGCAGCTTACTAATAGAGTATTGTGTGCATCAATAATTAGTATTATATGACTTATATAATAAGGTATGGTCAGAAGAAGATATCAAATATTTGTCACATATGAAGTACATGTATTATGGCTAAATCAACTTAAATAATTAAATAGCAAAAAGCAGGTTCATAGAAATTCATTAATGATTGAATATTTTTTGCACTGGATTTCAGTTAAATAGTTATTGAGAGGAAATGGCTACATTAAATTCAATAATTGAATAGCAAAAAGCAGGTGCATAGAAATGCATTAACCCTTTACCCAACAGAAGGGCCCTGTGCCAATGCATTCTCTTATATATGCGAGTCGACCATAGGTCGCCTCGCATATATAAGAGAATGCATTGGCTTAAAACATTAAAAATTATAAAATTGTTAAAGAATGTAAGAAAAAATGGTAAAAAGTGTTAAAAAAAGATTTTTTTTTAGGCCAATGCATTCTCTTATATATGCGAGGACACCTATGGTCGACTCGCATATATAAGAGAATGCATTGGCACAGGGCATAACTAGTGTTGAAACGATTAATCGATTAGTCGAAATCGACGCGATTATTAAATTAGTCGATCCCGAAATATGCTAGTCGACTAGTCGAGAAAAAGCACTACCTAAGTGCTATCATGACAGCAGTGCCATTGCATGGCAATATTATCACGTAATCTGTAACAGTTAATACATATTAACTTCTTAGAGCTTATCGCATTGTTCCTTTAACCCAATATACGTAAACATAACACTGTATCATTATACAAGCATAAGGGCCCTGCCCTTGCAAGTTAAACTTTTTGTGGGGTCCTGTTGATATATATATATTATAATTATATTGAATACGAAATAAATCTTATTATTGAATCTTAACGATGCCACTGCCAGTCATGCACGAGCGGTGAACTCCATGACCTGAACTGAACCCAATGTATGCACATGTACCGTTATGCGCGTTTTTTTTTATGTTGATCGTCAAAGACACAAAGTGTCGCTGCCGACCGAACACTGTCTAGTTCAATGGGAACAATTGACCAGTGATAACTTCTAGAGTAATGATGCAACAAAATGGCTTCAATGATATACAAAACATAATTCGCAACATGTCAAGCTGGTAAAGTCAACTCAGTAACTGAATAGATCCTAGATCATTCTAATACCCATACCCCCCCCCCCCCCCCACCGCGACATGAGGCGCCAATTCAGAGAGACAATAGAACACACCAGACATCTCGTTAGCGAGACTTACTAACGAGACTTGCCTATTTATTTCCTGGTTACCAGCGACAATTTTGTTTATATAAAATGTTTTATTACCTGCATTCCCCAAACCATGAGATTATATGGAGGTTGCAGGAGAGCCTGGTTTAAGACATCAAATTGGGAGACTTACGGGCAAAACGGGAGATTATATAGTTCACGTGCTTTCTGTTTTAACGTTCTGAAACGAAGAGTTGGATACTCAAAACATCAATGCCACATCATGGCACATGGCCCTTTTTATACGTCATATGGGCATAGAAACGGGAACTCTTAGAAGGGGTCCGACTAGTTGACTAGTAGTCGATTACCTCTGGCGACTAGTCGATTCCTTAAAAACGCTAATCGTTTCAACACTAGGCATAACTGTAACTATCACAATGTGGTCAAGGAGCCGGTTCCAATGATATCCATATTTGTATGGTTCTATTGAGACAGACCGAAGATATTTTAGGCTGTTGAAGCTTTATTTGGCCGGTTTTGGCCGGTTTGTTGGGTAAAGGGTTAATGAATGAATATTATTTTGTACTAAATTTCAGTTCAATAGTAATTAAAAGGAAAGTGAGAGTGGAAATGTTCTTACCTCAAAATGATGCTGCTAATGAAGTTGGTATGATCTGGTTTAATGGTAGTGATGGGTCAAATGGAACGATGAAATTTGATGAATGAATCATGTCAGCAGCACCTGGAAAAATATAATTATGTAGGAATGATAATGAACAATGCACAACTGAGAACAACATAATCAGTAAATACATGCTTGTGTATATTACCACTTTCAGAACCTATATTTGACCTCTGTCCTTTAATATTGCATCTAGAAACTTAGTTACAACTGTGCATATATCATTCTCATTACAACTTAGAATTATCTTAAGTTTCTCTTTTTCCGGTAAAAAATAGAATCTATCAATAAAACTATTTAGAACATCAAACATAACTGTTCTTGGTGAACTATACTTCTTACAATACAATATGAGGTGGGCCTCATCTTCAATGTTGTTACAAATGTTACATTTTCTGTCATTAATGTCAGTTTTTTTTTCGGACGAGTATGTCTGCCGGTTTCAATGTGCAGAGAGTGAGCACTTATCCTCAATCTACAAAGTGTTTTCCTGTACTTATAGGTTTTTTGATGAAATAGGTAGTTCTCATAACCAAAATTATCTTTAATAGTTATGCAAGTCCTAAGTTTTTCAGAGTGAAGGCTTTGTAGTTCCCATTGTTTTATATATTTGGACCTTAGATTACTCATTATACTCTTTTCAAACCTCTTGGGATATTTTACGTATTTGTTATCCCATACATCTTTATATGTAGAAATGTCAAGAATTGTTTTAATGGAGTTAAGCCATGTTACTTGACCCTTATAATGTGTATTCAAATTACACAAATAAGCATCATGTAGTAGTGAACTGTCGTTAAGTTTGATAATTCGAACAAAATTACGTATAACTTGCTGGGTTACTTTAAAGCCCAGTGGAAATCTTCCCAGTTCACCACGAGTCGCCAAATTAGTAGCCTTAGAGTTAACTCCTAGCATTTGTTTATAAAAACTTAAGGCCAATTTTTCAAATGGGTCTTTGTCAAAGTGATTAGTAAGCGTTGATGGGCTTAGGCGAGCAGGTAAGTTATTTAGATAACCTCCCCACACCTCACATCCATAGGTTAGAATAGGAACTATTGTTTTGTCAAAAAGATCCAATGATACAGATAATGGTAATTCATTGTTGAAAATACATTGTTTTAGACTAAAAAGTGCTCGACTGGCCTTATTTTTTAGGTTTAATACCGCTTTTTAGCTCACCTGAGACGAAGTCTCCGGTGGAGCTATAGTCATCACTCCTCGTCCGTCGTCCGTCCGTCCGTCCGTCTGACCGTCCGTCCGTCTGTCCGTCCGTCCGTCAACAATCATCTTCTTCTCCAGTATCATAAGGCCAAATGAGTTCATATTTGGTGTGGATGTTCCCTGCTTGACTCAGACTCAGATTTGTTAAAATAAGGTCACTGAGTCAAATAGTTGCGAAGCTAGGGCCATAACTCTTTCCCCCCATAGTAATTCTTAAAACAACTTCTTTTCAAGAACAATCAGGCCTATTTAGCTTATATTTGGTATGGAAGGTCCTTGAGTGATTTGTTCAAATGGGGTCACTGGGTCAAATAGGGGCAGAATCAGGGACATAACTCTATTCTCCCTAGTAATTATTAGAATGACTTCTTCTCCAGAATCATCAGGCCGATTTAGCTAATATTTTGTATGGTGGGTCCTTGTGTGACTGGGGTTCAGATTTGTTCAAATGGGGTCAGTGTGTCAAATAGGGGCCGTGTCAGGAACATAACTTTAAATTTTTTTTTTTTAATTTAAAAAAAAAATATTGTTAAATTTAAATCCTTGCTCAATTCAAAAAACAAATCACAATTCAAAATGAACCAATACAAAAATATTTTTTTCATTTTAACCCCTGATGTTTTGTATTTTTTTAGACACAAAACACCCCATTCCACCCCTTTCCCTCCTCACCCCTCTACACCCCTGTCCCCACTACCACCCCCCCCCCCCCAATCTGCGCCGCCCTGCACCCACTGCAGTCAAGAAAAAATTAATTAGAAAAACTGACACCTTGTAACATCCATAAAGTATGGTATTAGCCCCAGACAGAAAGAGTTAATAACAGTCATCAATTCAGATGTTATCTAGCTGGCTGACAGCTAGGTGTAAACAGTCATGCTCTGTGTGTATCATTAACATATCATATCAAAACAAAATGCTGTATGTCTGACATTTGCAGAATGAGGTCCCCAGAGGGTGAATTTAGTGATGCTACTCTGCACAGTAGGCTAGCATCACCAAATAAACTCTCCAGGGACCTCATTCTGCTTAGGCCTCATCTTCAGGGAAGTATACAGGTCTTAAATTGACATTTCTACTTACTTTTTCCCTTCTATTCAGTTTCTATATTCCCTAATTTGCTGTCAGAAGATAAAATTGATAATTGAAGTGCCCAATGGGTGCACATCACATCACCAATTAACTGGACAACTTCAATCTGTTCCTATGTCTCCCATGGCAGTTGAGGCCTAAGCATAATGAGGTCCACAGAGGGTGAATTTGGTGATGCTAGCCCACCTTACAGGCATTGCAGCACTAAATTCACCCTTTAGTGACCTCATTCTGCAAAAGTCAGACACTATATTCAGGCTTGGCTGTTCCACTATTATATTCTTAACCACCACCTATCCAGTTGTACTCATTATACCCTGATTTGCAAAGAAAACTTGGGGGGGGGGTATATTGGATTGAATTTGTCTGTCAGTATGTCCTCCCGTTTATCCCTCTGTTGGGATGTTTCCATCCGTCCATCAATTTTGTTCTTCTCCACATACATATTAAAGACCGAAATGGTTTATATATTTTGACTCACATTCAGATTTGTTCAAATGAGTTCATCAGGTCATATAGGTGAGAAGCCAGGGCCATAACTCTTTCCCTCCATAGTAATTCTTCAGAAACCATCAGGCCTATTTAGCTTTTGGTATGGAGGGTCCTTTGGTGAGTGGGGTTCAGATTTGTACACGTGAGGTCATTTTTAGGAAACTTTTGAGGAAAATCAGTTTTCTTCAACTCTTAAAATCTACCGTTTGAAATTTCTAGATGAATAGATCTCATAGATGGGGATTCACATTTGTTCAAATAAGGGCAGAGATAAGAGATTTAACTCTCAACCACCCACCCTACCTGTATGTATGCTGTTTGATACTGGTATAATAATATATAGATTCCTATTGATTTCTAAGCTGCCTGGGTGGAGGCAATGA
This sequence comes from Siphonodentalium dalli, assembly GCA_032622095.1. Classification (NCBI taxonomy): domain Eukaryota; kingdom Metazoa; phylum Mollusca; class Scaphopoda; order Gadilida; family Siphonodentaliidae; genus Siphonodentalium; species Siphonodentalium dalli. Next base: position 19,738,404 of record CP136065.1, read on the forward strand.
GGCTGTAGATTTGATTTTTCAACCAGTAACAGTCCACATTTTCCTACTTCGGGTTAAACTGTTTGACCGAAATCGCCACAAATGTTAACAGGTCTATTTTGCTGATATTTAGTATGAAGGGTTCTTTGGTGTCTGGTATTGAAATTTATTCAGATGTGGTCACCAGGTTAAATAGGGTGGGACCAGGGACATAACTGTATGTCTCTATAGTCATTCTTAAATTGTCTTCTCAAGAGAGGTTGGACTATTTAGCTTACATATAGTATGGATGATCCTTTAGTGACTGATATTCAGATTTGTTAACATCAGGTCAACCTGTTAAGAAATGACGGGGGCTATGGGGAGTTAACAATTTTGTGTTAAAAAAATCATTGAAATACCAAATTCATTAAAACATCTTCCTTGGAACTACCTAACTGATTAATCTGACATACATGTATGGTGTTTTGGGTCCATGGATAAATGGGCTTCAAACATGTCTAAATGGTTTTATAAAAAGGTGCTTGTGAGATTGGAAATTTCCAAAAATTGAGAAAGTTTGAGATGTCGGTTGTGAAATTCCAACCCAAGACTTGGGAGTCTGGAGCCCGGTCGGGAGGGGACTTGTTGAGCTGGAGGAGGGGGGTGATCAGTAGTGAACAGTGGGCAATTTCATGGTGGATATTCACCTTGAAATTACCCACTGTACACTACTGAAGCCTCTCTAGCCACATATCGTGTTTAGATCTACTTTTTTCAAAGTGCTTATGAAAAGTTCTGACTATTGTGGTCTCCAGAGTCCCAGTCTCATCAGTCTTTGCAGTCTGGTGAGCGACCCCACAGTCTTTGACTGTCTTGTTTAAAATCACCTTTAGATGAAATTGTAATCCCTCAATAATTATAATCCGATGCACAATCTATCTTTTTATTATTGATGAAAAAGAGTCAGTGCATGTAGTGCCACCTTTTGTTATTTTTATTATTCTAGATTTATTTGGATTGATACATAATCTCCATTTTAGGCAATATTCTTCAAATGAATTAAGACAATTTTGTAAACCTTTCTTTGACCTACTGATCAAAACTAGGTCATCAGCATAAAGTAGACAATTAACATTTTTAGCATATAGGCTTGGTGGGTCAAAATCCTTGTATGTATGTTTCACAATGACCAAACTTTGCTGAGATGGCATAAAGTGTGCTAATATAGTATAACTTTATCCATTTCATTTTCTATTATTATTATGCTGCCATTGGTTTCTAAAATGCTAATATGTTTAAGTAGTATAATTATTTTGGGGGAGAAGTGAATGCAGCAACGTCACTATAAAGTTCCCAAGATTAAATGATACAGTCAATTGCATATCACTTAATGTAATTGCATATTTTAGGTATTTGTATAAAAATAGCCTACAGAACCAAGGGCGGATCAAGGGAAAGACTCGCCCCCCCCCCCCCCCCCTTAAGGCACATTGTGTAACGGAGCACACATGTTGGCACATGCAGACTGCTCTGTATGGTTGTCTATGCGGTTGACAGATACTCCAAATAGTTTTCCGCTGAATCTAGCTCAAGTCAAGTAGGCAAATAAAACGACAAAAAAAAATGCATAGTTTAAATGAAGTCATGTCTGGAAGTACCACATTTGAAGTCTGGCACCTGTAGAGAATGTCCCAGGGGCGCACTATTTGGTCGTTAAACATTAAAGAAAACTGCATGAGATTGAGTTTTAGTCCGACCAAAATGACCATAAAAGGCTGATGCAATGAAGGAGCTAAACATCCTGGGTGTACGCTAAATGTATGTCCTAAAAGCTGGGCACTATATACATTCACATTTCATTTATTCAAAATGGTTGAAAGTGGATAACAGTGATGTTTTTCTTTAGTTCATATGTATAGTGTGTGTAATTTAAAAAAAAACAAAAGAAAATAATTATCACTAAAACCTATCTCTCTGGCAAGGCGGGAGGGTGGTTATGTTTATATATATTTCAAACTAGCATACACAATGATATAGTAATACCGATGGTGTCATTCTCACAAGGCTTCGGTCACATTCGTAGCCAGCTTTTTAAATCGATCACAAATGTAGCCAGCTTTTCGCTGCCGATCACATCTGTAGCCAGCTTTTCTAATTTCATGCTTTATATGGCGCGAAATATAACATCACTGCGTTCGTGACTAAAATATCGACGTCATGCTCCAAAACTGACTTCGTTCATCAACTTATATTGGAATATAATTCGAGCATCTAACGATATTGATCGGAAACCTCAAGTTATTAGATGAACTAATATCAAATTAAAATTTATATTGTTTTTCATTCATCAACTCAGAAAAAATGAGACTAACCTAATCTTGTTCATTGAGGCTCGCATGAATATTAAAAGCTGGCTACAAATGTGATCGCCGTAGAAAAGCTGGCTACATTTGTGATCGATTTATAAAGCTGGCTACGAATGTGACCGGAGCCTTGTGACAATGACCCCATCGGCTATAGTAATTGATCCAATATTCAAGAGACTGGTCTTCTGGCTAAGTATGCTGACCATCCAATGTATAATGTGGAAGTATATATGTAGAAATAACCCAAACTTATTACTGATTACATGAGGTGGATTAACTGAGGTAATTGCCCACATATACAGTAATGCTCCAATATACAGTAATGCTCTAAATAATCGACTCCTTAACCACAGCAGAATTATGGGTAACTTTTCAGGATTTAGTCGGAAATATGGCTTGTTGCCATTCATCGGAAAGCTCTCGCCGATTATTTAGAGCATTACTGTATATTGGAGCTTTCGTTTATGTTAGGTTGGCCAACTGGGCTACTCCCAATCAGCAAATGATCATATGCCAGCCCACTTCATATAATCGTGAAATTATTTTATGATAGTTTATCAATCTGTGCATGTGGTACCGTCCTACATTTTTCAGACCTGAGCATATAAAGCATATAGTCCCGCTATCGGCAAGAGAATGTGTGTTTTGGGTTATTTAACATTGTAAGTTTCTTGCATTTGAAAAATGCAAAAAAAAACAGGTGTATGCCAGAATTTGCAATTGGACCCGTTAAATATTAAAAAAAATTCCCAGTGGAAATCCCACGGACCCTCACCAGAGGGAGGGCGATAATTCCCTCTCGCACTCTACCCCAATTCATTGCTATGCAGCTCAGATGATGCTTCGCATAGTTACATACCCACATCGTATATACAGTAATGCTCTAAGTAATTGACTTCTTAACCATAGCAGAATTATGGGTAACTTTTCAGGATTTAGTCCGAAATATGGCTTGTTGCCATTCATCGGAAAGCTCTCGGGGCAACAGCCATATTTCCGACTAAGTCCTGAAAAGTTACCCATAATTCTGCTGTGGTTAAGAAGTCGAATACTTAGAGCATTAAGGCCCTCATACCTGTCATTTGCAGAATGAGGTCCCCAGAGGGTGAATTTAGTGATGCTATCCCGCATAGTAGGCTAACATCACTAAATCCACCCTCTGGGAACCTCATTCTGCATGGCCTCATCAGCTATGGGAGACATAAACTCAGTTTGAAGTTCCCAAATGGTGAATATTGTGATGTACACCCATTGGGAACCTTGATTATGCAATGTTTCATCTGCCAATTTTGGGATATAGAGAAACAAAACTAAATAAGAAATAGAATCTATGTGAAGAATAACGAAACTTTCGAGAGAAGATGAGGCATAAGCAGAATGAGGTCTCCAGAGGGTGAATTCAGTGATGCTGGCCCGCTATGTGGGATAGCATCACTAAATTCACTCTCTGGGGACCTCATTCTGCAAATGACAGGCACAATAAACTCAGACTTGATACATCCCCACAACAATGTCAGGGTGTATAACCGCCTGACCCTGGTTTACTGACCAATCAAATCCATGCTCATTCCACCCAGAGTATAATAGGACAGGCACAATCCAAAACTACCTAAGCCATCCCTGACGAAGATAAACAATTATCGAAACTGCTAGACCACTTATAGGATATATCTGTGATTGAGATCCTCCCTGGAGGACTATCCTCGTTTTATTTCACCTACATATTATACCCCCTTTAACCCTTTACCCAACAGAACGGCCCTGTGCCAATGCATTCTCTTATATATGCGAGTCGACCATAGGTCGCCTCGCATATATAAGAGAATGCATTGGCTTAACACATTAAAAATTATAAAATTGTTAAAGAATGTAAGAAAAAATGGTAAAAAGTGTTAAAAAAAGATTTTTTTTAGGCCAATGCATTCTCTTATGTATGCGAGGCGACCTATGGTCGACTCGCATATATAAGAGAATGCATTGGCACAGGGCATAACTGTAACCATCACAATGTGGTCGATGAACCGGTTCCAATGATATCCATATTTGTATGGTGTTATTGAGACAGACCGAAGATATTTTAGGCTGTTGAAGCTTTATTTGGGCGTTTTTGGCCGGTTTGTTGGGTAAAGGGTTAATATCTCTCACCTACAGGCATTCACTCCACGCAACTCATGTAATTTAATTTCTTGATTGACAGGTTGCGATATCTTCAGAATGACGTCATCGCTGGTCTAACAGTGGGTCTCACAGTGATTCCACAAGGCTTGGCATATGCTAAGATTGCCAACCTCCCACCTGAGGTAAATATTACATGTATCCTTCTATAACGCTGTATTTTAAGTGAAATATTTTTTGGTGAATTCACTGTAATATGGTGTGACATTGACAGCTCGTTTGAACATGGGGTCCGAGCCATCAATGTCACACCATGTAACTGTTAATCAACCACAACGTATACCCCACTGGACAAAACAAGTGTCCATTGGCACCGCGGTGTATTTGCCATTCGGCCGCGGTGTCAAGAGTTTGTAACTGCAGTTGAGCACTGCGGCCGAACGGCAAGTACTCCGCGGCCGAACAGCAAGTACACTGCGACCGAAAGGCAACTACACCGCGGCTGAACGGCATGTACACCGTGGTTAGATTTCTGGTTTGTATCGTCTTTTTTCAGTTTAATGAACGTACACCGCGGCAACTACACCATGGCCGATCAGCAAGTACACCGCGGCCCAACTGTAGTTAGCCGGTGGAGCCGCGGTGTAGTTGCATTTAAGCCACGGTGGCAATGCTAACCGCACCGCGGTTAAGTGGACACTTGTTTTGTCCAGCAGGGTATGTTTTGCCGAAAGTCCTGGTCATTCATAGCAATTTGAGATATACTCTGCCAAAATGATCAGCACAATATGTTGAAATCCGTCTCTCCCAAACATTCAACATAAATGACATCATGAAGAAACAGTCCTGCAAAGCAGGATGGAATGATTGTCTTGGTTTCCCTTATCCCTTCTCGAATTGTGCCCATGTTGGAGTTTGAATAGATCATGCCATGAATCTTAACTCTGGCTAATACCTGTAGAGATCATATTCCACCAGTACAAAACCTGGGAACTTTTTGTAGTTTTGACATGGAATCTTATCAAGTTGACAAAGTATCGCTGGGAATATATTTCTCAGTTATTTCCTGTTCCTTAGTGATGTAATTCACTGTCGATGAAGGTCCCAATTTGAAATTGCACGATTAAAGTGACTTTGTGAGTGATTTTGCTTTGTGTAGCTTACAATTATGGAATTTCTCCTGGGTAATTAATTTAATGTTTGTTGCGATATCGGCTCACAAAAGACACATAAAAGCATGAAATCTTGAGCTGGGACCACAACCTAATGTGAAGTAGAATATTGAGGAACACGTATTAACAAACAAATATATTCCCTGCCTTGTTTGTTCATTGTTATAAAGTTCCCTGTCAGAACATCAAAAAGTTCCAGGTTTTGTACTGATGGAATACGATCTCTACAGGCGTTAGCCTGAGTAGAGATTCATGGCATGATCTTGAGTTTAAAGTGTGACACAAAGCAGATATATTGTCAATACTGTACATTGAAGTTCCTCCGAAATAATTTTATGCGACCATTGGATTACAATTACAATCACCATGCCACTGTCACATAGGTGTTGTAAGTATAATTTCCATGTGTCCATCAACAATTTCCTTTAGCACACCCTACAGGCAGCATCCATCTTTTTATCCATCACCAAACTTGATATGTATCTTTGGGGTGACCTCGAGATATGGGAGCCATCAAATTTAGGATTTTTCCGAAATTTGTTGGAAAACAACGCCACAAGCAGCCATTTTGAATTTCACATTTGAATTCATCTGTACACCCTGCAGTCCATATTTATTGGAGACATTTTTAAATGAAAACAATTTCATCTACACGTACAATACAATGCCTCTGCTAAAACATTTTGACTTTCTTTATACTTAATCATTCTATTGACTATTCAGCATAAAATTAACTCCTCTCCAAGTTGAGCTACAGTTTTATTGATGTTTTTATTTTTTACAGTATGGACTCTACAGTGCCTTTATGGGATGTTTTGTATACTGCTTCCTTGGAACAGCTAAAGATATTACCCTCGGACCAACAGCCATCATGTCTCTCATGACGGCAGCGTTTGCTACTTCACCAGTGAATGATGATCCGACGTATGCCATCCTTCTTACCCTGTTTACAGGGTGTATTCAGTTTCTCATGGGAATTCTAAATTTAGGTGAGCTCACACCTATAATTAATGAAAAATAAACGCATAAATTTGTATGGCATAGACATTGTTAAAATACACAAAAACATCCTTCAATATTAAAGATGCATAATCGGATTAAGGGCCCCTCAATTACTATTTATTTGGGTTTGGGGTAGTGATGGGCGGTTAACCGAGAAAACAACTCGGTTTCGGTTTTTAACAATAAACCGAAAACCGACCGACGCAATTCTGCTCAAACCGACATTACGTTTTTTTTTTATATGTTTATTTTTCACTTAAATCGACTTATTATACCTCCCCAGGTACTTATTAGTTGATATTGTTATCAAATTATCGTCCTCTCTGATCAATATTATATCGGAATGTGTCCATTTCGTCTCAGATATGTGTTGTTATAATATCGTAGGCGACTGTTTTTGTACTTTTTCAAAACATGGCCGAACAAAATAACGAACAGGGTTCAACAAAAAGCCTTGTTTGGAGTTATTTTACGCATCTAACTGGAGACGACTCCAAAAAATGTCGCTGCTTAATGTCATAAAAACGTCGTATCAGAGCATGCAAATACCAGCAACCTGGCCCAACAGTCGAAAACTAAACCAAGTAAATGGTATGAACACTTTGATCGTCTGGACATTCCGATGTGACGTAATCTGGGCAAACCATGTGCAGCTTGTAAACTATGTCGCAACATCAATCACAGACATCAAAGCGATCACACCGCAGTCATTGAATGTGGGTCAATCATGCACGTGTCAAGAATTGTTACACAGTCAGGTCAAGGACGCCCACTGTTTGTGAATTTGCTGTTTGCGGTTGAATTCTCAGATACTATAATGCATATAATATGATAAATATGTTTTAAACATGTCAGAAAGGGATGAACATTGAACAGTGAAGATGGGGGTGTTTATTTTTTTAAATACCGAATTGTATCATCTTTATGATCTTATCGCATTGGATTCATTTTGCGTCGGCATTTTGTCCCGTTGTTTACCGGTGATCGCAGTTCCTTCCTCAAATATTCAACGTTATTGGGACATTATTGACTCTAATTACAGTTATTTTGAAAGTATATACTCAAATTGTATGTATTTCAGTATAATTTCACTAAAAAAACGAAAACCGAACCGAAACCGAGGTTTTTTCTCCCAAAAAAAACGAAACCTAACGTAAAAAATCAAAACCGCCCATCTCTAGTTTGGGGGTAAAAATTTGATTCGAGGTACCCACCAATCATAGCTCAGAGTTATTAGATTTCGATTTTTGAAATCTATATTTTTCACCATCGAGACTTATTAGTGGCCCAGTAAAAAGTCGACGAGCCAAATGTCTCAGACAAAATTGCGGATGAAGATGGATAACTCTAAAATCAAGAGGTTTGTGTGTTGATAATAAGGCAAAATTTCGTTGAACAACATGTACATAAATTACACGTTTCGGGCAATTTTATACTGTAGTTTACAGTGGTTAGCATTATTTTTGGGCAATTAATCGATTCTGATAACTGAAGCGGCATTTCTAAAAAATGTTGTTGTTGGAATCGGATTATATGGGGACCATCGAATCGGATTGAGTATCTTTAAAATGAGTACAAAGTACCATAATAGAGACCCATACCGCTTATGGGAAATGGAGACATGGACACACTCTATCAGAGACGATCATTGGAATTTTTGCTCGCCGAACGTATTAAAACTCCCTCTTTTGAATGTTAATATATGACTAGTAAAACCTTCTATTATTGGGCTCATGTGTATAATCTTAATTATTTTCTGGTATTGAAAATGTACCAATGATGGTTTTATGATGTAAAATTGGATAGAACATCTTTATACTGTGATATATAATTTCCACAAGGGTATTCATGGTTTCTGCAGAATATCTACACCTAAATGGGCAGGTCTCGTTTGGTTTATGGTTTCTGCGTAGTTTCAGCTGCTAGGCCAAATCACACTGTTGCCTGTTTTACAGTGGAGGAAAGTCCGTACAGATGATTAATTTCACTGGAAAGTCACTACACGTAAAAACTACCGACCCCCAGAAAACAACTGACGAACTTGCCCACAGATCTGGTTACATTTCCTGTGCATGGATAACAAATCTGTGCTTCGCCATTGCTGCATGTTTTTAGGCTTATGTTGGCCTAATGTACTTTGCACCTCACCAACTGAACCACCTGTGGCCCCCCGGACAGGCCTGGTATAAACATCTGAGAGATCAATATTTGTATTACACATCATTGGAAAACATATTCGGACACATTCCATATATCAAAGTATCTAGGTGGGTAGAATATAGGTTGCGTGATGAAAAGATTACTTTCTATGAATATCCATATCTTTAATTTAATTATTTAAGTAGACGTATAGGTTCGAATATCGTATAGATGGTGGTTTGTAGTCAACACCTTTATCACCTATATATTAATATTCAAAAAGCTTTCGGCTTTTACTTTCCTTGATTTCATTAATGGTGTCATTTGATATGAATTGTTCTGACTGTTTTCTACGTTGACTCGGTCCCATGTGATTTCTTATTCAGGTATTATTGTCGACTTTATATCATATCCTGTTATCAACGCATTCACGTCTGCTGCAGCTATCACCATAGCATTCGGTCAAGTTAAGGTACGTAGTTACTCAACGCTAATCACCATTTTTTATTTGATGAAGTCAGTTCAAGTGACATACTTCTTCAAACCTTGCTCAAACATTGGACTGGGCAGTACAGAGATGAATAAATAATCTTTTAGCCTCAAATTAAGCCTGGTTATTGCTCACTGTTGTCATGTTCCAGGAAAGGTAATAGGTTGATATATGTGACCCGCCATATCAAATCCAGTCGGAAGTCGGAATGTTTTTTACCCTATGCCAATGCATTCTCTTATATATGCGAGTCGACCATAGGTCGCGCATATATAAGAGAATGCATTGGCCTAACAATTTTTTACAATTTTAATAATTGTTTCTTGTATTCTTTAACAATTTTATAATTTCACCCATACAGAGCCCCAGTCAAACATGAGCAGACGACACTCTTCTATATGCTTCTATATATGTGTGGGGCTCCCTGCAGGGTAATGGATGTTTTTTATTTTATGTCCTAAAAATTGTCAGAAACATTTATTTAAAAAAAATGATAAAAAATTGTTAGGCCAATGCATTCTCTTATATATCTGAGGCGACCTATGGTCGACTCGCATATATAAGAAAATGCATTGGCACAGGGTAAAAAAATCCCGACTTCCGACTGGGTTTGATATGGCGGGTCACATATACTATTTGTATATTCCTTGAAAAGACTGTTCGAAGTCAAGAAGTGATATAAAACTATTAACAATAGAGAGACAAATGCTCTTTATTTTGAGACATCACAACCATTTCGGAAATGATCATTTTCCTATAGGTGACAATTCAATGTATTCTCTTATATATGAGAGGCATCCTATGGGAGACTCGCATATATAAGAGAATGCATTGGCACAGGGTTTTCCTACAATTTCAGGAAGCTCCTGTCATGAAAGGGTTAATGCCCATCTCTACAGATACAATAATGATTTAATTAATCGACTCCTTAACCACAGCAGAATTATGGTTAACTTTTCAGGATTTAGTCGGAAATATGGCTTGTTGCCATTCATTGGAAAGCTCTCGCCGAGAGCTTTCCGATGAATGGCAACAAGCCATATTTCCGACTAAATCCTGAAAAGTTACCCATAATTCTGCTGTGGTTAAGGAGTCGATTAATTAGAGCATTACTGTAGCTAGTGACAGGTACATTGTTGGTGGACATTGGACACCTTTCACATAATGAACTACTACTGATAAGAATTACGAATTGGGTACTACATCACTAGAATTTTTTTTATTTCTATCAGTTATTGTTTTGTCATATCCGTAGTTACAATTACGGCGTCCGGTTTTCAACAAAACTCACAAATACATCATAAAGTGATAAGTTTGACATTGTTTCTCTCTGCTCTGTCCTCAATGTGGGAGTTGATTCTGATATTGTGTCCTTAAATAGTATCACCACATGGCCTTAATTTCTATCTCTCTCTTTGTAAAAAAGAAACGGACAATCATTAATATATATAGGTCTAGTTTATATGTCGCATTGGTTTTCAACATTTTTCCGTGGAACAACGAAAAAACTGTTATGTTAGATTTTATATATTGCTGTTGTAACTGGAGGTCTGGAACCCTGAATATATCTTTGATAATGTTATTTTTCAGCATATATTAGGTGTCAGTAACATTCCACGAGATTTCCTCAACGCTGTTTATTATACCTTTGCTGCCATTCCAGACACAAAGTAAGACATGAATAATATATGAGCATCAAGTCGCTTCCCAGATCCCAATGGTGAATTCACAATGTACACTCCCAATGATGTATTCACAGGGCAAGGATGGATTCACTTAAGGATTATATATTTTTCATATAAATGTAATTACACAGATGCATTATCCAATTAAGTGCCCCTCAATTACTATTTGGGTCTTAGATATTTGACAATCTGACCAAATTCCGTTGAACAAATGTTGATAAATAAAACGTTCAGGCAATTTTATACTATAGTTGACAGTGGTTTGCATTATTTTTGGACTATTAATCGATTCTGACAACTGAAGCAGCATTTCGAAAAATGTTGTTGTTGTTGGAGTCTGATTATATGGGGACCATCGAATCGGATTGAGTACCTTTAAATGTAATTATACAATTTATAAAGGCACACAAACTTATAAATGCTAAATATGAAAGATATCAACTTGAAAATGCATTTTGAATTGAAAATATTGTTTGTATTGGGAACTTTATAATAACGCTGTGTGTTGAGCAAAATTCCTATACTCGACGTTCACTTCCGCCCTAATGTGATTATCCTGTTTAAATAGAATTTCGGAAAACATTGGTCAAATATCACAAAAGAAAATAAAGTGCATGTAATTAGGGCTGCAATGATTCACCGCTGTTTCGGTGAATCGCGGTGCGATACATGGTTGTTCCGGTACTTTTTCGTACTGTATTTTTGTAGTCTGAACACTTTTCATTGGCTGTAACCACAATAACTCCATAGTTTCCTGTTCTGCTAACCAATCAAAATTCTTGTTCTTCCGTTTTATTGAGGGTCGATGTCTTGATGACCTTTGAAATTTAATATCAATAACATGTCGGAACTATCAGACCATGATAAAATTGCAAGTTTTGAACCGACCATAGGTGAGGCAACCGCAAAAATTGTTGTGCCACCGACGAAATTTAAATCGCCTGTATGGATACACTTCAGTTTTCGTGTCTTTGAGAAAGACTGTGTGGAAAATCGACAACACCAAAACAAATTGCAAATTATGCAAAGATTGTAAACTGGTCCAATTTTAAGTCTGCAATGTATTGCAATACATATCGTATCATTGCAAAAAATTGTGATACGTATCGAATCGTGAAGTGGGCGTATCGTTACAGCCCTACATGTAATTATATGGCAATGTTGCACACACATTAATGTATATGAATTCTCAGTAACATTTGTGAATTTTTCACTTGCAAAGTTAAAGAATCTTCTGATGTTCACCTATTTTTTTTCTACAAGAATATATTATGTCAATCAATATAACAACAGAGATGTTGATTTATGATGTTACATCTGAAATGTCATTATAATTTAACTTCGATCACATGTTTTAGCGTCCATCTTCAGCCCATGGGGTTTCGGTACCATAGACACAGGCCTGAGAAACAAGTAATTTACTTTACATGGCCTTATGACTAAACTGTAATTAAGAACAATGATTGTTATGGTATTCCATTAATCAGAACTGCGAGTATAAAAATATCATTTACAATTTTTCCTGAAAAACGTTTTGCCTTTTCTTCATTTCAGTGTCTGGGATCTCATCCTGGGGCTTTCAAGTTTGATTCTTCTCCATTTCTTAAAGGTATGCATACCACCCAGATTGTCAGATAATGAACACATAGTAGTGATATTGTGTGTAAACTATGTTCTTAAAGGTATGTATACCCAGATTGTTAGATAATAAATATATAGTAGTGATATTATATGTAACTATGTTCACAGTGTATTTTCCTAACACATTTGCACCATTATCTTTATTGTCAATTCAAATGCTCCTTCATGAGTTTAACCCTTCCAAAACTAGATACATGCTGATAAGCAGATACTTGATTCATGTCCAGTTCCTTGTTAGATCAACTTGACGATGTAAAGTTTGAGCTGTAACCATGGGTTGGTGTTATTTTTTCATTGACTGTTCTGCATAACATAAACCAATTTAAGCTAAAGTGTCATTGACACTCATCTTTTGTGTTGAAATGATTTCAAAATTTACATTCCGGAGTTATTCCACTCTGTTGATCTTGAAATTGTGGTTATACTATAGACTTACTATATTTCATTTCATATAACACCACATGGGTTTCCAAAATATTATTCATATCTGAATTAAACTTGTGCATCCCATCCAATTTGGCGCAAATGGAAGTGGTCATAACACCATTTAGTCTTACCTTTTTGCTGCATATTATTAGAATTCATAGGAAACTTGAAATGAACTATCATATAAGAACAGGTGATATTATATATGGAATTTATCACCTACTTTACAGAAAATGAGAACATATGATTGGAGGGATCCTCCTGGTTACCATGTGACTGGTGTTCAGAAAGCTGCCAGAAAAATCATCTGGTTTGTGGGAACAGGTATGTATATCAAGTTTGTACCATCAGCCTTACACCATCAGTATGGGCCTGCTTCATCCCTGATTTAATGGATCATTCTACAGCTGTCAATCAAATAATTATTAATTAATTCACTGTATGTTATACAGTTTAGAAGAATACACAATACAAGTGCGACCCCTTATGATGTAACGTTGGATCAGAAGCAATGTCAGATTCCCAACCAGTGCATAATCTCACACAACAGATTAACCACACTCATCAAAATCCCCTATACTGCTCCACACTCATCAAAATCCCCTATACTGCCAACACGATATATCATAATCTCACTCCTCACTTCCCTTTATCATATCCGACAACCACCTTAGGCCAAATAAAAAAAAGGGTTTTGGTTCTCAGACCCCGCTGCATTGAATAAAAAGGGCCGCATTAGGGATTTTTATTGCAATGCCTGATGTTATGGCAAAAAAACTTACGAAAAAATAAATTTGAAAAAAATTTATCAACATGTCCATAGCAGATATGTGTTGAATATTAGTGTGCATTGAGCTCTAACATGTAATGTGTTAAAAAGTGACTTGCAGGCTTACAACATGAAGTAGATGACTACAATTAAGAAAATGATTAGCTGATCCTCATGCTCTTCTTACAATTAGTCATTGTGAACAACTTACACTAATTGTAACTTTATACAATTGAAAGGCACAGGACTAAATTCAGGATCACATATTAGAATGGGCAGGTATCAGTTTTTAGACAACAATAACAGTAGTTAATGTCAGGGGCATTATATATTGTTAGGTAATCCCAGTCATACACTGGTAGTACAATGTCATTTTTATATAAGACTAAATGAGTTTATATGCATATAACAGTTCCCTCTACCTTTCTGGTTATTACTAGACAGAGGAAGGTATCTTTGTCCATGCTTACTATGCGCAGAAAAAAATATTATTCCCCAGTTGAAGTTGGTGATGTTCACCAGACCTGTTCAGTTTTTAAAATGTCAATCCGGGAGATTTTTGTCATAGATATGCCCAAATATGTTCTTGTTTCAAAAATCATTTTTATGAAGATTTATACAGTTTTTAGCTCACCTGAGACGAAGTCTCCGGTGGAGCTATAGTCATCACTTCTCGTCCATTGTCCGTCCATCCGTCCATCCATCCATCAACAATTCTTTGAACATCTTCTCCAGATCCATAGGACCGAATGGGTTAATATTTGGTGTGGATGTTCCCTAAATGACTCACATTCAGATTTGTTCAAATGAAGTCACCAGGTCAAATAGTTGCGAAGCTAGGACCATAACTCTTTCCCACAATATTAGTTCTTAAAATGACTTCTTCTCAAATTCCATTGGGCCGAATGGGTTCATATTTGGTATGAATGGTCCTTGGGTGACTGGGGTTCAGATTTGTTCAAATGAGGTCACTGGGTCAAATGTGGGCGGAGCCAGGGACATAACTAAAAAAGAAAAAGAAAATTCAGATTAAACCCATTGCTTAATTAAAAAATATATATATTCAGATTGAACTCCTTGCTCAATTTAAAAAAAAAATTACATTTTAAATTAATTTTTTTTTTTATTTATATCAATAATATATTTTTTTTTAGTTAATTATTAAAGACACAAATATACAAAGAAGCCCATCACCCTTGCCCATTGGTGCTTCTAGCATCCCTGTTATCAAACACTTGTTTTAAATTTATTTCACAGTCACAATACAATACACCATGTGCATATGCTAGAATGCTATCTCTTACAATGAAAGTCAGTAAGGCCAGTCTGCTCTGTTGATAATTATCCACATGTCAAATCTGACAGCGCAGTATCAACAAGCAGACAGCTCTCTCTAGCCAGAACAGAGAGGTTTTGTTTTGGTAATTAATTTTGAAGTTGAATGTCTAATGTATTCCCAGGAGCCTTCAGTCTCTACTCATATGAACTATTACTGGTTACAGGTAAAGGAATTTGTTCAAATGGTGGGTCTGTTGAAATAGGTCATTTATACAGTTTTAACACTTCCTTTCAGTGAATTAATTTCTATCCTATGAATGGTTCTGTAGTTCTGTGTGTACCACCTTTTGTTGATTGAGACTGTTTCTAATGGAGACAGCTTTATAAGTTTAAGAATCAGCCACTCACTCCAAAAACTTTAACCCCCTCCATAAGACAAACTAATTAATTTGTTGAGTTCAAGTTTGGTACTGATTATAGTTTTAAGCTCACTTGAGGCCAAGTCTCCGGTGGAGCTACCAGGTATAGTCATCACTCATCGTCCATCCTTCCATCAAAAATTGTTTAAACATCTTCTCCAGACCCATAAAACCGAATGGATTCATATTTGGCATGGGTGTTCCCTAGGTGACTCATATTCAGATTTGTTAAAATGAGATCACCAAGTCAAATAGTTGCGAAGCCAGGGCCATAACTCTTTCCCTCCATAATAATTCTTAGAACAACTTCTTTTCAAGAACCATTGGGCCTATTAAGCTTATATTTGGTATGGAGGGTCCCTGGTTTACTGAGGTTCAGATTTATTTAAATTGTGTCACTGTGGCAAACATGAGCAGAGCCAGTGTCAATATCTTTAAAAAAAAAAAATTATTTAGATTTTTAGATTTAACTCCTTTCTCAATTTAACAAAAAAATATTTTGAAATGAACAAAAAAACATTTAGATTTTACTCCTTGCTCAATTGTTTCAGAATTTTTTTTTTCTTATTAAAAAGATAATTTATTACGTTATAACAACGTGCTGACTATTGTAGTCTTCAGAGTCCCAGTCTTCTCTGTCTTTACAGTCTGGTGAGTGACCCCACATCATTGACTGTCTTGTTATGTTTATATTTATGTTTATTTTATATATATATAGATCTAAATCAAATGGTAATGAATGTCCTGTTGGAAACTGTAAAAGATCTGCTGTAATTAAGTGGAAGATACCACCATTTATTGAAGAGAAAGAAGCAGACACTTCGTATAAACTAAGTGAAAATTCTCAGAATTCCACCGGATACAGCTGGATATGCATGAAATCGAAAGTACAAAATCGGAATAAATTACAAAATGGACTCGTCTTACTGTTTAACACCCAAAAAGAAATGCACACATTCCACAATTTATTAACAAAATTTTAAGAAGCAGAAACTTTGTTTAAATAATTGAAAACGAACCCGAGTTACAAAGGTTACAACCGGACATCTATGGGGGAAAACAAAGTACAACATGACCCGTCTTACAGTTTTACCCGCAATGCATACCACTAATCTGTTACTAAGAAATGTTCATCAATGAGGCCTAACAATACAGCTGCACACTTGTGATTATATGTATTGCATACTATAACAACGCCCTTTATGAGTGGCTTCACTAGGGTGTGAAAATCAATTAATTAATATCAGTCACAGTTCACCACTAATAAGAGTCTTCAATCAGAGGGAACATCAAAAGTAAATGTTGATGTGTGGGTATTTACGGTACCGGAAATAAGGAAATCCCTGTCATTTGGCGAATCCCCGCAATTACTATTATTATTATTATTATATCTTTATTTCCTCCAAAACGATGAAGATTTTTATAAAGAATATAACATATAACACATATTATCTCAAGTTGACAAAATACAATAACAATAAAGAACTAACTACATGTATGTACAATTGTGGATATACAATATGCTGATGAAAATGATTATGATGATGTTGACGATGATGGTGATGATGATGACAACGATGATGGTGGTGATGTTGAAAATGATGACGAACATGAAGTTCGGTGATAATGACGATGATGATTATGATGATAATGGTGATGATGATGACGATGATGATGTTGATGAAGATAATGACGATAATAATGGTGATGATAATGAGGAAGAGGAAGAAGAAGAAGAGGATGATGATGATGACGACGACGATGATGGTGGTGATGTTGAAAATGATGACGATCATGAAGTTCGGTGACGATGATGATTAAGATGATAATGGTGATGGCGTCGACATCGAAGATAATGTTGGTGATCATGATGACGATTATGATGATTGTGCTGGTGACAATTATGAAGATTGTGATGGTGATGATGATAATGATGGCGATGATTATGATGGTGGTGGTGATGCTAATGGTGACGGTGGTGATGATGATGTTGATGATGATGGTGGTGACGGTGGTGATGATGATAAACGGCATGATGAGGTAAGTATAGGTGTGTTAATACACCAAACATGACATGTAATATATACATATACTTGACGCTCACACAATGACAACGGAAGTGCTCAGAAGCTGCAATATGAGACGTGTCGTACATGTACATTGATGCATATATTTCATAAGAAATGTCGACTTTCAAGTGTGCACCCACTTGATAGATTTTGTTTTTCTTTACTTGGCGGTTTCAATGCTTCTTGAAATTAGCTTGGGGTGTCGTCAGGTTGAATAGTTCTCATTCCGCTCGCATTTGAGAGGGCGTTGAATGATAACCACAGTTGTGCCGTGTAGCTGACTATGTAGTTAAGCAAGCAATCGATATCATCAACATCATACTGTACTTGGCCAGTAACATTCGTAAGATGAAGGGATATTATATCATCGTCAGTTAGTTCGTCAACGGCAA
The DNA here is from genome assembly GCA_032622095.1 of Siphonodentalium dalli. Lineage (NCBI taxonomy): Eukaryota > Metazoa > Mollusca > Scaphopoda > Gadilida > Siphonodentaliidae > Siphonodentalium > Siphonodentalium dalli. Next base: position 19,756,328 of record CP136065.1, read on the forward strand.
TGAAGCAAGGTATACCGTATTTGTCGAGTAAGCCAAAGTTTACGGACAATGCATGAAATTTAACAGCTTTGATGTTCACCCATTAGTCACCTCGATTATGCATTTTATCTTCTGCAAATTAGGTGATATAGAAACTTCCCAGGAAAAGTAACAAAAAAAAACAATGTTTATTTGATACTATAGATACTTTCCAGAAGATGAGGCCTAAGCAGAATGAGGTCTCCAGATGGTTAATTTGGTGATGCTAGCCTACTGTGGGATAGCATCACTAAATTCACCCTCTGGGGACCTCATTCTGCAAATGACAGACACGCTATTTGCAGGCATGATGGGGGCTCTCAGAGAATATCCAATGAGTTATTTCTCTTTGTTTATAAAGAAATTACTTTTCATCCTTCTGAGCAGATGTCTTATCAGATCTCGATGAAATTTGGTAAGGAAGTTGGTCATGCTACCGTTGATGCCAACGTGCCATGTACAGCTATGATTTAATTAATCGACCCTCCTTAACGATGTTGACGACTGGTATTACCGCGGTACTCAACCACTTTCATGCGATCAACTGCAGTCAATTATACCGCCGCCGACCGCAGTACCACCTCACTATCCTGGTTTGACAGTATTCTTCATGCAATGTTTATATGAATTTAAATTTTTTTTTAAGTGGGCATTGTAACCACACCAGAGAATGTGTTTATATCTGGTGTGTTGTGAGCTGCATTGTAACCACACCAGAGAATGTGTTTATATCTGGTGTGTTGTGAGCTGCATTGTAACCACACCAGAGAATGTGTTTATATCTGGTGTGGTGTGAGCTGCATTGTAACCACACCAGAGAATGTGTTTATATCTGGTGTGTTGTGAGCTGCATTGTAACCACACCAGAGAATGTGTTTATATCTGGTGTGTTGTGAGCTGCATTGTAACCACACCAGAGAATGTGTTTATATCTGGTGTGTTGTGAGCTGCATTGTAACCACACCAGAGAATGTGTTTATATCTGGTGTGGTGTGAGCTGCATTGTAACCACACCAGAGAATGTGTTTATATCTGGTGTGTTGTGAGCTGCATTGTAACCACACCAGAGAATGTGTTTATATCTGGTGTGGTGTGAGCTGCATTGTAACCACACCAGAGAATGTGTTTATATCTGGTGTGTTGTGAGCTGCATTGTAACCACACCAGAGAATGTGTTTATATCTGGTGTGTTGTGAGCTGCATTGTAACCACACCAGAGAATGTGTTTATATCTGGTGTGTTGTGAGCTGCATTGTAACCACACCAGAGAATGTGTTTATATCTGGTGTGGTGTGAGCTGCATTGTAACCACACCAGAGAATGTGTTTATATCTGGTGTGTTGTGAGCTGCATTGTAACCACACCAGAGAATGTGTTTATATCTGGTGTGGTGTGAGCTGCATTGTAACCACACCAGAGAATGTGTTTATATCTGGTGTGGTGTGAGCTGCATTGTTGATGCAATTGCAATGATGGTCCATGACCAACTTTGTATTTTGAATAAACTGTAAACAATTTATTAATTGAAATATGTGCTTAGTTAACATGAAAATAAAGATGCCCCTGATAGTTTAGATATGGTATTTGTGAATTAAAAACTTAGTGATTGAAAATGGCGCCGGTCAAATGCTGACATGTTTCAAAATTTCTAGATTTAATTTGCTGTTATTGCGGTCACAAAAATATTAATACAGCGGTTACTTACTTGGTCCCCCAGTTAAAAATTATTACCGCAGTAAGACTACTGATGGATTCCGCATTTCAACTGCTATTGTTTGAAGTGATACCACATGAATGTGGTTGACTTGCGGTTCGACCATGGTCATTACCGGCCTACAACTGTATTAAAGGGGTCGATTAATTAGAGCATAGCTGTATTTATTTCTTAAATTAACACATTCCTAACGTGTTGTCAGGAGGTTATGTCATGCTTGTTGTTGAACCTGTCTTCCTTGTTTTTAGGTGCTAATGCTGTGATAGTGCTCTCATCTGCTGGGCTTGCCGCTTCGCTCATAGCGATGAACATAAACGATACCTTCACCCTTACTGGGGACATCAAAAAAGGTCTTCCACCATTCCGAGCTCCATCATTCAGTCTCACGACATCAAATGTCACCAAATCTGCTGGTCAGATGCTGCAGGTACGGTTACTATGCCGAAAGCATACATGCTTCGCACTGCCTCATAGCATGTAAATAATTTATATTTGGAAAAACTTAGTTTTCATTTGGCAAAATATTTGGCAAGCACGATCTACATTCCACCATTTCTCATGTACCATGTATTATAATGGCTGAGAATAAAGCATTACTTACTTACCACAAAGTTGAAATTGTCAATCAAAGCAAACATGTCATGAAAGCCCAACACAACAGTTCCATATCAGCGACTTATGCAAGTTATTATAAGTTAACACCTCTACCAACATGTAGTTAAACCTACTGCACATGCAATTGGAATGGGTATTGTGTATGATGGTGATGTTTATACAACTAATCCCCTTTGGTTATTTGTGGCCATGAGATGTATAGCCCTTCTGTAATTATAGTGGGAGTGACTTGTTTATCGTTTTATGATAATCTACTGGAGGGACATTGATTATTAACCCTTTCATTATGGGAGCTGTGCTGGAGCATCACTAAAGATCCTGTGGCAGTGCATTCTCTTATATGCGAGTCTTCCATAGGGAGGATATATAAGCAGACAACAGACTTGACGAAAGATAACACAACTGCTGGAGGACTCAAATTCACTTGTTGGAAATGTTCAGATAACAAGTCATTGGTTGATCTTATTATCTGAACATTTCCTGAGGAACTACTCATCAATGAATATTTAGTATAACAAAGGTTAAAATAACTTTGATTATATTTATTATAACTTTGTTATATGTTTATAACTTTGATATATATTTATAACTTTGTTATCTATTTGTAAGTTTGATATATATTTATAACTTTGTTATATATTTATAACTTTGTTATATATTTATAACTTTGATATATATTTATAACGTTGATATATATTTTCTCATTCCTCAGGAGATCGGAGCTGGCTTCGCTGTTGTTCCCGTACTTGGCTTGGTTGAACTCATAGCTATCGGTAATGCATTTGGTGAGTGTCTCCATTCAAAACATGTTTTAGCATTTGCTTGTAATTACATAATTTGAATGGTATTTTTGGTCTAGTCTGTATATTCTAGACGTAAGGCAATGCAAAGTCAATTTCCCATTTCTCAGGCCAAAAATCTTTGAAAACCATGTACGCGCATTGTATTTAGTTATACTTTTTATTTCTGGGGCAGTCCCCAATAAGCATTCCACCTCCACATCGGCTATATCTGGGTTTAATTATAAAACTAATGTCAGTAGCCCATGGACATTCATGCCCAAACAGATGTTCATAAAAATCAGTCTCTTTAAATAGACGACTATAATCCTAATGGATGTACGTCTCTAGAAGTGTCCACTGCACTTCATTTCTACAACGACTCGGCATTCCCAACATGATGTAATAAACTGCTTCCAAATATGGAGTGCATTCCTGGCGTAATAAATGTTTGTGAGAATCGTAGTATTTAGAAAAAGTTATAAATACAACAAGATGCGAAAGAATAATCAGTCACGAATATCGTTGACTGATAAAAACTCGAAGATGATGTGTCCTATATTGCGATGAGTAAAATGAGTTATGGATATATTGCATGTATTCAGTTTTCCAACAATAGTTGAGTTTGATAATGCGTGGGAAACTTGTCAACACGTCTCTGATCTGTGAAGTGATCCGTTATGCCATAAACCAATGAAATCATGCGCGTGCTTCCCCACTCTCCAATGATATGGAGGGAATCCCATCAATTCAGTAGCTGATTATGAATGAGATTTCCAGAGACAAAAACTTTTGGTCGGCTTTTTAAAGAGACTGCATAAAAGTTATATTATAGATTCTGTGTGTTTATTTCATAAAAAATTACCCAATAAAGTATCATTGATCTTCGTTACCAAATACAGTATAAATCAATCATCATTTTGAATTGGGAAATGGGTCTGTTTGATTTCAGTTGTATAAAACCACAAATATCTCATACTGATTGATAATTTTCCTGTCAGTGTGAACTCGAATAGAAAATTTGCATGCTCAGTGTTTCGGGACCATGCACACGGCCCTGGGGAACGGGAATTTTACTTTGCGTGGCCCAACACTGAATAATTGTCACCTGAGAAAGGTAATCATATCACTGAATACTTTTATATTTAAAACTGACATCTATATCCTATTATATAATATACAGTAATAAACAATGTAACATTATCTACAATTGAAAAGAGGAAGCTATATGTTGAAGATCTATAAAAGTTATCCAGTTGAAAAAATTTCAATATTGTTACAATCCTTTGTGACAACTCGTTTTTCAAAACAATCCTATGGCATATATTAAATTTTCATTTTAATTGCTTAGCCATTTTGTGCATAATGTAGTAAATAATATATGTATTCTAAATAATGAAATTCATGATATGAGGATGTTTCATCCAAATTTACTATTTCCTATATTTAAGCAAGAAGAAATAATTATAAAATTGATGCGACACAGGAGCTCATAGCTATAGGTCAGTATTCCATCAGCCGTTTTATTTCACTAATATCAGGTAATATTAATAGAAGTCATTAAAGGTCTTATGTGATTGCATATACAGTAATGCTCTAAATAATCGACTCCTAAACCACAGCAGAATTATGGGTAACTTTTCAGGATTTAGTCGGAAATATGGCTTGTTGCCATTCGTCGGAAAGCTCTCATTGAGAGCTTTCCGATGAATGGCAACAAGCCATATTTCCGACTAAATCCTGAAAAGTTACCCATAATTCTGCTGTGGTTAAGGAGTCGATCACTTAGAGCATTACTGTACATCGGCAAGTGACTTTTATAATCATGTACCATTAGCAATGTTGATCATCAAGTCTGCATATAGTGTGTCTGACTTTTGCTGAATGAGGTCCCCAGAGGGTGAATTTAGTGACGTTATCCCGTACAGTGGGCTAGCATCACCATATTCACCCCAGACACCTCATACTGCTTAGGCCTCAACTGATATGGGAGAACTAGGATCAGATTGAAGTTCCCCAGTTGCAGTTGGTGATGTTCACCCATTAGACACCCCGATTATGCAATTTATTTTCTGAAAATTAGGGGATATAGAAACTGAACAGAAGGAAAAGTAACTAAACCAATGTTAATTTGAGACTACAGATACTTCCCAGAAGATGAGGCCTAAGCAGAATGAGGTTCCCAGAGGATGAATTTGGTGATGCTAGCCCTCTGTGTGGGATAGCATCACTAAATTCACCCTCTGGGGACCTTATTCTGAACATGTCAGACACTATATCCAGACTTGTTGATCATAACTTGTCAAATGTGAATTAAACAGCTGTTACCATGTCCCTTTCATGACTGGAGCTGCACTGGTGCAGCATTAAAGATCCTGTGCGATTGCATTCTCTCATATATGCGAGTCTCCCATAGATATTGTTTGGCCAATGTGTTCTCTTATATATGCGAGTCTCCCTATATATAAGAGAATGTATTGGCACAGAGTTTTCGCAAGAATTCAGGAAGCTTCAGTCATGGAAGGGTTAAAACACATTGCTCCTGTAAGCTTTGTATATAAATATCAAAAGAGTATCAAAACATAGCTACAATATTCAAACCGATGTTATCAATACTTTGCACAAAATGATTTTTTTAAATTTATAATTACGATGCATTTGAATTTTTCCAGCCTGTCATTATATAAAATATCTGGATTTTTACCAGTTGATTTGAATTAGGTAATAATTCAATTTTCTTAATGGTGATTGCCCATTTCTCTTGTAGGTGCAGCAAACATTATTAGTTCATTCGTCTCATCATATCCAGTTACGGGTAGCTTCTCGCGGTAAGCATTTAACCATAACTGATTACTTACTTATATATAGTTCTGTTCATCCATGAAAGGGATAACAGAAGTAAGAAAGGGCAGAGGTGTAGGGCTGCAATGATACGGTTTTCCATGATACAATACGTATCATGATATGTTCCACTGCAGAAATTTAGAAAGGCAAGATACAAATGGCAACATATAAATGTAAGGACCGATTGGAATATTCAATAGAGAAATTGTTTATGTGGTCTCTGCAGTCTTATATTATACTGGTAGTACAGAAATTAAAATTGATCCCTTAAATGTTATGCCCATAGCTGCATCAATATTGAAATCACCCAATTAATTCCCTGAAATATAATGACCTATATATATGGCCTTGAATATCTATGCGTATTGCAGAAACAGGTCAGTTCTTGTTAAAATACAAATTAATAGATTGCCAGAAATGTTGAGCTGTACAAAATAGAAATCTATGCAATGTTTGACTTTCACCTTCAAAATTCCACATTGTTAGTTTCGTTACTGTATCGCGATACACATCACTTGATACGATATGGTGTATCGTGTATAAGTGTATCGCAATGCATTGAATTCACTATGAATCGTTGCAGTTCTAAAGAGGGGTGAACTATTTTTGGAGGGCACATAAAAATATATACTCAATATAACATGATGAAAAGTATAGAATAGCATAATATTGATAGCTGAGACTTGCCATTATATTAGGAAATAATTTCTCTGTATGATCAGTAAAAATTAAGGAAATTGTAAATTTAACTAACCATGCAATGTAGTTCTTGATTCATAAGTTACCAGACATTCAATGACAAAGGTGCCAGATCCCGCAGCAGATAGGTTTCAGCCCATTGGGATTTCCGAACAAAAACGGGGGAGGAATTTTAAAGAAAATAATATAGTTGATAGGTAAATACCATAATTGATTAGGTAGTACATGTACATATGTACTTCAATGTACTGTGCTAGCATTCTGTGTTCTTTTTGTGCTGTGGATGCGAGTATATTTACCCTATATGTCACTGGATAAGTCATCTAGTATTGTAATATTGAGTGATATTCAGTTCAGAGAATGGAATAATTGACCAAGGTGACTTGACTTTGAATTTGTCGAAGGGCAACTACACCTCCGTTGCAACCTCCTGTATGAGAAAAAGGGGAGCAACTGCCCCTGCATGCATCCCTGCTCCGGTGTCCCAGTCCATACATAGGGTTGTCTTGCTTAACTGTTCAGCAATCAGCATTTTGCTGATGTCAACCACACTCTCATAGCAGTGTCAAAATTATTTTTTTCAAAATGGATCTAGTAATTGTAATATCTGATTTTGGATTATATAAAATGTACCTCTTTCACCGAATTCATGGAATAGAAATATTATTGAACTCAGATTGTACCGGCCATAGCTTTGAGAATTGGTTAGCAACACTTGCTTCATATTCACACAATACTAAGGACACATGGTAAAGCCATAATTACAAACTACTGATTTGCAAACTTGATTTCTTAATACATCTTTAGTACTTTTTTTATTTTCAGAACTGCTGTTAACTCACAAAGTGAAGTTAAAACACCAGCATCAGGAATATTCACAGGTATTTTTGTGCACAGACAGAATGTATTTCACTAATAAAGTGTCATTAAACCCTTCGAATTAGATTCTCGCTGATGGGTAGTTACTTCATACCCATTCTTTTATTTAAGGGGGTAATTTGGGTAATATGGGTAATTAGCTCAATAAACCAACTCAGGCTTTTTGTTGATAAAATGAAGAATGAGATTCCATAGATTGTTTCTGTGTATGTCGTCTGCTTTCATGTGACCATTCCAATGTATTCTTTCATAACTGAATCCTAGATGACACACTAATGGCTGAGAATTATATCACTATGTGCTGATACCACATACTTTATACTGATACCACATACTTTATACTGATACCACATACTTTATACTGATACCACATACTTTATACTGATACCACATACTTTATACTGATACCACATACTTTATACTCATACCACATACTTTATACTCATACCACATACTTTATACTCATACCACATACTTTATACTGATACCACATACTTTATACTGATACCACATACTTTATACTCATACCACATACGTTATACTCATACCACATACTTTATACTGATACCACATACTTTATACTGATACCACATACTTTATACTCATACCACATACTTTATACTCATACCACATACTTTATACTCATACCACATACTTTATACTCATACCACATACTTTATACTCATACCACATACTTTATACTGATACCACATACTTTATACTGGTACCACATACCACATACTTTATACTGATACCACATACTTTATACTGATACCACATACTTTATACTGATACCACATACTTTATACTGATACCACATACTTTATACTGATACCACATACTTTATACTGGTATTGCTCCTTTAAATCAACCATACTGTATTTCTTTGTAAACTTCATATGTGACCCGCCATATCAAATCCAGTCGTAAGTCGGGATTTTTTTACCCTGTGCCAATGCATTCTCTTATATATGCAAGTCGACCATAGGTCGCCTCGCATATATAAGAGATTGTAATACGACCCTGCCTAACTATGCTTAAAAGCCATGTCCTGATTGGCCAGTGGCCCGAGTTACCATGGCTATCTCGTTCCAGTTTTGTGGTACAATTCTACTTTTTCCAATTGTACCACGAAAAATATCGGTTTATTCAGATCGACGCACGCGACTTTTCCCGTCTTTTCTAACTCCGCGCAAACGGGGCATCAACGGAGTACACCCGCACCTGTAACCCTTTGAATTTTGCTACATCTTGACAATCTTGCGAATTTTCTAGCGATTTGTCGCTTGAAACCAGTTTGGTTGCCAATGAATATGGTCCAAATGATGTTATGGTATATTGATATATGTTACGACCAAAGAAAGTTACTTAATAAGTATATTAAATGACAAAATAAATCCATGGGGCCGGGCTGTGCATTCGTCGATTCGAATCTCGATCATATTCGTCGATTCGATATTTCGGAATCAAGTTGAAAATGAAAGCGTTTGTTCACCAGTACAGAAGGGGGATAAGATCATTTAGATCGCTTTGTGTAAGGAAAATGGTCCATAGTCGATGATCATATTCATGTTGTCCCAACAACGTTCAACACAGAAATGACCGCAATTCGTATTTCCTGTACAATTTAAATGAAAGGCACGGGCGCCGCTGAAAACACATCGTTTTTTAGCCAATCACAACGATTATTTTCTAGAAGAGGTGCCTCGAAAAGTCAATGGGGGAATTTCATAACAAGACAAGATTACCGGAGTATTCCATGCAAATAAATCGAGTACGCCCAATACGAATTACACCACGAAATGTTTTCTCACCTGAGACCGAAAAAGCGCAGTATTTCGTTGACTATTCAGTCGAATTGTGACCATAAACTTTCAGTCGTATTACAAAAGAAATAAATACACGGTGTATCGGTGTGTATGGTCAAGTTGTACCACAAAAAACTTATTGTAGGACTCCGCTACGCGTCGTCCTACAATCAGTTTTTTGTGGTACAACTTGACCATACACACCTCTACACCGTGTATTTATTTCTTAAATGCATTAGCCCAACAATTTTTTATCATTTTTTTTAAATAAATGTTTCTTACAATTTTTAGGACATAAAATAAAAAACATCCATTACCCTGCAGGGAGCCCCACACATATATAGAAGCATATAGAAGAGTGTCATCTGCTCATGTTTGTCTGGGGCTCTGTATGGGTGAAATTATAAAATTGTTAAAGAATACAAGAAAAAATTATTAAAATTGTAAAAAATTGTTAGGCCAATGCATTCTCTTATACATGTATATGCGAGGTATATATAAGAGAATGCATTGGCACAGGGTAAAAATATCCCGACTTACGACTGGATTTGATATGGCGGGTCACATATAGTGTATCTTGAGCATCATAATTTAAGTTTTGGTTCTGTTATTTAGTTTGTTGCAAGATTGACGATGTCTAGAAAGTAGTTCTTTGTATAATGATTATACTGAGATTATCTTCAAGGGAGTGTTTTTTTTGCTGTGTTAAAACCATTGTTTTGCTACTTTTTTTCAAGGTGCCTAGTGAAGTTGGCCATAGCTATGTTATCACAATGGTTGTACTACTTTTTAGAGGTGCCTAATGATGTTGGCCTTAGCTATATTATCATCCTGATTTCACCACTTGTTTCAGGTTGCCTTGTCATGTTGGCCCTTGCTGTGTTAACACCGGTGTTTTACTACATTCCTCAATCAGCTCTTGGTGCTGTTATTATATCTGCTGTTATGCCGATGTTTGATTGGAAAATACTCAGGAAAATATGGAGGGTAAACAGTAAGTGTACTGTCAAAAATATGTTTTTGCTAGATTTTCATTGCGACCTTCACCTCCATTTAAAAAAACGGAAATCCCCGAAGTCATTCAATCGACAAAAATATACAGTTATCACTCCTGGAACAAAGCCGGATGGGTTGGGTTTAAATGAAAAAGATTGCCTTTCTCAGAATTCATGTTCAGAAATAAACTATATTATAAATACTTTGAGTACTGAAGTTTAAGATCGACAGATCCCCTGAATATACTTGTTATTTTTTCATATGCGTCGACAGAACTATCAGATGGTTACTTTCATCAGTTCCAGAGTAGATTGTTTCTATAGGTCTAACATTCAAATTGATGACAATGCGGAGCAACTACAATCATGTTCTGTTTTGTTCAAATAAAATATTCGAAGAAAATGGGGGGTATACTGGATTGACTGCGTCCGTCCGTCGTACCGTCCGTCCGTCATGCTTTCTCAGTCCGTGTGTCCGTCCGTCCGTCCATCCGACCTCATAACTCGGAACAACTATGAACCGATTTCAATCATTTTTTATATGCAATCTCCTTGGGACTGCCTCTCCGCATAATGCTAATTGCGGTTCGGTCTGACTTTATTTTTTTAAGTTACACCTCATTTTCGACTTATTTTGACTTAGAAAATTCTGTCCGACTTAATAACTTTAACAAATATGAACCGATTTCAATACTTTTTGGTATACATGCTTCTCACAATACCCTCTCTACATGATGCGGCTAGGGATTGGCTCAGACTGTTTTTCGTAATATTACACTTCATTTTCGACTTATTTTGACTTTGGATGATAATTCAAGTTAGGATGTCCCGATCACCACCAAACATGATATATGTCTGAATTGGCTTAAAATACAAACCTAGTGCGAATCTGGCTTAGAATTAATTTGTTTTTTTTTGTTTCTTCGAATATGGGTTCAAAAGCCATCTTAGATGTTAAGGTTACGTATCATTTTCTACCCTTTTTTGGGGTTTCTGCAATCATTCGAACAAATATGAACCAATTTGAATAATTTTTTCTGTACAAGCTTCTTGTGACACCATATCGATATTATTAGTCCGAATTTTTCTTTAAAGTTAAAAATCTTTTTTGTTGGGTTTACGGATAATGCGGGTTGAATTTGCCACGGTGGGGGTATGCTAGCACACGAGTGCACACCTCTTGTTAATTTTGTGTTGTTGGTGCAAAATAGTGGATTATGTGTTGGTGCTTGTGCTCTCGTTCACTCATTTCGACGAAATGACTCTTTGAATTTGTTCCGAGCGAAATCGATTCAGTCAACTTCACAATTAATGTTGATCAGTATGAAGTCAGGTTGTTTGATGTGTGAATTTTGCCGACAGACCTATCATTGAATACACAATATCAGTTTCAACCTTTGAAGTGATGTATTTTTAGCATCGGTGAAGTGGTGATCGGAAAATCAAAGACAACCTGACCCATGTAAAACAACTTTGATTACATTGATTCATGCAGCCCCCATTTTTTTTTTCTTAGATTATTTTATTTTATGTCACCAAAACTGGGACATTTTTTGGGGCCTGTGCCGCCCTAGGGGAAGCCCTGATATAGGCTAGCCATTTTTTGTTTGGAATATTAATGCTTTTGTATCATGTACATTGTGAAGCACTGTGCTTTCTAATGATCATACAAAGTCCTTATTGTCATTATCCTTTTTGCAGGAATTGACCTCCTACCTCATATATCCACGTTCGTCCTCTGCTTGGTGTTAGGAATTGAGGTAAGTAATTATGAAATTGACAGCATATTCAATATGGTAATGGGGGTCTTAATCGATAAAAAGTTACCAAACAACTACTAAATTTAGTAAATTTTAGCTGAGAACTGAATATATTTTCAATCACCTTTGCTCCTCGGTGACTTGAGGACATACATGTATCAAGTATGGACATTAGACAACTAGAGTAGTTTAGATGGCAGAGTATATGGTAGAATTACTCGGTTGGCATTTACATGTATGGCAATCAGAAAAGGAAAGGAAATTTAATTGTGTAATGAGGAGTGCTGAATCTGATTGTAGTTACAAATAAGCGGAACAGGCCATTGCTGGAGCAGTAATCACGGTACCATGCAGTATACTTGTTTCTATAGGGTTGACAATTACTGCACATTTTCATATCTATTATCCAATTTTGTATATTGTTTAATCATAATCATGTTATAGTTAACAAAAAACCTTGTTAGATATTGCAGTTCTTAACATTATGCAATCATTTAAAAAAATCATTGATTTAAATCAGCCAACCCTGTCCATCCGGGTACACATTTCAGCCTTAGGTGGTCAGGGGAGGAGCCAAAGACAAAAGAAAGTTAGACATGATCAACCACATAATGTCACTCTACCACCTAATGTCACACTACCACCTAATGTCACACTACCACCTAATGCCTTTTATTTCATATAATTTAGGAGTTAAGTGGTCAAAAGAAAGACCACTTAGAGACCAAATGTATGGTGTTGTATGTCTGTCTGGGGCATCCGTACATCAATCCGATGTCTGTTCATGTCATAACTGGATATTCACTACAATGAGGACATTCAATGGATTGTTCCATCGTTTTGTTTGAGTTTTCTGTTCTAGAGTTATTGATCTTTAGTTATCTGGTATTGTTGGCTTTTTGGTCCGTCCGATGTCTGTTCCGATAATAACTTCAACAGTAGTGCTCAGATCTCAATGAAATTTGGTATGGATGCAAGCCTTGAAATAGTGTGCCTGTCATTTGCAGAATGAGGTCCCCAGAGGGTGAACTTAGTGATGCTACCCCGCATAGTGGGCTAGCATCACCAAATTCACCCTCTGGGGGACCTCATTCTGCTTACACCTCAGCAGGATGAGGTTCCCAGAGGATGAATTTGGTGATACTAGCCCGCTATGCAGGGTAGTATCACTAAATTCACCCTCTGGGGACCTCATTCTGCAAATGACAGGCACACTATTGCAAGGCTTGTATGGATGTTCATCACTATGAGGACATTCAATGGTGTGTTCAATCGTTTTGCTTGGATTTTTCGTTTTTTATTGTTATTCATTTTGTTTATCTGAAAATGCTGAAATTTGGGTCCGTCTGTCTAATTATATCAGTCATAGGTTATCGGTATGCCCACACTAGGCGATATGCCGCAATGGGGTATGCACCAAACGTCAGTCCATCTCTTTTTTTCAAAATGTATTATTATTTAAACTTATTTCTGTATTTTTCAGTATGGTATTGTTGTTATTTAAACCAATTTCTGTATTTTTCAGTATGTTATCGTTGTTTAAACCGATTTTTGTGTTTTTCAGTATGGCAGTTGTTCTGTATTTTTCAGTATGGTATTGTTGTTGTTTAAAGTGATTTCTGTATTTTTCAGTATGGTATTGTAGTTGGGATTGGCATATCACTGTTAATGCTCTTATATCCAATTTCTCGACCCAAAGTCGAGGTAAGTTATCTCAATCCACATCCACACTCTTAACATCTTCTGATCTCTTGAAATATTAAGCATTGTAAGGTAGAAATTAATAATTCAAATTAATGGACTTCTATTTCTTTCTTTTTCCCATGTTAATCAGATCGGTACACATTGTGGTGACTGCTGAGGGCTCTTTTAAGATGATACCCCAGTAAGTAGGGTCCTACTCACATACCGGTACTACTCTTATTATGTTTAAAGTAACAGACTCATTTTGCACAATCAGATTGATGCCTGAACACAGGACCAATCTGAAACTATATTTGTACATTACTTGTTGCAATATCATATATCATTAGATTTATCGCTGAATCTTAATGATCTTACTAGTATCCAATCATAGATGTCCAGCGTAATTAAACTTACTAGTATCCAATCATAGATGTCCAGCGTAATTAAACTTACTAGTATCCAATCATAGATGTCCAGCGTAATTAAACTTACTAGTATCCAATCATAGATGTCCAGCGTATTTAAATAGTTTGCCAGTTTAGCTTGGCAAGTGGACAGTCCTTATTTTTGAGTGAATAATATAACTTCCCTTTCCATCGATGTCACCTTTGAGTGCCAGGTCCGATTTTTGTATCAACCCATATACCCTGTGCCAATGCATTCTCTTATATATGCGAGTCGACCATAGGTCGCCTCGCATATATAAGAGAATGCATTGGCCTAACATGTTTTTTTGTTTTTTTTAAACAATTTTTTTCAATTTTAATAATTTATTCTTATATTCTTTAACAGACTTATTTTGTAGGTTTAGGGCCGATGAGATCGGCCCCTGGCACTCAAAGGGTTAAAGATAAATCTTTTAACTTCTCAAATTTTCCCGAAATGTCATTGTTAATGATGAATTAATAGAAATAAATCCATGAATCACGAAGTAATTATGTTAGTTGTACTTATTAATATAGTTATACTCCCCTGCCGTTTTCAAATGATTGCCATAAATTTGTGGCAAATAAAAATGGGACAAAATCAGACACAGCAATTGTGTGAGACTTGACACCAGTGTTGGATAAATTATAATAGATAATGTATGTCTTGATTGCGAGAAAGAATTACCAAACTACATAACCTGGTATGTAAAATATTAGATAAGATAAGATAAATTTTAGTTAATGTTAGAGGTAAATACATCATAAAACACAAGCTCTGAAGTGCTTTTGACCGACTATATATACATGCTTAAAATTACGTATTTTATTGAGGAGGAATAGTCCACTTGCTGTGTAATAAGAGAATGCACTGGCACATGATCTTTAATGCTGCACCAGCACAGCTCCCATCATGAAAGCATTAAACAATAACATTTTAATCACCGGAGCGCACATAGAAGAAATTCCCTGTAGTTTGTGTTTTGTTATTATCTGTTTGCAGGTTAATCACCTCGGAACACTTGTGGTGACTGTAGATCAAGGCATATCATTCCCGTCTATAGAATACATTCATCAGCAAATATTCAAACAAATATCTAGTAAGTACATATGTAAACCTACCCAATTCCATTGATTTCCATAACTCACGTTTCGTTGTCATCAGAACTCTCTCATTTTAAGGTGGCAATCTCTGATGAGTCTGATGGAATTAGGTGGGGTTTCCATTACTACCAGCAGGTATTACGTCAGTGCCAGCCTTTGATTTATGCATGACTAAATCCTTTGGCACACATCCCTCATCCGATCATCACCTAACTTCATATGGATCTGTTTTGACCAAAATTGTTTTTAAAACATGGCCACCAGTGGCCATCTTGGATTTCAAATTTGAATTCGTTGGCACACCTCTCAGCCTGCATTTATTGGAGAATTGATTTGAAAATTTACAGGCATGTTTAGAATCACCTCTGGATGGAAGCTATTAAATTTGAACAATTTTCGATGAAAAACATGGCCACTGACAGCATCTTGGATTTTACTCTTTGCATGACTAAATCCTTAGGCACACCGTACAGACCACATCCCTCATCTGATGATCACCAAACTTCACTGGATCTTCGTGGTGACGTCTAGTTTACTTTCCTTCTTCTTTATCATTCTATTCATTGCTCAGCAAAAAATTAAATCCTTCCCAAGTTGAGCTATAGTGTCATTGACACTTTCATTAGATCTGACATCTTTCATTGTGACTCCATAGGTCATACAAGAACTTTGATATTGGACTGTAGCCATGTGACAATGCTGGACTACACGGCTATCACGGTAAGTCTAACTAATAATATGTTCAACAAATCCTCTCCTTGTGAATTACAACTTACAACTCATGCATGTTTTTTCAATGTGGTGATGCCTGACGACAGGTTTGTTCCAATTTTGACTGAACTGACATCTATCATCAGTGTTAGATGTCTGAGCAAGTGAATTATTTTTATACACAAACTGGTTGAAAATGATTGAGATTATAGGTTTAATCTTTTTTTTTGTAAAGTATACTTTAAATTTATATTAGTAAAAAAAAAAATAAGAGATTTATACAGATAAATGCATGTTAAATAATGCAGTAGAACAGCCGATCAGAGAACACATCGGGCACGTGAGTCGTGACAGTCAGTAGGAAGAACAAGACAGATTGCTGGGGCGCAAATCAACTCCCAACATGATAACTTGATAAAAAGGGAATAAATAAACGTACATCAGTCGTCACTGCGTGTCTTTATTTCATTCCTGTCTCACATATTATATTATTTTGAATGTATTAGTATCTTCGAATAAAACTGCAAACAGCAGAAAATTCATAAACAGTGGGTGTCCTTGACCTGACCTGTAATGATTCTGGACACGTGCATGATTGACCTCAATTTCGCGACTACGGAATATCTCTTTGATGTTTCTATTGTTGCACAGTTCATTGCGTAGTGTCTGCAAACTTCTACTAGTATTTGATGATGTCACATGGAATGATTCTAATTTAAGCCTGGGAATGAGCATTATAAAAACTTGGAAAGCATGCATTGTCAGCGTGTTGATGGTTCTTTCAATGAGGATGCGAACTCCTGTATTTATTAAACAAAGGTTCCTTTATGCTTCGGGTGCAGACATTAAATCCCCGCATTGAGTAAGTTTGACACTTTGTCCAAAGCGTTTTCATGCTTCGCCACAATGAGGCAGCGACTGGATTAATGATAGGCCTATCGCTAAAAACAACAGTACAGCCAGGCAGAGTCTCAATTTTATGCTACTATGGAATATAGGATCTTTTTTGTATTTCACCATACGTTAGTTAGGTCAAACACTTCGTCAACATTTACGTCAAAAATAATAAGAGTGATGAAGTTTTTATAATCCACGTTCCCAAATACTACTTTTGGATTAAAATGAACCAATGTTATATCCGCTTAGTCACATGTCCCGGTGGGGAATCCCCAAATCATAGTCTGTGATGAAGCAACTGATTGCAAATAATTTTAATCAAAGAAATGCATCCTGCTGAAGCATCTGGGGCTCACGTTGGAAAAGCACTGGTTCAGGTAAATTTGGTCATTTTTGCCACAAATCACCGACTGCTGGTCGCGTTTGACAGGTGGTCGCTCATGGCAGGTCATTTAAAAAGTAAAACCAGTCCGTACAAAGCCAATCCGGTCGTTAAAGCGAGGTGGTCGCTCTTGGCAGTGGTCGCCCAAAACATGTTTCACTGTATTAATAATATCAGGGCTAAAAGCTGCTCTCCATCCTGTTATATAAACCATGATATTATGGAAATTTTCTATCAAAAGATTTAAATAATTTCAGGGTTTGGCACAACTGTCAGAAGATTTAAAGTCGAACAGTACAGACTTTATCGTTGCTGCATTACAGGTAGGGTGCTAATCTGGTTCATTTGTTCTCCATGGTCTAGATACTGCAACTCTCTTCGTGCTGGGTGTCTCCTGTTTCGTTGAAACATATTAATTGTTTGCAAAGGATTCAAAATTATACGGCATTCGAAGACATCTCACATAAAAAACATGCTCCAAAATCTTTATTGTCGACCTGTGAAAAAAACAAAAAACTATTTTTAACAAAAATTATAATTATTTAATTTTTTTTTAGAAAGCTCAATTTTTTTTAAAGGGGTTTTGGAAGAACAGACAGACGGATGGACAGACAGATATATCATACTCTTTTATATACATAGATGATGCAGGCCACTTATTTTCCTGAGCTGAGATTTGTATTTTCTCATTATTTATTCCAGCCTAGGCTTGCAGAACGTTTGATAAATGAAGAAATAAAAGGAATTCTGGTTACATCACAGTCAGCTGGAGAGTACCAATATATAGGTACAGTCTACTTTATCATTAATTATGTAAAAATTAATTCTTAGGCCAAAGTAAAATAAACGTCTGGTTTGGGTTACATGCAAGAAAAAAAATAGGGTCGGTAGGTAGGTTAAACATTTTATTTTTTAAATTTATTTTATTTTTATTTTGACATATTCTTATGGCTTTTCATATATTCTGCAAGATTTTGATACATTAATTTTTAATATCTTTGAAAGAACTTTAATAAAAACAATGCTTTGACAGATAACAACTCATTCTGAGACATTTGAAAATTATTTTTGTATTATTTTTAATTAAAATTTCAGAAACATCTCTCGAAACCACGAAAAAATCTTTAGGGTAGGGGGTTTGAAATAGGGTAGGTAGGGAAACCCAAACCACAAGTATTTTTTTCTTTGGCCTCAAAGAAAAACTAAACAAGAATCGAGTCTGCAGCTTATTTAGTGTGTGATCTCATTGGGATGTTCAAAGGTTGATTTCCATATATGGAGGAGATGTTTGAGATTCTTTGTTTTGTTGACTCAAATTTTGAAAATCATTTTGGTTTCCAAATGATAAGGCTAAATAATTTATATTATTCGCACTTATATTCCATTCACTAATTTTTCATATATTCTCGATTCGTGATTTGTAACTTTTTAGCTGTGTACGTAGCTGTTTTTAGGTAGTATTTTAATTCTCCTTGGCCTCTTTTAAATTCACATATCTTTTATTCTCCATACTGTGTTATCTCGTTGATTTAAACTGTATTGCTATTGTAAAGCGCATTGAAACTAATTTACTGTCTAATGCGTTTTTAAATGTGAATATAATAATAAAAAAATAATAATAGTTATACAAATACTTTAAAATTTCTGTTGTGTATTACTCATTTGAAAATACTGTTCAAGTCACAGGTTATTCTCATATCCATAGCATAACTCACACTGGTGGTTTGCTGAAATTGTTATTGTTAGGCCATGCATAGTCAATTTCCTGTTTCTCAGTTAGACCAAATTTTTTTTAAAGCATGCACGCGTGTGACTTATTTCATCCAAAATCATGCGACCAAGTATCACTAAGACTACAGTCGCCATTCTTCATGTTTTGAACGCATGTTTGAACATATTTGTCAATTACAGTGTATCACGATGTGATAGACTGGTATATAATTTCTAGCAATCGTTCAATGACTTACACCTATACTCTGGACCAGATATTTTGCAAAATCTCACTTGACTTTATATTTTTGATGACAAAACTTTACTTGATTGCTTTTACGTCTAATTTATTATCTAATTTATATCTTTTAATCCAAACTCCCGCCAATGTCTTTGAAATATGTTGGGAGTTCCGCTAAGGGTCAAATAACGACACCACACCAGATTTGTCAAATTCAATTCAATATTCAATTCTTTATTGGATATAAGCCAAGAAGCGTGATCCATAACATAACATAACATTTTGAATATGACATTGACAATGTATAATCGATATAGTGTTAACTGTAACACCTATAATAATTTGTGTGTCATCAAAATGCAAATTGTCAAACGCCTTGTTTTAATACATTATAAATTAATGTAATTAATTAATTTGTCAGAATTGTTTTCAGGATGAGTATAGAGGATTTTATAGATATGTATATATCCTAAAAACAATACTATTTCAAGTAACTGGTGATAGTTATTGTGTGGCTTGTCGTTTTTTCAACGCTTCTTTTATGAAGCTACATATTTGTTTTGCACACATAAATGTTGATGGATTCAGGATAGTCTTTACATTGTTCATAAATTGACCAATCTGAAAAATATTGTACCTTTTTTATGTTTACCCATACCATAGTATGGTAAACATAATGTCGACGTCCGGATTGACCACTCGTCGTGTGTCCATCCGTCTGTCTGTCTGTCTGTCCGCGGACACTTTACGCATGGTGCGATAACTCAAAAATTTTCTATCCGATCGGAACCAAATTTTGTATATGAGTTTCTCAGACCAAAATACAGATCGAGTTCAAATATGGGTTTGATCCGAATTTTTTTAACGGAGTTATGGCCCTTTTTCGACCTCGAATTCACGCATGCTGTCATAACTCGAACAATTTTTATCTGATCGGTATGCGAGTTTCAGAGCCCAAAATACAGATCGAGTTCGAATATGGGTTTGATCCGATTTATTTTAAAGGAGTTATGACCCTTTTTTCAAAAATCCGATGCTAAAACCGAAGTATATTTTGTCCGATTGTGTTCATATTTGATATGTAGGTTTATGATGACATACCCCTCATCTGTATAGTTTTTGGTATTGATTGGTTGATCGGTTTAGAAAATAATTAACCCTTTACACACATGCTATCCAATGCAATAAGTTGAACATATTTCTTCTGATCTGCCTCATATTTCTTACCTAGGTTTTTCTTAGCATGTTCTTCGTTTGTATGGTTTTTGGTATTGTTTAATTAACCCTTTTCACTCTTATGTTTACTTAGAATTCACCCAAGCTGCTATGACTCAAAACATTTTTCATCTGATCAGCACCAAATTTGGTATATGAATTTATCACCCCTAAATACAGATCGAGTTCGAATATGGGTTTGATCCGATATATTTTAACAGAGTTATGACCCTTTATAATTCAAGTAATTACTGCTGGGAATTTTAAGAGAACATATCTATCAGACGATGTGTGTAGTTGAAATGAGTTAATTATCACTAGGGACATGCTATAAAGCCTGATAGTGGTACTCTTGGCTGGCAGGATTTGTTATCATATTAATGTCAAATTGATTGATGGCTATCTGGTGGAGTTCTGTTTTCTGTGCAATATTAAGTTAACCCCTTTACTGAAACAGGTTCATTACTAAAGTTTATGTAAACACTATAGGACACCTATTCTAAAATATTAAATTGGAATAGTCCATTGTTACTTTGTAGGGATGTTTTACAGACATTGTTGTCTACATACACTGTTGTCTTATCTTAGACAAAAATTAATCCACACATTCCCAGTTCCATGATATGATGTCATTGCAAATGATTAACCCTCTCCACACATCATATGGTTTTGATGCTTTTCATTTGATCATTCTCCTATATTATGTCCAGGTTGATGGTGATCCACTTTTGATTTGCATGGATTTGGGATTAAAATTAAACCATTCCATAGACACATATTATGCGATAGACATACATAATATTATCCATTTCACTTTGATCCAGGTTCAGTAAGGGTTTCAATAAATCACCAATTATATATTCATCATTTGGGGAAATGTCTTATTTTGAAATTCCCTCAATTGCATTTGGGCTCCAGGGTAATATTAATGGTGCTAGTATTCTTGAGACTGACTTATTGTATGGGTTTCTAAATCCAATGACATGCTTTGTATAGACTATTTTGTGTTTATCAGTTCATTAGTTTTGGTAAGATTAACCCTATTCTATCCGATTTGATAACTCAAATATTTCCATTGATTATGTTTATACATGTAGTTCTTGGCATAGTTGACAAGAACACACCCCTAACCTGCATAGTGAGGGTCATTTGGTTTATTTGCTTAAAAATATTAACACCCTCCGCCAATCCTGTTGACACAATGTGATAACTAAATATTTTTCACATGATCACTATATTAAGTGTGAATTGTTGAAACTTTAGCACTCATGAAAAGGTTGATGTAAGGATTTATAAAATTTATAAAAATAGCTAATCGCTATCGCCAAGGTATGGGTTAAACATCTGCCGATCGTGATCGGCCTCTCGTCTTATATCATCATATAGTTCACAATTAAAGAGGAAATGAGTTTCATCTTCGACTTTGTCCAAACTATGTGAACAAAACCTTTCAGATGCATCTTTTGGCTTAGGTTTTGTATATCTCAAAGTTTCAATATTAAGTGTGTGTGCACTTATTCTGAGTTTAGTTAGTTCTTTTATGAGATCCTTTGGTAAATTAAAGTGAAGATAGTCCCTAAATTTTGATCCTATTACAATTTTACTATAGAATCTCAATTTTCCATCATTTGATACCTTCATTCTGTTATATTCGTTCAATATCTTTTTGTTGTATAAAGTGTTCACAACTATATCTTTGAATTGTGATTCATCAAGAGTATCTATTTTAATTTTAACAAATGAAAAGATATTCTAAACTATTTATTTGCTTTTATTTATTAACATCATTTGCTATAGTGAATGTGTATTTTGGTATTTGATTTAAATTTATTTTGTAATATTTAAAAAAAAAAATCATAGAATTGTATGCACATGTATACGGGTGCTTGGCAGTGTTATTTTTCATGATTGTATTGTATTCACATGCAAATGGTCGGTTCACAATATTTAATATATCTTTTCGTTTGTCATTTCAGATTTGAAAAATTAATAGAAGCATTTGACAAATCTGGTGTGGTGTCGTTATTTGACCCTTAGCAAAACTCCTGAAACATACAGTAATGAATCAGAAATCTGAACTTCAAAATTGATCAGTTCGATCTCACTTCCATGTATGTTTTTATAAAAATCATACCATAAAATTTCCTCAAAATATAAGAAGCGAATAAAAAGTTCGCAGATGCAAGGTTTCAGGATGAAGAGAGACATACATGGCCTTGTGATATATTTAGGTGAATTATTTTTAAAATATAACTCATCTGTTTCTCCTTTCTTCCAGTTGATGAAGAGCAGTAAATTCTACTCTATCCTAGTGATTCTTGGATATCTGGGTCCTACAAGAAAGCAGTGTTCCTGATACATTCAAATATGCTGGGAGTTACAAGAAAAACAGTACATTCTTGTATGAATTATTCTTTCTCCTGGTGATTCTTTGTTCTGGTTTGGATATATCTGTGAGTTTCAAGAAGACACAGTAATCCAGTTGTATTCCTATATGCTGGGACTTACAAGAAAAAGAGTAATCGGGTTACGTTTCTAATACCTGGGAATAAAAGATAAACAGTATTTCGGTTACATTCCAATATGAATTTTTCTCTTTGGGATGGGATGGATATTTTGGATTTATTTATATTTTCTGGCATTCACATTAACCCTTTACCCAACAGAAGGGCCCTGTGCCAATGCATTCTCTTATATATGCGAGTCGACCATAGGTCGCCTCGCATATATAAGAGAATGCATTGGCTTAACAAATTAAAAATTATAAAATTGTTAAAGAATGTAAGAAAAAATGGTAAAAAGTGTTAAAAAAAGAGTTTTTTTAGGCCAATGCATTCTCTTATATATGCGAGGCGACCTATGGTCGACTCGCATATATAAGAGAATGCATTGGCACAGGGCATAACTGTAACTATCACAATGTGGTCAAGGAGCCGGTTCCAATGATATCCATATTTGTATGGTTCTATTGAGACAGACCGAAGATATTTTAGGCTGTTGAAGCTTTATTTGGCCGGTTTTGGCCGGTTTGTTGGGTAAAGGGTTAAAGTTTTATGCAGGAAGAGTATGTCTATGGAGATTATATATTTTAATATCTTTCTTATACTGTTTATTAACATAAAACCTTTTTGTTTTGTTATGGTGCGTGAATAAAAATAGAGGAAATCCATACTTAACACTTCGATGAATGGATCTTCCTGAAATTTTGCGAAAACCCTGTGCCAATGCATATATAAGAGAATGCATTGACCTAACAATATTTACCTTGACCTTGTAAGCCACTGCATTCTATATATGCGAGGCTCTCTATGAATCGAGACTCGCATATATAATGGGAATGCACTGGCACAGGATCTTTAAATGCTGCACCAACACCGCTCCCATCATGAAAGGGTTAAATTCAAGAAATACATATACATTCTATACTCAGAAGTGTTGCAACATAGAGCTAATCTATTTTATATGAATCATGATTAATATTATATTACTGAATAAAATATTTTTGTTTGTGTTTTATCACATAATAATATTAATAACATGAATATTTAATTTAAGATTTAAAATAAGACATAAAGCTCATCTTATATACTCTCTTTTACCTCTCGGTTGCTTTAGGATCATATCAGAAACTTTAAATGTGTTAAAAAGGATTTTTTTACCCTGTGCCAATGCATTCTCTTATATATGCGAGTCGACCATAGGTCGCCTCGCATATATAAGAGAATGCATTGGCCTAACAATTTTTTATCATTTTTTTTAAATAAATGTTTCTTACAATTTTTAGGACATAAAATAAAAAACATCCATTACCCTGCAGGAAGCCCCACACATATATAGAAACATATAGAAGAGTGTCGTCTGCTCATGTTTGTCTGGGGCTCTGTATGGGTGAAATTATAAAATTGTTAAAGAATACAAGAAAAAATTATCAAAATTGTAAAAAAATTGTTAGGCCAATGCTTTCTCTCTATATATGCGAGGCGACCTATGGTCGACTCGCATATATAAGAGAATGCATTGGCACAGGGTAAAAAAATCTGAAACTTTAAATCATCTAGAAAAATTGTGATAAAATTCAGTGCAATTTTATTTGTTTATGATGATTGTTGATGTTATATTTTTGCATTTTTTTATTAACTTGATGCTCAAATAATTGTAATATATTTCTAAGAAATAAATAAACCAATATATATATTTTTGAGTTTATATTAAAGAAGCAGTTTATCCTGAGAAATGTATGACTTGCATGATGAAGGTTAGCCAGGGGAGCCGGAAGCATCCAAGGGCATGGGGGGGCAGAGCCTACAAAAAAGGGCACTTTTCCGCAAAAAAGGGCATTTCCTTCTCCGCAAACTAGGGAAAATAACCATAAATTCATTGTGGCAAAAATCCCTATTTTAATGGTATTTGTCGGTTTTTATGGCCGTTTTGTGATAAAATTGACAAAAAATTAATATTCCTTGTGAAATTGGTGGTATTTGGACCAAAAAAGTCACATTTTGCTATAAAAACACGATAAACACACAAAAAGCATTTTCTGTCTCCAGAAAAAGGGCAAGTCCTGCCCCCCGCTCGCCCCCTTGGTCAAGGGCAGGGGGGTCAGCTGCCCCCTCTACCCCCCCCCCCCCCCCCCCCCCCCCCTCTTCCGGCGCCCCTGAGGTTAGCTCAAGGTCTACACATTTTCACTACTTTGCCATTCCCCATAATATGTTATGTCAGAAATTGATTTTTATTTGCATGTTGACCAGGCATATGGAGTGGAACATCAATTGGCCTTACTTTTCCGGGAAATGAACCAACCTACCTAGACCACTCCTGCACTTTTAAACAGTTAGAAATTCCATGTCTCGAATGGAAACAGTTGAATATAGGTTAAATTTGTTGTAATTATTTAATCTAAATAATTAGTCTAAAGTATGTGTTTTTAGACCAAGACTTGAATCTTTCCAGATCTATTGGTCAAATTGAAGACCTGTAAAACACAGTTAACAGTTCCCAATTAAATCATATGTCTGATCTATGTACGTGCCTATCTCAACAAATTGTTCAACAGTATTAGTGTAAAACATGTTATTTCCAAATCCAAACAAATAACATAATATACAGATGACACATATAAGCAAAATAGAAGAGTTAATATAAGGAAATGAGGATTAGACAACAGCCTGAGGGCTTATAATATGAAGTCTTGGAGTCAGGGATGGAAAAAAGGAAGCAGATAGTGCTAGGGATAGCAGTAGGCAGAGAGAGAGGGGAAAGAGATGGGGAAGGAGAAACTAGAAGATGAATAAAGGGACAGATGAAGTCGTGAGTTGATGACAGTGGTGGGGAGTTTTCAATGACGGGGTTGTTGCGTGATTAAAAATGATGCTCGTATATAGTAATCGTCAGGTGCCATGGGAGGCAGTCAATTGATGTTAACAGGTAAACTGTATTGAGGATATAAGCCTGATAGCATACAACTGATGGCCATTTCAGTCCGAAGTTTTGACTAAAAAGAAGAAAATGTGCAAATTTTCGTCTAAAAACAACAAATTTCAGACTAAATTCTGGTTGGAATATCAAATTATCAACATTTTGAAACTAGTTTAGTCTGAAATTTTCAAATGATTTATACTGTATATACCCATCAGTAGTACCAGGGGGCCTGTGATTTTTTGACACAAATACTTGGGACTGGGCTTACCTCCGAGGACTACTCTCGTTGACCACCCCGCCCAACATCCATGCAAATTAATCACTTTTTCCAGGGTAAACTTTTTGGGACCCACCCCCACCACCCCATCCCCCAAAAAATTAGTAAATAAATCAGAATAATATGAAACAAAATTATATCAGCATGGTTCTTTCCAGCAAATACTTTTTAACATAGTCCAACATTTTAATACAATCCAAAAACAGTGGAATGGTAGTAATATGGTCGGAAGCAAGATCATGAAAAAAGTCCCATAGGTATCGTACATCTGAGTGAATATAAGATCTGCATTATGTAACATTCACCACACAATTCTAATAGTGCACATGCAGATACAATGTTCAAATGTGTTGGCCAATGCACTCCAGGTGATACCCAAATGGATTGGCCAGTATATCAGTGGATGTTTGATTGCTTATGTGTGGTCTATCATCCTATACACAATAAAATGACTTTGGTAACCAGTGACTGGTTTAAAATTCTCACAGAGGGCCAGATGATATTTGCTAATATTGTTTTATAATTTTACAAGTACTGTTAAAATTGGTTTATGTTTAATGTATATACTTCTACATATTACTCCGAGGCCTTCAATTTATTGAAGACTAGCTGATGTGCCCGACTTCATCCTGGCTATTTAGGGAGAATATCATTAGGAGAAAGAAAAAAACTATTGTTTGATCAGTCCAGAAACATGCCTATATGAGCGAGGTCATGGACACAGTCGCACGTGAAATTGGACAAGCCCATTTTGTTCCGGAGTCAGATCGGTCAAGGTCCAGAAACATGCCTATACATGTATGAGCGAGGTCAAGGACATGTGAAATTGGACCCGCCATATTGTTCCTGGGATCAAAGTGGGCCTACATACCAAATTTGAGTCAGATCGGTTGAGCAGTTTTCGAGTCTACAACAAACATACATACAGACAGACAGCAGTTACGAAATATATAGGAGATTATGTGGAGGTCCAGGTAGCTACCACGGTCAAGTAATTTTATAACCCTGCAGTGACTACAATTTTTTTTTATTTGAAACCTCAGAGTTGGAAAGCTTATGTACACGCATGTTTATAAATATGATACAATATGTATATATACACAGTTATTATTGTCTGTCACATGAGTTTACAGCTCATGGAAAGATAATCCATATACATGTATATGGGGTATATGTACATTGGGGAGGATGGTCACAAACATTATGTTAACGTCCAGCTTGTAGGTTTGTGCATTCTCCTCTGATGGTACCACCCCTGGTCAAGTGGTCCTGCTATGATGCGGTTGGGTCCTGCAGCTTACTTGCATTTGGTCTGATTCAAGGGGGACAAGGTGGACAGTCCCCAACGGAGACCATCTAGCCGGTGCCTCTGTAATGAAATCAGTTGCTTAAGAAATCAGCCAACTCAATAGCTGGACTGTGTGTACCTAATAATATAATCATGAGTGTCCAACCTGGTGATGCATACAGTGTTGTCCGAGTCTGGTCACAAGGGAATATATATCATACTCAGAAATGATGCAACATGAACGCAGTACAAAACTAAGTGATAAAATTCCAATATCTTAATGTTTCCTAGTTATTCTGCGATATATAAGTTGATTCTAAAAAAAATTGCATCACCCGTTTTTTAACCTTGAACCACTCACCACCCCTGCCCTGTGTCTGGACTTGTTAATCTGCAGACCCCCCCCCCCATGACTGTTGAATCATTTTGCCCCTCCCTGTCACCACGCGTCTCTGCATTTATGTATTAATGCAATATAGCTATATTAGTTTAAACATTTACATGTGCTTAGACTGTTCAGATAATGTGAATATATGTGTGGAAACTTCACTGTCGGTAGTGTTTCTATGTGTTTCTATAGATTTTGCGCATAGTACTATAAAGTACTATGGACGTTTCGGGTGACTTCCCACATTACTACGATTGGAAATCGGCGACATGACCTGTGATGTCATTTGAGATTAAACTTGACAAAATGGCATTCCTTCGACCCCAATCACCTGTGGGTATTAGTAAAGGTATGATTATGACGGTCACGATAAGCTCTCTGGTATAATAGAAGGGTTGGTACACACACCCTGTAACTAATCGGCCGTTTAAAATGAGGCTCTAAGCTCGCGTACCTGTAATCCTGTTCTCGGATATTCTCGACTCTTTTATAATGTTATACTTACCAACCGAATGCTACCAATGCTCAAATTATTACCAGACACTAATAATGTCGAAAGTTACGAAACATCGCGGATAAGTGTGAACCACAAATTGTAACTCCCATTCATTGGGGAGGTTTCGCTTGGAGCTTTTGGTGAACAACTTACATTAAGGACCAGGGGACACCACTTTTTATCTTTATGGACCAGGGGGGGGGGGGCTCTATTTATCTTTAAGGACCAGGGGACACCACTTTTTATCTTTATGGACCAGGGGGGGGGGCTCTATTTATCTTTAAGGACCAGGGGACACCACTTTTTATCTTTATGGACCAGGGGGGGGGGGCTCTATTTATCTTTAAGGGCCGGGGGACCCACTATTTATCTTTAAGGACGAGGGGGCCCCACTATTTACTTTAAGGACCAGGGGACCCACTATTTATCGTTAAAGACGAGGGGTCGGGCCCCACTATTTACCTTTAAGGACCAGGGGACCCACTATTTACCTTAAAATTGCGTAACTTGTTTGGACCGGGAGAACTGCTCACACGAGTGACACGACAATGTGTTTCTTGATTGTGCGCTCATGTTGTGTTCAGAAAAAATTATGTTGACCAATAACTCTATTCAGCAATGTTCATATAAAGCTACAATATTTGATGAATATTGCATTGGTAAAATGATACTGAAATCTTCGGAAACAATTTGGGCCTGGTCCTTAAATAATGAGTGTTGTTGCAGAAGTGATAACTGTATGTATAATTTGTAGTTTAAAGAACGTGTATCGGTTGAGTTTGTTGTAACTGGTTATGAATTCGAAGATTCATAATTGATTATATTACAAGTAACTCCGAAGTATAGTTCTACAAATCGGAATGAACCATGCATGTATATATAGGACTGGGTTCTTCCCAAAATGGCAGTTTAATGCCTACAAGCAGGATCTCTCGATTGTATGTTTCTTTGAGTCCGATCAATCATTGTGATAAGCGACTTGTATCGACATATTATGTTTCAAACCTCAACTTAAAGGGACTGAAAGCATTCGAAGTGGGTTCATGCTATTAACAGTTTCATGACCGGAGCTTACTGAGTGTTTGCGAAAACCCTAAAAAAATGTTAAAGAATGTAAGAAAAAAATGATAAAAATTTATAAAGAATGTAAGAAAAAATGATACAAATTGATAAAATTGTTAAAGACATATTATGCACTTCTTCGGATACGTGAAACTGGTAGTATTCAGGACACCATGCCAACTGGGGGGTGTAGCATTCAACTAACAGAGCCGAAAATCTTAAGCAAATCGACAGTACCACTCCAAAGAAAACATCGTCTGAACTACGCTCAAATATAAATATTTACTTCTAGATTCGGGACGCAACTATCGACGATAAACTTGCGAAAATGATTTTGCCATCGAGAGTCACTGCATTTCATTAATATATAAGAATGTCGGTGTGTGTTGTCAATTTGGATATAATATTTGTAAAATATAACTACTTTGAGGAAGATTATTCATCATTTCTATTTGATCACCCTACTGGAGTGTTTAACATCATTTTATTAATTTTATCATTTTTTATAAATTTTTAAATCGTGTTTCTTCCTGTATTTCCTTATGGACCATGAAATGTCATTTGCACAACATATTCCAGTCTATATATTCGTTAAAAATCGGTTTAACTGAGTTTGGGAGAATCTGTTGAACTGTTCCCGATAAAGTGCTGAACGGGATTTTGAACTGCTGAACTGGGGTTGGTCAGATCGTGTTCGCTCTATGTATTTAGTTAAGGCACATCGATCATACGTCATTTGCATAACCTATACCCGACTAACTTCATTACCATTTAGTTGAACTGCGTTCGGGGTATCTGCTGAACTGCTCGATATGAACTGCTGAACGGGATTTTGAACTGCTGAACTGGGGTGGACGTCGGCCAAATGGTTTTCCCTCCCTGTATATGGTTATGGCCCATGGATTACAAGTCATTTGCACAACCCAAACTCTTTGAACTTTGAACATTATAATTGAGTTAAACTGCGTTCGCGATAATCTGCTGAAATGCAGCCGTGCATGCACCGTACTGCTGAACGGGCATGGTGGGTGGTCAAAATTTGTCCCCTTCCTGTACTGGCATATAACACTTATATATTACGTGCCATTAATTTTACACAACCTGCTACCGACTATCGTCGTTATATTTGAGTTCAACTGAAATCGGGAAATCTGCTGATCAGCATTTTAGGTGGTAACCTGCTGATCAGCAGCTGATTCAGCGTTTATAGTTAGGTACACCCCTAAAGTCTGCCATCGCAAACGAACTGGTTGTTTGCGTGAACAGTGCCTCTTTATTGACTTATTCAGATTACAATTACCAAATTCACACTTTGCTGTAACTAAAGTAAGGACTTGCTATAATTTACGATCCACCTTCGACGACATAAATCTTTGTGGCTGTATCCTAAATAAATCTGAAAGACAGCCGGGATCCTGTGTAGGTCGAGGATCGCTTTATTTGACACATGTTGTGTGATATATAGCTCCTGGGTCTGATATGTGGTAACAAATCATCGGTATGGAAGTGGGGATACCCACGTTGAACTGGAATATGGGCACTACACAAGAAACCTAACGAGATGAGGTGTATAAATTTAAAAGAAGGCAGACAGGACTAAATAGTTGTAGTGTTGATGTGAACTGAACTCGAAATACTGCACGGGGTCTTTGGTGCCCACCGGGGAAATGGCGACAGGGATGTGTGTACCCCCCCCCCCAAACCAACTGTTTGGACTGAATTGACAAACAGTGCATGTTGGACATCTCCAAACACATTAACCCTTCCATGAGTGGAGCTTCCTGAAAGTTTGCAACAGCCATGACATTGTCCCAATGGTTTCTCTTACATATGCGAGTGCAAGTCGCCCATAGAGAGCCTCCCATATATAAGAGAATACATTGGCCTAACAATATTTACCTTGACCTTGTAAGCCAGTGTATTATCTTTAATATATATGTGAGGCTCCCTGTTGGAGACTCGCTTATATGTGACCCGCCATATCAAATCCAGTCGTAAGTCGGGATTTTTTTTTACCCTGTGCCAATGCATTCTCTTATATATGCGAGTTGACCATAGGTCGCCTCGCATATATAAGAGAATGCATTGGCCTAACAATTTTTTATCATTTTTTTTAAATAAATGTTTCTTACAATTTTTAGGACATAAAATAAAAAACATCCATTACCCTGCAGGGAGCCCCACACCTATATAGAAGAGTGTCGTCTGCTCATGTTTGTCTGGGGCTCTGTATGGGTGAAATTATAAAATTGTTAAAGAATACAAGAACAAATTATTAAAATTGTAAAAAATTGTTAGGCCAATGCATTCTCTTATATATGCGATGCGTCCTATGGTCGACTCGCATATATAAGAGAATGCATTGGCACAGGGTAAAAAAAATCCCGACTTACGACTGGATTGATATGGCGGGTCACATATAAGATACTGCACTAGTACGGGATCTGTAATGCTGCACCAGCGCAGCTCCCGCCACGGACCTCATAAAAGGGTTAAGGGATGTTAGGGTGGAGATTTCCAGTAGTTGAAGCGTTTGAGGGATCAGTAAAAAAAATCGAACCCAACTTCAAAATTGTCCGTTATTAATAACAGGAAGAAGCAATATAGCTAGTCAAACATCGTGACTGAAAAAAAAATATGGATAACCTCCGGCCGAACTGGAATCTGAAAGAAACGTCAACGTCAAAAAAGTCACGACCGTATTTTATTCATCCAGCTCCGTTCCGTGGTTTCAGAGATTCATCCAGCCCCGGTTCCGTGGTTTTAGTCTACATGTCAAAGTTCTGGAGTAGCATTTCCATATGTGGAAGTCATGAATAATTCATGAATTCCATATATGGAATGCTACCTCAGAACTTTGACCGAAGCACTAAAACCACGGAACCGGGTCTGGTGGATCCAATAGGACCGCAAGTTAGTGACAGGGTGTATTATATCGTTCCGTCCACTTTCTATAAGCCGTTTTGGTACAAACATCGTGTTCAACGTTGTATTTTTTATGACTTCAATACGTATAGTTTATTTTCACATGCAAAAATCCAGAAGTTCCCTCACAATATACTGATTGATTTCCGATACGCCGTATATTTTAGAATTTCTCGCATTTTGCTGATATTCTCGAAGGGCCAGTATATATATCTCGTGTTATAATGGGGTATCGACGTGACGAGTGGTTCCATCCTCATATAATTAATCTCAGTAGAAGAATTGAAAGATATAATGCCACTAATTTGTATGCTGTATATATACAGCAAGCTAGTCATCTGCTCTAAACAATATATAGGTACATTTGGGGATTTTAATTCAACAGTTTTCCAACTAATCCATCAATTTGAAGATGTAGTTTGTTTTGGGAACATTGAGTTTAAAAAACACATGCTATGGCCATGTTGTCCACCAAAGCCGCATGCACGAAACTAGCTTTATATCAGCCCACCAGTAGAGCCCGAAGCCGCCATCGTACGCCGCCGCCGCCAGCCATATTGGCCACAAGCCGCCGCCAGCCATATTATTTCTAACGCCAGCCACATTTAAAAATCTCCGCCGCCGGAATTGTAAAATGGCTGAGCCATGTGCATGGGCTTATATGTCAAGCACAACTGTACTGTGAATCGCAAAGAACTAAACCGCATTGCCTAATATTGGCATACTCGCATGGTTGTTATATTATCAGAACACCTGGCCCCTTAGTGTGGAATAGACTATCCCAATGCATGCTTTCATATAACTGAATGCATGGGCGCATCCATTCGGCATTGAAAGGGTTAAAATATAAATTGTTTATATCGACAACACCCAGTCTCAGACATCACTGGCATTTGTCAATATATACTCATAAGAATAGAAAATAGTTTGAAATAGTATATATCATTACTATCCGGTTCATCATTCAATGATGCATGCATATATCGCAAGATGGCAGTGATGATAGCAGTCTGAAGTCGACAGAAGTCCCAATGTAACTACTTATACCGATTAGATGGGAAACTACATAGTATATCCATGCCAGTCCTTCGTGAATTTCGCCGTAATGGAAAAGCCCAACATCAAAAGATTACGTGTGGTCTTGAATTCTACGGGTTCACCACAAACGCTAAAAAAAACGGCATCTATAACCGATAACAGGGGATTATGAACATTTCGGAAACGGAAATACGCTGAATGATAACATCTCAGCCGGCTGAGCCGCCATATTTCGTCAGCCACGAACGTCGTGACTGAGCCGGCTTAGCTAGCTAACCAGCCATGAAAATCGGTTGAGCTAGCCATGAAAACTATTTGTCGTGGCTTCGGGGTCTACCCACCAGTGAGAGATCCGTACGAATAACCTTATATCACATAATTTGCCCATAAAACCAGTTTCATAATTATCGATAAGAGACACGTTTAATAACAGCGCGTGCGATGACGTCACATCGTTCTTCAAATGACTTGCGATCGCTGCGGTTTTTATCGTTGTTTTCGATGGATATTTCGCATTGCTTCGCGTTTATTTGATCAGGTGATAAAAAGTATCTCACACTCGTCCTATTTTATACGTAATTTATCAACCTCGTCCACTAAATTCTATTTGAGCCTCGGTAAACCTCGGCTCAAATCGAATTTAGTGAACTCGGTTGATAAATTCCGTATAAAATAGAAACTCATGTGAGATCCTCTATATATCAGCCTGGGGTGATGAAAATGAAGTTCTTTTGGTAGATCAATGTAAACAATCTGTCGCGGTCGTCGCAGTTTAAAGGGAGACGGAAATCTCTTTTGTCACCCCATTGCTATGATATCTCTGGATCTCCATTCAAAGCTATAAAGCTGTAACAATTCGATTGCGTCAATGAATGGAAACGTCTAGAGCTTTGGGCATATCGAAATAAGTATGATTATAACATTAATACAGCCTGATTAGTCACTAATCCGAGCATGCAGTAGCGTGTCTCGCATAGGTGGGGTATGTCAGTTCCACGTGACCGTTTAGGACGTGACAACCAAAGTGTATTAACTGCTTTATATATTATTGTTTGTTAAATTACTTTTAAAACACTTTATTTTTATTTAGTTTTTATTTATTTATCAATGTATTTATTATCATAAATATGCATCGACTAATTTTCAAACTGAGAAAAAATAAGCACAAAACCTAATTACGATTAAAACATCGGCGATTCAAAGAATATATGAATTATATATATGAATCCAGATTATGTCTATGTAATTTGGAAGGAGGTATAACATAGATTGTAAAATACACGAACTATTGATATACCGGCTTCATATGCTCTGAAAAATACTTTGCCATGGTCACAGACATTTTCCGTTTTTTTCCCGCACAGAAGTGAAACAAACGCTCTTTATAGTTCTACCATATCAGGAATTGACAAACACGGAATGCTCTTTTCTGTTCCATTCCGTGCAATGGCTGTTTTTGTTTTGGACCCAAACAAACATCTCGTTCAACGTTGTACTATTTATGACTTCAATACGTCTTTCTGGGACATAACATGCTCGTAGATAGATAGTTCAAGTATATGTATCGACCTATTTCGATACCGGGACAAATATTATTGGGTGTATTTTGGAGTGCAGACCACCATGTGTTTAAATAAAAAAAAATTGTAGATTTTATTACGAAACTATACATGATGGCAGCGGTCAGACCAAAACGAAGGGGCTGAACTATTGAAGCTTGAATTGATATATGGGGTTACAAATACCACAGGGGCCTGTAACGCGCTCCGCCCCCCTTTTGCACTGCCCATATACGCCGCCTCTATATACGCGCCTTCTTCGCGTTAATGGACATTATATAGACAAGGGGCACTGTAGAAATTCAACGTTTCACCATCACTCGGGAGTCGCACAAATTTAGCCCATTCACCCCAGTCGCACAGTAAACAATTTAGATAGAGGAGAAATCTGTCGATAATTCCAACTTTAAAAAAAAAATTGTCAAGTCACACAGTTCCTAATTTTAATATTTATTGTGACCTGACCTTTCCATGACTGACATAGTAGAAACAGCCAATCACCGCTCAGTGTTAGAATCGATGTCCTCATTTTAATATTCATTATGACCTGACCTCGATTTTTTTAAAGTTGGAATTATCGACAGATTTCTCCTCTATCTAAATTGTTTACTGACAATGTGTTGATTTGTATGAGTAAATAAATTATTAGCCGACAAGAAATCACTAAGTTCCAGATATTTAGTTGATCGTTTGACCGATTTTTAATGATAGTAAACTGTATGGGTGGTGAATTTAGAGACACGTGTCGGCCATTGCTAGCTGAGCCGGATCAATCCTAAAAAATACGCTCTCCGGAGACAATATTCGGTGGTTAAAATTTTATCAAATGCAACGTGTATGAATGTTTCTGATGGGAGTTTGTGGTATTTATTGAAAGATGAATTCTTTGCCGATCCATCCGTGTATATATCGTTATCATTACTGGGGTGAATGGGCTAAATTTGTGCGACTCCCGAGCGATGGTGAACCGTTGAATTTCTACAGTGCCCCTTGTCTATATAATGTTCCATTAACGCGAAGAAGGCGCGTATATAGAGGTGGCGTATATGGGCAGTGCAAGGGGGAGCGGACAGCGGAGCGCGTTACAGGCCCCTGTGCAAATACCAAAGAAAGTCATTATAATTCAAGAAGGATAAAAACTGACATATTAGAGATAATTACTGGAATGGTATGGAGTATGGCACACAAAAAACAAATACGGAATGGATAGGCATGGAATGGTGGAATTTTCTTGTTGTATAATTGACTCCCGATACGGTTCTTGAAAAAGAGCTGATGGAACAAACATTTGAAGGGCTATTTACAGCAAAATACAAAAATTATAAGCATACGATATGTCTCATCAGCATCTGCATGAGCGAGGACATTCACATACCTTTGTAATTTGGTGAAATGGGTGACCATTACGTACAATGCCCAAACTGTCGATTAAAGACTCGATACGCTGACTATATTGTTGTAAACATGTACTATCGGATGACGCAGTGTTATCTTGTTCTTTCAGTTTTATATAGGATACAGCTATAGTAATCTTTAAAAAAAAAAAGACAATAAAGTGAAGGTCCACTTCAACTTGTACTTGCGTCCATCCATTTAACACTACGATACATTAATTCTGAACCCTTTGTTTGCTATATGGATTCGCACATCAATTATAAAAGCATACACAACTGAATGGTCAAAAGTATTCTTCTGGATGAATGTTCAGGAAATATAAGTAGACAGACAGAAGAACTGATAATACAAGTGCAGAAGGATTAATTCTGTTTAATGGTGGGAAATGTTTGTTTGTTGAACTTATTATCTCAATATTAATGTTACAAAGGGAACTACTCGTCAATAATTATTTAGGCCACACCAATATTATAGCCTGGGTTACGAACATTGGACGGAAACAAAGTAGATGCAGGAAGTTGAAAATAATAATAAATAGTCATCACCATAGACAAATATTGGAAATGCATTTGAATTCCACTTGAATTTTGGAAACAAAATGTTTCATCCAATTTATAAAATTTAACTGAGTTACTTGTTCCTTTACATAAAACCGTTGAAATAACGGAGGTACAAAATGAAAGACATTACCATCTACTATATTCTTCATCAAATGCTTCATATTCGAGTGAATATGAACAAAACGCAATCAATAAAAAGTATTTTGCAATTGTTTTCACAAAACTGGAAAAACAGTTGTATGATGGCTTCGTTAACCAGGTTATAACATTGCTGCTGCTGCCATACAAGCCTCAGTTTTGTGTGACTGTCATTTGCAGAATGAGATCACCAGAGGGTGTATTTAGCATAGCGGGCTAGCATAACTAAATTCACCCTCTGGGCACCTCATTCTGCTTAGGCCTCATCTTTGGGATGTTTCTTTATTATCAAATTTCTATAGAAACTTCTTCACATAGATTCTATTTCTTTTTTAGTTTAATTTCTCTATATCCCCAAATTGGCAGACGACACATTGCATAGTCGAGGTTCCCAATGGGTGTACATCACAATATTCACCATTTTGGGAACTTCAATCTGAGTCCTTGTCTCCCATAGCAGATGAGGCCTAAGCAGAATGAGGTCCCCAGAGCATATCTATCGTTTATGATTGTCGAATTGTGAAGACCTTCCACTTGCAACATGACGTGTTTTTTCGGATTTATCCTAATTCGTGTTCGCCGCGGGAGGAATTTGTCTTACTGTCATGTCGTTGTGTCCCTGTATGGGTCCCGACGGGTGGGTGGGGGTCACTGAATAGCGGGATAACGAGAGCATTGTAATTAACGCCGCTCCAATTCAGTAGATACTTGACTTAGTATTGTATTGTTGAATTATGTGCTAACCGTTTGCGTAATCTTCTTTCGCGTGGGCAGCACTAGAACAGGTTTTGGCGATCTTAAAATTAATAGGTTCCATGGATTAGAGAGGCGTTGCATGCATGTATTCTTCTCGACAAGGGATTGTCCGGTCGAGTGGTCTCGTTGCCAAAGCGCGAGAGTATAAAACCAAAATCAGGCCGTTTTTCATGGCATTAACAACCTTGTAGCTTGTTCGACAATTTCGGACTTAACCTCACCTACATTTTCCTCCGTAGGTTCGGAGTATTAACTTTGTTTATTGGTATACTTCCAACTTTCAGAAACAGGTGAGGACTTTACTTTAGTCTTATGATTTCAGATTTAACATTAATAAGCATTTCCAAATCAAAACTGTTAACTTTTCTTACTTTCACTGGAGACTTTTCACTTGAGAGCTGATCAGAAGTGAGAATGTTATTGCCGAATTCATGGTATGTGGGCCTTCAGTCTAGATTAATTCAGCGAACGGTAGAACATATATTATATATATATTATATTTTAACCCTTTACCCAACAGATGGGCCCTGTGCCAATGCATTTTTTTTTTAGGCCAATGCATTCTCTTATATATGCGAGGCGACCTATGGTCGACTCGCATATATAAGAGAATGCATTGGCACAGGGCATAACTGTAACTATCACAATGTGGTCAAGTAGCCGGTTCCAATGATATCCATATTTGTATGGTTCTATTGAGACAGACCGAAGATATTTTAGGCTGTTGAAGCTTTATTTGGCCGGTTTTGGTCGTTTTGTTGGGTAAAGGGTTAAGTGACAATTTGAAATGAATTTCGATCACGTATATAACCATGCATTAATGAAAAGGGAGGCGGTAATTGAAAGTTAGCGTCATTTTACGTGCACACTAAAAAAAATCGAGGGACAAACTGTTCCCGCATGAAGGGAGTTTTATTAGCACCAATAGTACCATGGTTGATATAGTTAACTCTTTCTTTCCATGGGAGGGCCTTTTCTGAAAATATTACATTCAAGAAATGTTCTCTCCTCGCTCGGCCAATATTGAACTTAAAATTCTGGAATAATATTGAACTGCATAATCTCACGCAAAAACCGAAAATTGATTTCTGTTGAAAAAGTCGCGAATATCGAATGAATATCTAACATCGAACTAACTTCACTTGAATATCGTTTGAATATCGAACGTCGAACTAACTTCACACACCTGACTAATTATCCAATTGTGTGTTGCATTCACAAATCAATTTATGAATCCATGATATATCAGTCTCTTTAGTAAGTATTATTTTTTCTGAAAAATTAAGAATACGATTTCCAGTCCCTTCTGGTTAGCGGTGACACGGACACGGTGAAAGGGAAATCGAATGACAGAATATCCAATTGCATTCACGACAACACTTAAGTGTCAGCCGAATCTGTAAAATAGATGAAGGGCGAAACAACATTAAAATGTCAAAAATCAACTAAAACATGAAAAATATTTTTTGATAATCTGTATTATTAATATGAACTTATTGTTAAACTGGAATTGGTTTCCCTAATAATGTGCGGCGTTTTCTTGTTGCTAGAGTAATAAAATACTTGTTATTATAATTTAAGAGAAAAATAGATATAGCCCAATTATGTTCAAGTTAATGGCGTGGTATTCTACTCTATATATATAGCTTCGTTATTTTCTATTTTCTATTTCAAAATCTCCCCAACTATCAATGTCAAAATGTTCTGTCTAGTATTTTGACGTTCAAACGATGATTTGAGCATTAATGCCAGCTATTCATTTACATAATCACTTCCTCATTGTCGTACCAGTGGTCAAGAGGTGCAAACGCAAGTCAGGTATATATAGCTTCTTTGAAGTAACCGCCAACAGCGACATTGTATTATATTGACTTAGATGACACCGATCTGGTGTGGTGAATGACGTAATAGTTGCTGATTGGCGATCTACATTGTGTTTGGGGTATGTCCAAAAAGCCAACAAACTGGTTTGTGAAGGCGGTAACCAATTGTCGCCCCCAAGAATTATAGAGACTTATTTAAGTGCCAATATAAATTGTTAGGTCAACTACTTTCAGATTCAGTATATATTCCACCGTGAACACGAGTCTTCCTATGACGTTGGATATATTATTTGATTTATCTGGTCTTGAAATATTGAAGATTCTATCTGACAGGTACTCTTTAATATATTTGATCTAAGTAGAAATAATGTACAACACGTGGGTGACTGGACTTGTGTCGGTTGATTCTGCGTTATGTGAATGATAAAATAGCTTGGAAATAAGGTGTAAAGATTCTGACATTTTCGGGCAATTGTCAGATATCATCTTCTGAATTGATATTAGTTTTGTAACTTGACGAACTTTTCACATATTACTGGTGTGTGATTCAAGTAATATTCTTGTTCTCGACATTGGTGATTTATTGTCTTCGCATTCACATTCAGTATGATAATACCTTCTATTTCAGATCTGTGGAAGGGCCGCATTAGCGACCATCGAATATGGCTCCTTTCGAGCAGCACTTATTCCTCATTCTCACCTGGATCGTGTTTGTATCATGCCAGGCACCGTGCGCACACTACGACGGGGCAGTGTCGCAAGTAAACGTTAACATCAGAGAAGCCACAACAACAGGTAGGCACAGCTGTCCGGATTTCTGCTTGCTTTACGCAACGTGTTTTATTTTTCGTAATTTTGTAATAAAGTTGCACAATCTTCATAACTCATGTATTTAAATTACTAAGACATCATTTAGTTATTCTACCAACAACAAGAATTTAAAATTAAAACCATGCGATCTGATTATGTGACATGATTTTCGTTTTCAATATCGTTTATGGAATGTAACACGAGTAGACCAGTATATATATAATATCTGCGTCGATATAATTTAAGCGATTGTTCATGTGAGAACAGTTACTGTCACTTTAATGCCAACTGCATACTATTTTGACCCCATTTATAAAACATCAATTGAACCAGGCCTGTCGACTTAAAGATGGTCTAGCTTTTACCGACACCAATTTCTTCAAGATCAACAACATTTCTTGATAGTTTTGAAGGCGTGCACCTTAAAATGTAATTATATAT
This sequence comes from Siphonodentalium dalli, assembly GCA_032622095.1. Lineage (NCBI taxonomy): Eukaryota > Metazoa > Mollusca > Scaphopoda > Gadilida > Siphonodentaliidae > Siphonodentalium > Siphonodentalium dalli. Next base: position 19,797,184 of record CP136065.1, read on the forward strand.
AGCACTACTGTTCCCAAGCAAACAGATCAGAAACATCTGGTCTTACACATATTTCATGTAAAGTTAATTCTAAAGATAAATTTTCAATCAAAATGTAGTAATGTTCTAAAAATATCCACATAAACTGTCCCGATTCTCAGAAAATAATTCATAGAATTCATTTCCTATAGTAACAGATTCTGAAGTTCAAGTCGACTGGTTTCCCTAACTCATATTATTTTACAAATGAATCTATACAAAACGTTCATGGATGAGATCTAGATAGACCATCTCTAACAACACAATTACTTGCATAATTATTAATTCCGTTATAATCAAGTCCATGAATTTTCAGAAATCCAACTATCGGCCGATAAAACTCCATTCCAAGACAGACTTCGAATTCATGGCACACTATTTACTGACGTGACATTGCAAGTTACCCAAGGAGCCTCTCTTTACAATCCAAATGACTACTTCGAGTTTTTGAACTTGAACAACGAGCTCTACATTCGACTCAAAAAAGGAATTGATAGAGATGTAAGTATATTCAGAATATTTAGTCTATATCTTTCTAAATATCCAAACTTTAACTATAATATATAGAGTATACAATGAAAAGCGATTGTTTATACATAAAAGTAAAAAAAATTCGCGTGAGTATAGCCAGGTTTGCTTTAATTTTCTAAATTGTTACTTGCTAACAAGTATGTTTCGGGCTGCATCTATATACATAGACCATTATTGTGAACATGTGTTCAGTGGCACTATAAAAGGAATTGAAACATTAATATGATTTTTCAAACGAAATAGTCGACGAACAGTTCTAAGGGTTGTGTTGCTAAATGTAAAGTTTTAAAGATGAAACCTAGGTTGAATTACAAATAAATAATTTTATCACCCGAACACCATAACAGATCCACTAAACGGCTGTTTGGTTCACTCAGCGTGCGTGTCTGACTATTTTGTATTTTGTTACAGGGAGCTACTGACTCGCCCGCAGACGATTTGACTTCGCTGACTTATACTCTGAAGTGCATCACTGGAAACCAAGAGGTGAGTAAATAGTCTAATAGAGGGATGGTATCCGTATGGTGGATAACGAAACCATTCCTTATAGATTGTTTGGAGTTCGCATATAGTAGCATGATTGCGATAACTCATATCTGCAACAGTCCCATTCAAATGTGCAACCATTCCAATTTAAAGGTACTCAATCCGATAAAACTCCTCTCAATTACTATTTCAATGGCTTCGGGGGTCAAAAATATTTGATTCGAGTCGAGGAAGTCACCCATCAAAGCTCAGATTTGTTAGATATCGATTTTAGAAATCTATTATTTTTCATTATCGGGAATACTATCTGGCCCAGAACTCAGTCAAAATTGCGTTAAAATTACCACTTGATTTTAGAGTTATCCATCCTTGTCTGTTTGAATAGATTTGGAGTACACATCCAGAGCAGATTACGCCAGTTATTAGTACTCATCTCGAGTTAATAACAAATTTCAAAAATCAATATCTAATAACTCTGAGCTTTGTTTGATGGGTTCCTCGACTCGAATCAAATATTTGTTACCCCCAAAGCCAAAGAAATAGTAATATAGGACCCTCTGATCGGATTGTTGTTGTTGGAATCTGTTGAGATGGGGACCCTCTTTACGGATTGAGTACCTTTAAGAGACGCAAATATCCTTTATTTTATTACACCGGACAACATTATTATACAACTGCCGTATTTATAATATACACTAATCTTGAACTAAGTACATGTAATACTGAAATGCCGGACAGTTTTTAAAACAATTTCTAAAAGTATACACTGCAATATCTGCATTACATTCTCTGAATGTATAGACTGCAATCTCTGTGTCGCTGTGCGGAAGGACACACATCATAGTGTATACGCCCTGTCATTAACGGAGTAGCATTTCCATATATTGAAGTCATGAATATTCAAAAACTCCATATTTGGAAATTCTACTCCAGAACGTTGACCTGTATATAGCACTAAAACCACGGAATCGGGGCTGGAAGAATCTCTGAAACCACGGAACGGAGCTGGATGAATCCAATTCGGCCGCGACTCAGTGCACGATCTCGCTTATTGGGACAGCGTTTTTAATTTTTAGTAAAACACAATGTCATGCATAATTATAATCTATGATAATATTTATTTCATTTTCCATTGCAGACTCTATTCTCAATGAACATACAGATTCTAGATGATAATGACAATCCACCAATCTTCGTCGGTTCACCTTATACGGCTTTGATCAATGAGGTACGTGTCGCAAAGTCTAAACTATCCATGCAATCGCTTAATTTGAATTTGCCATAGGATAAAATTGAATCATATTACAATATTAAGGTGTACCGATTTATCACATCGTAAGCGATGCATGGTGAAAACACCCTGTTCAGATACATGTATAGGCATATATAGTCCATTATGAAATTTGTTGGTCATATTATACAAATACCGGTACACTTCGATGACCATGCACGATTTCACATTATGAATTCATATAACTTCGTGAGGAAGAAATGTTTTAACACGAAATATTTCGCTCAATTCAGAATAATTATATTCATTTTCAATAATTATATTTTACAGCTAGCACCCATTTCTACTATTGTTTTGGGAGGAATATCAACCACAGATAGAGATATTGGCATCAACAGACAAGTGGTTTTCTCAGTACTTAACGAGAATAATGATGGTGACATTGTAAGTACTGCCACGCGCTGGTGGATTTCTCAAACTCTGTAGATTCCCCGTGTTCATCATTTAGTCACAACATGCACGATTTGTATGGTAGTAACGGTAATGCCTTTATATAAATGCACAAGAAATGGATAGGCATACCTTTCGATTGAGTAGGCCTACCGTACATACATACCCTGAGAATGGATATAAATATTAAATTCTTATATATTTCATGGAAACAATTCTGACAGTGATGCAACAAATAATCTTATCTTTAATACGGTCCATCTATACTTCGAATCTACCAAGCGATTTAATTCAAAATATCTAATAAATACAATTAAACCTGATTGAACAAGTACATGTATAAAAAATTGTTTACTGTATCATCCCTCTATATACACCACAGCCCTGTTGTCCCTCAAGTACATCTCTATAGTATTTAATTGTCTGATCCTAACCAGAAGCCGCCCTCATTTTCTGCTGAGCAATGAATTATTATGTTGTTTCATTTTGGTTTGCTTATTTCACTGTTGTACCTGATCACGTGTTTTGAATTTTGAGTCTGGTCATATATAGGTTTTCCCGCTGACCGGACCCGGTGCTCTGTTATTATGACACTTATGCACAAATAAACTTCATTTACAAAAAAAAAAAAAAAAAAGCTGAGGCTGAATGCACGGCATATTTTGTTTTCATTTTTTCGTCGATATCGATCAAATTAATAATTTGTTCATCTTTTTACTCAGTAGGATAATATATAATTAAGATAAGATAAGATACCGGTACGTTTTAATGGTCTTTAAGACATATATTGGTGTAGGACAACCTACATGTATAGATACAAATAAACAGGAATACATGGTATATATGTGATATACATGAAACAAGTAACAGATTAACAGAAATTGTAAAGATGTAGAATATCAAATTATTTGATTCATTACTATACCAGTGTTTAATTGCTCCTTATTTAAATTATTGCTGTGAAGTCTGGGGAAATGTTTATAGCACCACGCTTATCCCTCTCAGAAATGAGAATAATTGATGGAGCTGGACACAGAAGTCATAGTACTCCAATATTCCAGAAGTATAAAATCCTGAAACTTGATGACTTGATTAAAACGAACACACTTGTTACAATATATAGAGCTAAACATGAGCTTCTACCCCCTAATTTACAAACATTCTTTGTCACTGTCAAATGATCACATAAGCACGACACTCGACAAATTGAAAATTTCAGAGTTAATTACAGGAGAACTAATACTAAAGCGTTTTGTACAAGAAACATTGGAACAACTCTATGGAATTCCCTAGATCAAAACCTAAAGAACTGCGAAAATACTTTTATATTCAAGAGAAAATATAAACATAATCTTTTAGAAAAGTACGTCGAATAGTAGTCCATTCAATGTAAAATCTAACTCAGGAATAGATGAATAATTCACCCATCATTTCAGATATAAAAACAAAACAAAAGATTTGGATAACCGGAAAATAAAAATAAAATTTCAAAAAATAATTAACTTGTTTAACTCTGGGGGTTGCACATTATAAGTGTAAACTTCTAGATCCCCCCTTCAACATACCTTACTTCCATAATACCAAATATCATATGTAATACATTGGTATCACGCTTCCAACATTCTATTATTTACTATGTATTATGTTGAAATGCATAATTATGTTCTAATCTGTTATTTTGTTTATTGTATATTGTCTATTGTCTATTGAACATGTTGAATGAATAAATAACTCAACTCAACTCGACATAGGTCACCTGCGGAAGGATGTGATGTACAATGTGGTACATCACCACTTCCGCAGTTGACCAATGCCCAGCATGAGTACAGGGTTTATACCCTGTATGAGACTGTAAAGGAGTTGTCCGGCACTAACAGGTGACCAAAAACCATCGGGGATAGCATAAGAAAACAGTCCTAAGACCATTTATTTCCATTATGGTCCCCAATGGATTCAAGCCACATGAGCTGAGACGGGAACACACCCATACGCTTCCTACCATCACAAACCACTGGATTAAAAATATATTATGTTTTATTTAACAAATGAAATGCATATGGTCAGTTGAAATTGAAGTCACGATAGGTGACAGTGAGCTAAACGGCAAATATTCCACTAGAGTTAAAAAACACTGGAGAGATATATCGAATAAAATAGGTTATCAGACAACATTTATTAATTGTGAGCCTGCACGATATCTTATTTTTATTCCACCAAGGTTGCACAATAACTACATTCATTATAAAGTTATATAGGCCTAGTATATATATAGGGGCCTATCCTTGTCAGGTATATATGCTATATATATATTTAGTTGAACATTGTTCTCTTATTTGATTCAGTTTGATGCCACATCACGATTTGGGATCACACAGGAGTCTGATGGATCTGCACGGATCGTTGTCAAGAATCATCTAGATTACGAATCCATAAGATTTTACAGACTTAATATAACGGCTGTGGTATGTAGGCATATTCATGATCAATTGATGTACCGATATTGTCTTTAATTTACATGTTCTTATATTTCACATTGTGGCTGGAGGTACGAGTTGACTTTTTCGGTGGGTACGAGTTGGTCAGGATACGCGCTGACTTGTTCCCCTGACTACGATATGTTATATAGAAACAGATTCGTTCAAATAGAGGACGACGTATCAGTTAGATTGAGAAACAAAATTATAAAACAAATTCTATTTCTTTTCATAACGCATTCGGCCGTGAAGAGTTAATCTTTGTCGTAGAACTTCTCAAGGTCATTTGAGGTCAAACTACAAAACTCGTGACGTCAAACACAGGAAGCTTCGTGCGCGCTGCAAATTTTAAGATTTTTCTCTCGAAAAGTGTGATTTAAAAAGTAAAAAACACGTATAATCTTATGTAATTTAATTTTAATTGAACGCAAATAGTGTAATAGTGCTACTTTATTATTATCTAAATTTTCTGAATCATTAATTATTTTTAAATGGGAGCATTTTTATAATTTTAATGCTCAGAAAAGTAGTGAGTAAAGGTGAAATTTTGTCTGCGCTGCAAATTAGAACTAGAAGACTTTTGCCCCAAAAAGTTTGATTTAAAATGAAGAAAACGTTAATGAAAATCTATTCATCTACTAGTAGGTCTACGTACTGCCCACAGAACATTTTATGATAGACTTTTACACTGAAATGACTGAATAAAAAAAAAACATTTAACAACACTGCCTGGGTGCAGGCAACAGAAGTATCGAACATCACTGTTAAATATTTGTCACTGATGTCAGATTCTGTAAAGATTAGTGCAGTCTGTATTGTTATTGTGCTCAGTCAATACAGGGGTTTTTCCAAATTGTTGTATTTGAAATTAAATCCCCGTTTCTCACTGTCTCCAGCTTTGGGAATGAGAATCCAAGTCTGTGAACATAGCATCACCGTGTTCCTGGGCCAGTTCTTGCATCGTCAAGAATCATTTTCGGTTTATTTCATGAACAATCAAAAATGCAGATTCGATTTAATACACACCAGAGATCCAAGCCTGGAAAAAGTGTGTCTGACATTTGCAGAATGAGGTCCCAAGAGGGTGAATTTAGCGACGCTATCCAACATGGTGGGCTAGAATCACCAAATTCACCCTCTAGGAACTTCATTCTGCTCATGCTTCAACTGCTATGGAGGACCTAGGATCAGATTGTAATTCCCCAGTTGAAGTTGGTGATGTTCACCCATTCGTAACCTCGATGATGCATTTTATCTTCTGCAAGTTAGGGGATATAGAAACTTAACAGAGGGGAAAAAGTAACTAAAACAATCTTAATTGAGACTATAGATACTTCCCCAGAAGATTTGGCCTAAGCAGAATGAGGTCCCCATAGGGTGAATTTTCTGATGTTAGACCGCTGTGAGCATCACTAAATTCACCCTTTGAGGACTTCAATCTGCGAATGTCAGGCTTGCAGGAATCACTTCACTGCAGTAATGATGATATGTCTCTTCTTGCAATTTATTTCTACATGTATCTAATTATTTGCTTCTATTTATACCAGGATCAGGGAAGTGTTGAATCTAGATTCACAGTGACGACATCTGTTGAGATAACAGTCACAGATGGAGATGATTTGGGCCCAGCGTTTGAATACACATCTTGTTACAGATATGGTGGAATTTGTTATGATCCACAATATACATCTTCAATCACATCTGGGAATGTAAGTGCAATGTAAATTAGTTACAGATCATAGAATGTATTGATCGTATTTATAAAACTTTAATGTATTGATTTTATTTAAAAACCTTGAATGGTACAACTGAATATGTACAAAATGGTGCTATTTTATACAAAACCAGTTGCATCAAATAAATATTTAAGCACTGCAGTAAATTGGCTATATAAGAAATTCATCTAAATGAATATGTAACACTAATACTTGCATGAATATATCTCTAACATAGATAAAACTTAACCTGTTTTGATTGTTTGCCCACTCTCTATCTACCCAGAGAAAAGGCCGCTACCTTGCTAGGCATATATGAGCCCTACAGATATATATTTTATTTTATTGTTCATCCAAAAATTATAATACGAAACTTTGTTTGTAAAAAAGTAAAAAATATTACTGTTTTTACGGAGACAGACCTTGATATTAACTGATTAAATGTGAGATAAATGTCTTGTTAAAAAGAAAGCCAACTATAAAATTAAGTAACCTTTCTATACAAATTTTGATTATTTTGTAGTGGAGGAACAAAATTTTTTTTATAAAAAAAATACTAGGCTAATTGTACATGCAGATGTATGTTCCTTCAGGATGCATGGAGATTTAACTATTATTTTTTTGTTAATCTATTTACAGGTTGGTATTTTGTCATTTTTCCCATCACCAACCATTGGGCCAGTGCAACAAAGTGTCACTATTATTGCACGTGATCGAGATACACTTGAAGCCCCAATCAGCTTCAGCATACAGCAAAGTTAGTATTTAGTCATTTAGTAATTTTGATGTTTGTACTAATGATATCATAATATACTTTTCCTCCAAATTTAGCGTTTACAAATCTTATTTTTTCTTATTTGAAGATTTACCTTCTTTCAGTTTACCAATAGTTGAAGTAGCTTGAGACTGAATGGAATTTCAGGATATATGTGTAAAAAATTTGTGAGATGAATTTCAAATCAAACTGATAAAATTAATTTTTGTAACATGTTAATATATATATATATAAATATCAGTATTCTAGTTAATCTAGTTGATTGTATCATTATTTTTCTCTTTATTTTACAGCCATACCAACAGGATACCAGAGCTCATTCCGGGTTACATCCACCAAAATGACGAATTCTAACTCTTATCAAGCAAATGTTGAGTTGATTGCTAGCATAACCAGATCATCACAGACAAAAACTATAACATTGGTGCTCAGAGTGAGTTCAATCTTTAATTGCCAATACACATACAAAGACAGAAATAGTGATTTTGAATGATCAGCCCTCGAAATTGGGAAAAATTTAATATTGTGGCATGGTAGATTCCACATGTTGCCACAGCATTTCCTATGGCATTGCTTATTGCTGAGTGAGTACCTTTGAATGAGTCACCTTTATTTAAAGGAAAAAGTTATATATGATTTATGATTCAATTTGAAGTTAAAACCTTAACCCTTTTAGTGCCAGGGGCCGATCTCATCGGCCCTAATTTATGGTCTGTATAGTGCCCTAAAAAAAATAAAAAAAATGATATTGTTTTGTTTTTTTTAAATATATTTTTTTGGGTTAGGCCAATGCATTCTCTTATATATGCGAGGCGACCTATGGTCGACTCGCATATATAAGAGAATGCATTGGCACAGGGTATATGGATCGATACAAAAATCGGACCTGGCACTCAAAGGGTTAACACAAATTTACTTGACATAAAAATAGTCATAAGGGGATTCTAAACTCGCATTTTGATGGAATATATTTAGCTATATCAAGCATTCTACTATGATAGATGATGTGTCTTGTGGACATTTTTGAAATGCTATTATCTGTTTTTAGTACTGATTGAATCAAATCTATTTTATTAAAATTATTGAAGACATGCTGTTCTTGATTCACAAAACATTTATTTTCCAGGCTGAAGAAACCACTGCAAGTAATAGATATGAGCAAGCGTATATTACTCTGAACATTGGACAAGTAAACGACTTCAGTCCGACAATTTCGCTGAACATCAATATTGGGTATATCAGGGAAAATTCTCCGAGAGGTACACTGGTGAAGGACTTGGCTGAAACAACAATCCTAAAACTTACAGCATTTGATGCTGATGTGGTAAGTCATAAAAAAAATATTTCTACTCTACACAGACCGGTTCATTCATATTGATACTTTCATGAGTTGCAATGAGAAAAATTATTTTATTTCAGAAGCTCATTTCTTAAAGCCGGATGGTATTACTTACAATGAAATTTAGTGTAACTCAAAAAGATATTCTTATCACTTTTACCAGTTTATTAGTCGTTAACTGTTATTGTTTTCTAATATAACTGACTTATTACATTCTGTACATAGCTTAATGGTGACAACGTCCCCAGTTACAATTGGAGGCTCGTCAACAACAACAAGTTCTACATAACGACAGACAACTACCTCGCTGTTTCCTCAGTCGATGCTTTAGACTACGAAACAGATATAAGTTACATGATACAGGTATGCAACATTAAAATAGAACGGGGGTTTGATCCAAGAGGTTTAATAAAGGAAAGTTTTTATTTAAGCACGATTACCCCTACTAGTACCATGCTTGTTTAAAGATATGTTTGGCCTTCACGATGGGTATTGCTGTTAAAATAATCACTTCTGTTAAAACTGCCATAAACAGAAAGAATATTAAAATATAGACAGATTTTTTTCTTAAACTAATCATAAATAATGCATGATTAGTATCTTGTCAAGATTGTAGTAAACAAAAGCCATGTTATGTTACAGTACAGTATGTAAAGAGAGTGCGATAAGCTAAACACTCAACACCGGGTAGATCCTACTAAGTGAATCTGGTTTAAAACTGTACCTTGTTCATTACAACATACCGTTATATTGCTCACTAATCCCCACCACTCAATATTTTGGTGTTGAAATGGATAATATCATATTCATATTATCATTAATTTTGTTATTTACGAAGCTCATTAATTTGTAGACAATATAATTTATTCAGCTTAAAGTTCCATCCCATATCGCGGGAATGCAGGGACGTTGTATAATTTTAATCAGCAGATAGTTCAATTTTGGAAGCTTTCAGCCTCTTGGCTTCTTCAACATTTATAATAAGAGAGACATCTACATTTTTTAAGCACACAATATAACATAATCTGTTATATAATTATGTTATATTGTGTGCTTCAAAGGTGTACCTGTTTCTCCTATATTAAATGCTGAAGAAGGCAGTCCTCTTGACTTCTCAATCAGTCAGACATTCTCTGTTCAATGTAATTCAAAATTTACTAACATTGTTGGAAATGCAATTCGGCATGATGTAATATATCAAATTCACTTACATGTATGTAATATCTACCATGTATGCAAATATGTAATTTATGGTGAAAGCACTGATGATATGGAATTTTTAAGCAAAAATTGAAGAGTAATATCATTGCATTTGCTTGATAATCAATCTCTTGATTGCCAGGTCATTGTCACGGAAACAGATACTGCTCAGAGAAGAGAAGGTTCTGCAATGATCGTCATCAATGTCATCGATGTGAACGACATGACACCAGCGTTCGAGTCTCTGAATTACCAAGCATCTCTTGTTGCTGGAGATTACACACAGACCAACAGAGCAATATTGACTGTAAGTTGTGATCTGTTCCTTAAAATATGAATGTGGTTTGAATAAGACATGAGGTTTAATGAAACCTAAGATTTGATTGAAACATATGCAGTTACGTTTTAATTATTCTTTTGAGAAATAGTCTCTTCTGTTTACATCTATGGGGATTAGCTATTCAAACTAATTGATTGGGTCTTAGAGTTGAGCTATAATAGATGTAAGCCCTATTGTAAAAATGAATGATAAGCTATTGTTGTGATATATGCATTATCTGTGGTCAACATCGAACTCCATGATAAATCTGTGAACCACACAGAAATGTTTCCGTATCGTGTAGCTGCCTCGATTCTAGAATATCATATTGTCACTTACATCAGTGCGGAAGTAAACCCCAAGATATTTCTGGGAACCAGCAGATATTTTTCTGTATTGTGTATTTGTCAAAGAAAGCAGAGGAATGATTTCAGTTTCAATCTGAGTCAAGAGTGTGTTATCAGTATTTGTTAATACTTGTGACAAATCAATATGAGTTCAGTTATTTATGGTGAAATATGTTGTTACTTATTGAATGAGGCTATCACATGATACAGGAAATTTTTTCATTAAATAGAAGAGTGCACACGTCTATAATTTTTAATCCAATTGATTGATTTGTTACAGGTGAGAGCGGTTGATAGTGACAGCGGTGCGAACGGCTTAGTCTCCTACAGCATCATTGATGGTAATGATGCTGGAGAATTCACTGTTAACTCTGCAGGTCAAGTTAATGTCATCGGTGTCGTCACGGAGCGTGAATATAATCTGAAGATCAGAGCTACAGACAATGCTGCCACACAGAGAAGGTAAATGTATACCCTTCGACTAAATCTTTTCTCCAAATTTCGCTCTCAGAGGTATACATTGGATTGCTCTATTCTTAATGTATAGTAATATTCTGGTTATATAAGAGGACCTATGGATACCTATTCATTAACAATTGCCAATTTTATTTGAGCCAATTGGGGAGTTAGAGTATTCTGTGCTAAAGATGTGACCACAATGATTGCTGATATGTAGACCATCACCACTTAAGAGATCACCATTTTAACAGCCCAGAACCACATTTAGTATTGCCAGGTTCAATTTGAAAACCATTCTGTATCTTAATAATGTATTTGGTTCATTTTGAGTTATGTTGAATATTTATGTCTTATTTTTGTGGCATCTACCTCTAGTAGCTTGAAGTTAGTGCTTTATTGTTAATATCAGGGCGTAAAATCTGACGAGAATCAGATGTGTTTCAGTTTGATTCGCTGTAGAAATGATATATTTTGATTCTCGCAAACTTTTATGAATTTTAAGGCCTGAATATCCAATCTCATTTTAATTAAACTTTGTTTTAAACCTGCTTTCGTCTTAATCATTCCAGATATGAAACCACATCAGTAGATATATCAGTAACAAGTGGAGGGAACACCGGTCCCAGGTTCACAGCTTCAGAATACCAGATTTCAATCAGTGAAGGAACTACCATTGGCACACAGTTCTTCACCGTTCCAGCAGTCGATAGTAGCCGCAACACCCTTACATTCTCAGCCTCTATCACTGATGCATTTGTCTCTCAGAGTGTGTTTTCTATTAACCAGCAAACAGGAACACTGTCGCTTAATCAAGCTGCAGATAGGGAAGCAAAAGCAATATACACAATCAGAGTGACTGTGACGGACTCATTCTCTTTGGTGAGTTCTGATGACATCTATCATCAGAATATTTTATTCATAAACTAAGTATTCATCGAAATGACTACAACAACCTGCTATAAAAGTTTTCCCTCGTCTTCAAAAGAGACAATATTTGAGAAGTTTCGCTATTGATAATAGATTTAAAAAAATATAAATTGTGTGTTTATATTAGTCCTCAAAAGATCATTTTCTTTCAAGGTTGATACATATTTCAAGTTTAATCCAGTCTTTTTTCCATTATGTGTTTTTTTATTTATTGAAGAGTTCATATTCAGTGTAAATAAGACTATTCAGGGTAAATTTGGCCTTTGTTCACTCTGAGCATGTTATATGCATTTATCTTTAAACTTTGTATGATTTGGTGAAGACAAATAATTTCTATCTTCTCATTACTCTATTTTAAGTGTTACATTCATCACTTATTTTTATTGATTATTTCCTCTATTTTTCAGAGTGACCAATGTAATGTCGTAGTGGCAATAACCGACATAAATGACAACTCACCAGTATTCGCCATTTCTCAGCCATACAGCTTCAATGTTCCTGAGAATGAAGTTAATGTGCTGGTTGGAACTGTCTTGGTAAGTTTTCTTTCATTGCTCTGCTCCTATTTGTTTGGGTCAATTACTTCTAGGGTTACAATGTATGCAGTAAGATTGTTGTTTAAACCCAATTTCTTGGGATTGATGAATCACAATGTTCACCTTTAATTACAGTTCACTTGCAATCTCATAATCGACAAACTCAGGTTATCTAAATATTCACTTTTCTGTGGTATTCAAGTGACAGTACACCCTAATGAGTTTTGTATATTTTAATTAATTCAGAAATGAAAAGTTGAGATATGTCACATTTCTCTAAATTCTGGTTCTAAATGTGTAAGAAATTGAGCTCTAGTTCCAATGAACACAATTGACTACAATCCACATGCTATATATGATAAATTTGCAATCATTCTTTGTTTATATATTTATCTAGGCTACTGATGCTGATATGGCTGGTCCAAATTCACAGATACAGTATTCACTCACATCTGATGAGTAAGTTTGATAAACCATTCGTTCATGTTATGATATTGCATTTTTGGATAGTTAGGCCTTCTCAATCCAAATGTGGACCCAATATTTAAAGTCTAATTGTTCGGCAACCTTCTGGCATTGTCAGTAGATATGCAAACTCAAAACCCAGTTTTCTAGCCTATTTTGGGGCTTACAATTACAAAATCTGCCATGGTACTAAAAGTTATAATTACAAGTATAATTCATACCATACAACGTTTAAAATGGTCAGAATCAAATGATTTAAAATTTAATTAAAAAATTTATTTCCAGCTTCGCCATCGACAGCAATACTGGTAGAATCACAACAATTCAAGGCTTAGATAGAGAGGCGCAAGCTACACACACCCTAGCTATCATAGCACGGGATTCTGCAGCTGGTGTTAGAAGCACAACAGCTCAAGTAGTAGTTAGTGTTATCGACAAGCAGGATGCTGTACCCGTGTTTGTAGAAAACCTATACACAGCTACAGTTCCTGAGAATAACAACCCTTTGGCCACTATCCTAGCAGTCAAGGTAATTCACATTTAATATTACAATATTCTTTGCTAAACACAATTTATGGAGTCAAATTTCAAAAGCAAATTGTTTGATACCCATAATGATCTAGATGTGAGGTTAAAATTGGCATACTTTTGGTAGACCTGGGCCAGCTAATTAGAATCAATCTGCGAGTTCTTTAAAAGTTTCCATAAGCATGAAATTTTTGACATTAATGAATAATTCCAGGTCAAATAGTTTAAGATTGTTTTAAAAAAAAAACTATGTAGACAATGAAGCAGATGTAATTATAAAGGGTTAATCTCAGTATCTTGTTTCAGGCTAAGGATGCTGATCTCTCTCCGAACGTGCAGTATCTTGTTGTGGGTGATGCTTCTACCGTGTTTAAATTTGATGGCTCTGGCAGGATGTCAACATTTAACTCCCTTGACTATGAAACAAAGGCTTTCTATGAGTTCATCATAACCACAACCGATGGCCAAAACTCACAGATTCCATCTTCATCTGCTACAGTCCGAATCACTGTGGAGGTATGTTGTTTTTACACTGGAATTTTAGTAACTTGTAGGCTTTCCATACTTATTTAATATGTAGCAAACTTCTTAAAAGTACATGAATGTTTTTGTAGTTATTTTAATAGTTGCAAACTTAATAAAAATACAATGTCTTATCTTGCTAAATCATATAGTTATTCTTCTCTGTTGATTCAGTTTATTAAGTTTGTCAGTGATTAATTTTAGTCCATATTGATTAGTAAATATCGTCATTTCTATGAAATTTGTGTTGTCTTTCCTGAAATAGTCGAGCGGTCATCATTTAATTCTAAGTGTAACATTTCTTAAGTGGGTATACAATGTACCACCTTGATACTGGTGGTTTTTTCTTCAATGTATGACATGAATTTTGTGTTGTCGTTTCCAGGATATGAATGACTTCCAGCCCAAACTAACGGTGACACCAACTGTTAATATGATGGAGACTGCTCCCGTAGGAGAGCTCATAACAGATGCTGATGCTACAGACGATGACACCCCTGTAAGTAGATCAAACATACAATAATTGTTTTAGTGCACCTTTGAAAACTTGAAGTAATCATATCAATCATGTGATTTCATATCTACTGAGTTTCAGTTTTTTCACCCTTTATATACTGAAGCATCATTGATGAGTAGTTATCCCTTAGGAAATGTTCAGATTATAATTTTAACCCTTTATATACTAAAGCATCATTGATGAGTAGTTATCCCACAGGAAATGTTCAGATAATACGTTTAACCCTTTATATACTGAAGCATCATTGATGAGTAGATATCCCATAGGAAATGTTCAGATAATAAGTTCAACCCTGTCTATACTAAAGCATCATTGATGAGTAGATATCCCTTAGGAAATGTTCAGATAATAAGTTCAACAATGACCATAGGTCATTTGTCCAAATCAATAGACCATTCCACTGTACACTTTTTTAACTGAATGGTAGAATCCAGTTAGTATGGAAAAGGTTCAATATATTCCTTGTCCGAGACACTCAACAGCACCTAAATTACTTTTCAAAGAGCAAAATATTACATGACATGGGACCTAACTCTATTCTGGCTTGGTTTGATACTTCAAACAATAAATAGAGGCGTTATCATCAGTGTTACGAAAGAGTTGAAAATATATGAAAATGATATCATTCGATCAAATGTGTAGTACTTACTTTCTTGTCATTAGTTTATTCAGAATGAAAAGCAGGTTAAAGATGATGAAATGATTTATTAGTGAGCAATTGACATAAAAAAAAACATAGAATCCAGCCACTGATATAGTTGAATTTTATTTGTAATCCTTGTATAAATTCATCATTTTCAGGGTACACCCAACAGCGACCTTAGATTTTCTATTGAAAATATCTCGCCTCTTTCGGGGAGTGACCTTTTCTTCATCAATGTCCTTGACGGGAGGATCTATCTTGGAAAACCATTTAGCACAGATATCAATAACAACAACAGATATGACGTAAGTAATATGATCTAGCGGTGAGGTGGTCCAGTGGTTAGCGTCTTTTACCCTTATTGCTAATGGCCACCATTTTGTAGTTTGTTGTTGATTGTGATATTGATTATATCATTTAAACAATCCGTCATTTAGAAATACATTGCCTGAAGTTAAAATTATGATGCCAATATTGGGTTTCAGGTTACATAATAATTAATACTGGGAACGCAAGGATGTGTCGTTAAAAATGAATAAAAATCTAAATTAAAAACGAGCTTGCCACTTTAACAAATGCATCGCTATTGAAAATTTTAAAGATGCAGACTTTTCTTTTTATTTGCTTTAAAAGATAAATTCTCATTTCATGTTCTAATTCAATCTTCAGATCCATGTGGCTGCTGTAGACCAGGGTACGCCACAGTACATTGCCAGGAAGAACGTCATTGTCAACATGGTTCGTAACAACTACGCTCCTGTATTCCAAACCCAGTCTTATACAGCGGACACAGTGGAGACAGCCAGTGTCGGCACCAACCTGCTTTCTGTCAGTGCATTCGACAACGATTCAATTGTAAGTGCTACAAATTATATATGTTAACCCTTCTCAAGCTGAATGGATCTCCCACTCACACTCAGTTATAAAAGTGTACAGTAATGCTCTAATTAATCGACCCCTTAACCACTGCAGAATTATGGGTAACTTTTCAGGATTTAGTCGGAAATATGGCTTGTAGCCATTCATCGGAAAGCTCTCCCCGAGAGCTTTCCGATGAATGGCAACAACACATATTTCCGACTAAATCCTAAAAAGTTACCCATAATTCTGCAGTGGTTAAGGGGTCGCTTACTTAGAGCATTACTGTACATTGTATTGGTCTAGTGTTCATTTGGAGGTGTGTTCAGGTAATAAAAGCAGACAACAGACATGTGAAAAGATAATATAAGAGCAGAATGAATCATATTTTTGGGTGGGAAATGTTCAGCTAATAAGTTGACTGGGGAATTTTTATGTTAGATGCCTTCTTAATTTTATTGATGGTAGCAGGAAATTGTGAAATTGAATAAAATGACTGAATCTCTATTTAGTTCATCATATTTGTTAAAACTTTTACCCCATTATAAACACATATTCAAATACAATATTCATGTTTTTAATTACACAAGTTTGTGTCAATCTTACAATCTTAATCAATAGAATGGTCATTGATATCCAGTAATGTCAAAATACAGATATATTTACGATACTATACACTCATCTTCATATGTCCATGTCTAAGTTCTGGTAGAGTGTAGTGTAAATACTATTTCTGTTGCATCCACAATATCAGATTTGTCTATGAATTTGAGATTGGTGTGTTCCCTGACTGGTACATCAGTATTTTTAAAGTTATCTTGAAGTGTTGAGTTTTATGTGTATAATATAATTTGTGTAACTTTTTTTTTGGATTTTGGCAGATGTATTATATAGATTCTCAGGTAGATCAAGATGTACACTCTTAACATTATAATTACAGGAACCATACAATGTCATCAGCTATTCAATTAACGGCAATGGCAGGGCACCAGAATTCTTCCAGATAGATAGCATTACTGGGAGAATTAGCATCAGAGATTCACTCACACAAGATTCAACTTCTCTCTATTCGGTAAGATTTACTACCTTATTGCTTATAGATAGCATGACAAGTTAAAGATGTTTTTGAAGTTCCATACGAACAATTACAATAATATATATTTCTATATATATCTAATATTACTTCATAAATCTAAAACATGTTAGAAAACACATATGAAATAAAATCAGTATATAAATATCAAAAGTATATATTTTATTCTAAAATCAATCTATAATTTTTAGTTTTCCTATGGATCTTAGAAAAAAATATATGATATATATGATGGGAGCTCCGCTGGTGCAGTATTAAAGATCCTGTGCCAGTTCATTCTTTTATATATATGCGAATCTCCCATTGGGAGCCTTGCATATATAAGAGAATACACTGGCTTACATGGTAATATTCTCTTTTATATGCAAAGGGAGAATCGCATATGTAAGAGAATGCATTGGCATAGGCTTTTTTGCAAAATTTCAGTAAGCTCCAGATATGGAAGGGTTAATATTGCATCAAATTTTGATGGTAATGAAAAATTGATTTTTTCTGTCTTCTCTTCCCCAGCTTCATGTTGTTGCAACTGATGGCGGTCAAAAAACTGGGACAACAGCTGTTTCTATAACAGTGAACCATAACCTCAACAACCCAGAGTTCATCCAATCACAGTACGAGATAACAGTAGCTGAGAACTATCCGCTGATGGAGTCACTCGTCAGAGTAAATGGCCGTGATCAGGATTTACAGGTAAGATAACAGCATCCACAATTTACACCTGGTTCTATTTAGAGCTAATAAGTCATCCAGTTCTGTCACATTTTTCCTCCTTGAACAAACTTTAAGATTGTCTGATGATAATCCTGGCTTTCTTATCTTTGAATTAAGATAATTGTAGACTTAATAATCCTATCAATGTAAATTTTCTATATTCCATTTTATTTATCAAGTTTTATTTTTAGAAAATTTAGGAAATTTTAGGTCTGTTAGCACGATAACTTAAACAAACGTCAACTGATTCCATTCATATTGGGTATATGGACCGTTCATGACAATATCTTGTTAGTGATTCTTGGTCGTCCAGTGGTTAGATTTGAGATGCAAAAGTTTGAACTTAGTGCTGGTATATGTATGACCGCCAAACTTTTTTGTGGATGTCAGATTACAAAGTGTAATTCAGTAAATAGTTTAAAAATAATCAAATTTTCTGATATAGTACCTATATGATATCAAACTTTATTATCTTACAGACACCACACAATGAGTTCTCCTACTCAATCAGTGGTAATGTTCTCGCGAGAGAATACTTTACAATAGATTCTAACACAGGAGTGCTCTATCTCAGGAAATCACCAGCGATGGCTCCTAGTCAAGCAGCATTTAGAGTAAGTATCAACAATATTAAGATTATATATTCAACCAGCTAAATCATTGCTGACTTATACAGTAATGTTCTAATTAATCGACCTCTTAACCACAGCAGTTACCCATAATTCTGCAGTGGTTAAGAGGTCGATTAATTAGAGCATTACTGTAGTCATCTTGAAATATCTAAATTTTTTGTTTTAAATTATGTCCCATGATCAGTTTGTGGTTACTATAATTTTTGTAAAAGATGCCTATCCCGGCCATAATTTTGCTTGTATGTGATAAAATTTTATTTAGTTTCGTTAAAATCAGGATGTTTTCATAAACTCAGATCTCTGTGGTTGAAGTGGGATTTCCTGATATTAGTTTCATTTTTGATTTATTACAAGTAGAAAAAAGTAAAAGTTGGGGACATCTTATAATTGTTGCTTTTTTTTATTATTTTTTTCATGTAACTGATTCATTTATTATTTATAGGTTTTGGTCCAGTTACAAGATCATGGGATCCCAAACACGAGAACATCAAATTCTGCGACTGTCACTGTTAACATTGACAGAAACATGGAGTCTCCGATATTTTTCTCGTCAATATATGATGAGTATGTTGAAGAAAATATTGCACTTGGTACAGCTATTGTGACTGTCAGAGCTTATGACAATGATACCAATGTAAGTATCTTTCTCTTAACCCTTTACCCAACAGAAGGGCCCTGTGCCAATGCATTCTCTTATATATGCGAGTCGACCATAGGTCGCCTCGCATATATAAGAGAATGCATTGGCTTAACACATTAAAAATTATAAAATTGTTAAAGAATGTAAGAAAAAATGGTAAAAAGTGTTAAAAAAAGATTTGTTTAGGCCAATGCATTCTCTTATATATGCGAGGCGACCTATGGTCGACTCGCATATATAAGAGAATGCATTGGCACAGGGCATAACTGTAACTATCACAATGTGGTCAAGGAGCCGGTTCCAATGATATCCATATTTGTATGGTTCTATTGAGACAGACCAAAGATATTTTAGGCTGTTGAAGCTTTATTTGGCCGGTTTGTTGGGTAAAGGGTTAATTAATTCTACATTGCTATGTTGTATAAATTTAAAGTACTGTATCTTGTTGGTTCAAGTAAACAAATTCAACTCTATAAGTATCAGTGATGACCCGACTGGTTCATGTCAATGATTTTAGACAATTAAATTGCCTGCTACTGGACCTTATTTCTAATAATATTTTGTTGAAACATCGGCTAGTATTTGACAGAAATATAAACTTTTACAAATGGACATATAGATGGCAGAATTCCTGATCTCATAATTTGGAAACAAATTTAATTGTGTATACATTTATGGTTGGTCTGAATGATGATCATGCCATTTTGGTTGGATTCCGAAATTGTATATTATACACATGTATCAGTCCTTCCCACGAGGAAAACACTGCGAGAGCATTTATTTGCTCCCGTAATTCAGAAGATGGGTGTAATATTGCACCCATACTATAATTGTCAGTTGGGTTTTTCTCAAACAAAAAGTCATTGTGGAATAGACCTATGTCTAGTTACACTTTAATATGCCATAGTTGTACTGAGATGGTAAAGGATCTCAATAAACCTTCAAATAGTTCACTATTGAACCAACAATTACAGTCTCCATTAGTATTTTGAGATGAGGGACGAGTGCGAATTTTAGCACCTGCGATTTGAACATTACGATTGCTTACAGGTGTGAGAGCAATCACTCCCGTCTCTTGGGAAGGACTGATGTATATGTGATAATTTTGCATAGTCACATAAATGGACATGCAGTGCATCGGTTCCTAAAGTCAGCACAGAATTCATTCATTGTATGCCTACTTTAAAAAAAATTAAAGGACTGACAGTGTTTTGAATAAATTGTATATTGTATACATACATACCCATCATTCCAGTTGTTGCCTCAACTATTGATTGCTTGGTTTGTAGGCTCAGTTTAACCAGATTACATACAGAATGATTGGAGATAATGGAGCTGTGAACTTGTTTAGAATTGGTTCAACCAGCGGAGTTATAACAACAAAGGGGGCTCTCAGTGGAGACAATGAAGACAAATACACAGTAAGTCCATCCTTAATTGTTTTGATATTTTAAAACTTGTTCTCAATTTTTGTGACTGCTCTTGACTATGTATGCTGTTGGGTAACATTGAAGATTTCATCTCTTTTGTTTACACTTATAAATATAGGTTACAAATTTATGTTTCATACGAGGTTCACACAAGGTTCACACAAGATTCACATCATGCTAAACTAAATTTTATGAACAGTTACATTGATGTCATGGAGCTTGGTGTCCTGACTAAATATAAGACTGAATATAAAATTAAATATGTGACCCGCCATATCAAATCCAGTTGTAAGTCGGGATTTTTTTACCCTGTGCCAATGCATTCTCTTATATATGCGAGTCGACCATAGGTCGCCTCGCATATATAAGAGAATGCATTGGCCTAACAATGTTTTACAATTTTAATAATTTTTTCTTGTATTCTTTAGCAATTTTATAATTTCACCCATACAGAGCCCCAGACAAACATGAGCAGACAACACTCTTCTATATGCATCTATATATGTGTGGGGCTCCCTGCAGGGTAATGGATGTTTTTTATTTTATGTCCTAAAAATTGTAAGAAACATTTATTTTAAAAAAATGATAAAAAATTGTTAGGCCAATGCATTCTCTTATATATGCGAGGCGACCTATGGTCGACTCGCATATATAAGAGAATGCATTGGCACAGGGTAAAAAAATCCCGACTTACGACTGGATTTGATATGGCGGGTCACATATGTGGTGCAATGTATTGTGAGAGTCTTTAGTCCTTTAAGACAAGAGTTATCAGAAATGGAATATTTGGAAATGGGGGGAGGGGGTGGCAATATTTATGGAATGATGGCATATTAATATCCTTATTTCAGATCCGAGTTGAAGCTGTTGACAATGGTTTGCCAGCAAGAAGAGCAACAGCTCTTGTCTTTGTCACTGTCAGACGAAATTTCAATCGGCCGAGGTTTACGAGCTCCAGTTACTATAACAGGGTACCAGAAACTCTTCCATTTGGAGTGGATGTTGTCACTATTCTAGCAGTTGATACAGACTCAGTCGTAAGTTTTAACTTCTTCTATCAACACTACTATTCGCTGATCGCATATGATTCGTGTATCTGGTCAAGTTTGTCAGTTGCTTATCAGCGGTCATTGATTTCAACATGCATTTGAGTGATTACCCAGTGAAATTAACTCTCTTCACAGTCTTTCTTCCAACAGCTGTCATGGATTGGGTGATTAGATGCCTAAAGTATCTGATTACAATACAAAAATTTCCTATTTTATGATTGCGAGTCAATACAAATACTTTTTTGAGTTGATGTACTGGTATTTGATTACAAATACAATACTTTTCTGAATGTAATCAAATACTTTATGAGTACATCCGATTACTTTCGAATGAATTAATGGAGACATTCATATTTTGGCATGTTTGATATTAAATTGAGGTAAAAAAATATAGTCAACCTCAAATTAAAACAACATTCATGTATGGGCCAGGTTTGATCAAAATAGAATGCAAACCCTATTTAATGAGTTTGACATAAGTTGTAAATTGTCAACGCAATTAGGCCATGGCAGTTCTGGTTTAATTTGCTTGTACATAGAATAACGGCATTATCAAAATATCCTGGCACACTATATTACACAACCCTGGCACACTATATTACACAACCCTGGCACATTATATTACACAACCCTGGCACACTATATTACACAACTTCAGTATTTATTGATGCAGCTGCAGTTCAGAAACGATTTTCAGAAAACTTAGTCAATTTAATTAAAGTATATGTCCTGTTCTCTTTGGCAGCTGACTGCTGACAGCTCTATGATTTGGCATATCAGCTGAAATGATAATAAAATCCAAATATAAACATTAATACATTGATCTTTTGAATATACATCAATGAAGTTTATAGTTATAGTCTTTAGTTCAAGATGTCAAGAGTTACACAAGAATAGATCTGAACCTGGCTGATATAATGTTTTATTTGGTTATTGATGTTATATTTACATAAAATAATTGTTCGACTCAATTTGAATGAGTTTTTGTATGAACAGGGGAGGAAATCTGAACCTAGCTATTATCAGTAAAATTTATTTACTTTTGCCACTGATTTCTATTACTTTCTTCTAATATTAAATTTTCTGTCTACATTTCAGGCTCCAAACAATGTTATCTACTTCAGCATGACTGGTACAGATGGTGCAGATGAATTCTTCCAACTTGACGAAATTACTGGACAAATCAGTGTGAAGAGGTCACTGTCATCGGACACACAGTTGAGACTCAGATACTTTGTAAGTTCCAGGTCTTATGCACAGTAATACCTCGATTCCTGAAGAATTCTCCAATTGAGTTATAATTAAGAGACTGGAATGGTCTATTCTTTATTTTCTGGAATGTTCATAATATTAGCAGATGACAGACAGAGAAACACATTATGTTTTTCCATTAATTTAGCTTAAGACTGTCTGCTGAATTCTCTACATTAAATCTGAACAGTTCTACAAATGAATGAATGGGACTCGGTCCGATAACCTTTTTAACCCTTTACCCAACAAACCGGCCAAAACCGGCCAAATAAAGCTTCAACAGCCTAAACTATCTTCGGTCTGTCTCAATAGAACCATACACATATGGATATCATTGGAACCGGCTCCTTGACCACATTGTGATAGATACAGTTATGCCCTGTGCCAATGCATTCTCTTATATATGCGAGTCGACCATAGGTCGCCTCGCATATATAAGAGAATGCATTGGCCTAAAAAACACTTTTTACCATTTTTTCTTACATTCTTTAACAATTTTATAATTTTTAATGTGTTAAGCCAATGCATTCTCTTATATATGCGAGGCGACCTATGGTCGACTCGCATATATAAGAGAATGCATTGGCACAGGGCCCTTCTGTTGGGTAAAGGGTTAAAGCTATAGGGCTTTTTATGCATAGGGAATTCTATTCATTTCGTTTTGATAGAGCCAATAATGGACTTTGCCACCTTTTTTCAGTGGTGTTGTGGCCATGCAACCTTTTAATAATATCTACATCTTTCAGCTCTATGTTAATGCCTATGACGGTGGATCTCCCAGACTTCAGACAGATGCCGCTGTGCCGGTCGTTATTGATGTAGTGAGAAACAACTACAGCCCGAAATTCTCTCAGGAGATGTATACGGTACAAAGCATTAACCAAGACCTGGCCGTCAACGAGGATGTGATGAGGGTGTTTGCTACAGATGCTGATCTCACTGTAAGTGTTACTTATTTTATATAACAATCTAATTTTACATCATTGAGAAATGAAAATTGAAAAATGTTGAAAACAAAATATGACATGTACATTAACCCTTCTTTACCCAACAAACCGGCCAAAACCGGCCAAATAAAGCTTCAACAGCCTAAAATATCTTCTGTCTGTCTCAATAGAACCATACAAATATGGATATCATTGGAACCGGCTCCTTGACCACATTGTGATAGTTACAGTTATGCCCTGTTCCAATGCATTCTCTTATATATGCGAGTCGACCATAGGTCGCCTCGCATAATTATATAAGAGAATGCATTGGCCTAAAAAAAATCTTTTTTTAACACATTTTACCATTTTTTCTTACATTCTTTAACAATTTTATAATTTGTAATGTGTTAAGGCAATGCATTCTCTTATATATGCGAGGCGACCTATGGTCGACTCGCATATATAAGAGAATGCATTGGCACAGGGCCTTTCTGTTGGGTAAAGGGTTAAACCATAAATACCAAATAATATCATTTTTTTTATTAAAACATTAACAAAATAACATTCCACTGACCCTTTAAAACTTCAAAACTATATGAAATATAAATAAGAATCTAACTAAAAAGTAAGATAGGTTTCATTAAAATTGGTTTTGAACCCTGAGTACATTTTTAGGTCTATCGATCCAGAGAAAATAGGTGACAAATATATTTCTCACCAACCAAATTTCATAGAATAAGATACTCAAATCTCAAATACAAATATTATCAATAAATGTTTATTTCATCATCTAATTATATTGCAATTATTAAAATCTAACAGTGATTGATTGTTTGTAACATTTGTTATTTTAGGGTGATTTTGGTACAGTTGACTATTCCATCATTGGTTTTGAGAAAGCAGCTGGCTTCTTTGAAATTGACCAGTCAACTGGCTTGATTAAGCTCAAGGTATCCCTCACTGGTGATGCTGACTTCGAATATGTGGTAAGTACAATACTGAGGGACACTTTAGTGTGGGAAGGAAACACATTCTGTGCGTTAAGACTTCAGTGAATTAAGCACAAATGTAAATTAGTTGAATTTCTCGGAGACTTAATAATGGTTGTTGAACTTGAATCCCCAAATTGCTGACAAACTGGTGCATTCATCTTCATTTTAATTCATCTTGGCATGTACCTAGACAAGAGTTACAAAAATAAAAGAATTATATTGTTTTTCTGTACCATCTACAGTTCATGAAAAGTTATTGATTTGCAATTATTGACTATTATTCAGTCATCACATTTATTTGGTAGTTAAGATGTACATATTGTTGCTTGTAATCTTTATTATTCAATGATCCTCCATTCGTTTCAGATCATTGTACAAGCATCTGATAGAGGTGTTCCTCCTAGGACGGACGTCGCTCAGGTCATGGTATACGTCAACAGAAACCTGAATGCTCCAATCTGGATTCAACAACAGTATGAGCAGACTATTTTGGAAACAGCTGTACTGGGCAATCTTGTTGAAACTGTCAGAGCGAGAGATGCTGACACAGTTGTAAGTTTCTTGATCTTCACATTTAACCCTTCCATGACTGGAGCTTCCTAAAATTTTACAAAAACCCTGTGACAATGCATTCTCTTATATATATTGAGTCTCCAATAGGGAGCCTTGCATATATAAGAGAATACATTGGCCTAACAATATTACCTGACCTCGTAAGCCAGTGCATTCTCTTATATATGCAAGGCTCGCATATGTGAGAAAATGTCCTGGCACAGGATATTTAATGCTGCATCCCAGCTCAGCTCCCATCATGAAAAGGTTTACTTTTATATTATTTATGCCTCTTTGATGGAAATCTTTTATGATAAGTCTGAGGATAAATATTTTACAGGCATTAATAAACATCAGTGAGAACAAATTGGTCGTACAACTCATTTTATTGTTCCCCAGATTTTTGCAATATCATAATCAGCCAAACTTCTGAAACAGAATCGGGTCATTCTTTATAAAAGTTATTCAGAACTCATGAAACATTCATAATGAATAGAACAATGTTGTTTGCTTATTTCGTCATGTTTTCTCTGTTTATAGATTGTTTGTAATTGTAACCCATCAAGATTGCCTCAGTACGGCTTTATGCGGAGAGGACTTGAATTTTTTTTTCATTTAGCTACAGTTTTTGTCTCTTTATATGCAGATAATAGACAAAAAGTCTGAATTTAAAAAAAAATATTTCTGTCAATCAAGCTTGTTCTTTTAGGTTCTAATCGATCATTGAAAGCTATATTGTAACCACACTACTACATCACCACAATCTATTCTCAGTTTGTTCCTATATCTACTGTTTGGACTTGAAATCGGTTGGTATTATCATGTCTGCATATTTCATTTTAATCTTTCAGGCACCTAATAATGTTGTTACGTACCGTGTTGTCGATTCTGCCAGAGCGTTGGATTACTTCCTCCTGAATGGCTTGACTGGAGAGATCTCGATTAAACAATCGCTTACCTTAGATAATTCACAGAGCAATGGAAGATACCTTGTAAGTCTTACTGATTTTACCACACTTCCAGCAACAGATTTTCCTTTGGAAATGTTCAACTAATAAGATTAACTTATTATCTAAACATTTCCCTCCAATAAATACGAATCCTTCAGCACTTATATTATCTTTTACGCTGACTGTAGTCTGCTATTTTATCCTGGAAACCCCTCCAAATGAATATAGACCAGTCCAATGTATACAGTTATGGGAGAATCCATTCAGTAAAGAAATGCCTAAAAATATATTTTTTCAATAATTATTTATCCATCTAAAAAGCCAAACCACTAACCAGCATAGTGCTCTAAAAATAGTAACATTTGTCGTTCCACTGTCTTAGTGTGTAGAAAAAACATTGAAAATCAATTTCTGAAAATCTATTTTTAGTGGCATAAGCTTTTGTTGACCAGTTTCGTTGAGAAGAGACCTCATTTAATCATTGAAATCTCGCTGTTTCAGTTCAAGGTAGTTGCCAGAGATACTGCGCTTGTATCCAAAGCGTCGGTACAGACAGCTACTGTGACCATCAACGTTCAAAGAAATTCACACAGCCCACTGTTCTCAGCCGAGACTTACTCCACCACTGTCGATAAGGATATGACAGCGGGATCAAACGTCTATACATTGGTAGCTAACGATGCTGATACAGTGGTATGTTTCATGCTCTCATTCTTCAAACATTAGTATTGGGTAGTGGAGGGAATGATGCTTGATTTGTTTCTGGTTAAAATAGGCTCTTTCATTGACTATTTGAATACTGCAGTCTATGATTTGTACTTGATTAAATTCTATTTTCCTTTAGAGTTGAAAGTAGTCTGGAGTAAACTACATACCCACATATAAAATAGTGGGTCTGATGACCTTTCGTAGATTTTTCATTTCCCAACCCCCGGGATTCCACATCAGTAGCGCCAATCAGAACTCGCTAATAGTAGCACCAAGATAAAGGAGTCCATTCAAAACGACTAACGTAGCGCTATGTGACTTATTACTAAAAAACCCATGCAATTTCTAAGAAAGCTTTGAATGTGATGAGTTGTGACACCACGTTGTTATATCGTTTCTTTCAGATACCTTACAATGTGGTCCGATACAGCCTGATTGGTGATGAGACAGCCACGACTTATTTCAGGATCGATAGCGCGACTGGAGTGATCACTCTGTGGCAGTTAATTTCCTCAGATAATCTCGCACACTATAAGGTTGGTATAAATTTATCTTAACAAATTATCAAGAAATTAACCATCATTACACTACTCCTATCTGATCGTATTTTTTTCAGTAGACTAGCATCATATTGCTCAATGGTATAGAGAAAATTTATTTAAAATTATTCATATTTTACATCATAAACAAGACACTATGGAGCTAGATAGTGGGCCATAAAGGTTTCATTTCTAATAGGATATCCAACGGTATGTGATACTAGTCTTGATAGACATTCTACACTTCGACCGAACCATATTCAAAATTTAACCTATTCAGGTGAAGCTACTGTAGTCTCCGGATACAAAATGAAATTCTCTATCTGTGATTTTGTGAAACCTCTCTAACGAATTGACTTTTTCTATTAAGTTGAGGATAGCAGCTCATGATGGTGGTAGCCCGAGCAGAGTAGACTACGCCACACTCGATGTCATCGTAAACAGGAATCTCAATGCACCAGTATTTACAACTCCTGCTGGGCCAAACTTTGTCGCATCAACAACGGTTCTGGAGACCATAGGATTTGATACAGTTGTTTACACTGTGAATGCTTTGGATACTGACACCACAGTGAGTATTCTGAAGTTTAACCCTTTACCCAACAGAAGGGCCCTGTGCCAATGCATTCTCTTATATATGCGAGTCGACCATAGGTCGCCTCGCATATATAAGAGAATGCATTGGCTTAACACATTAAAAATTATAAAATTGTTAAAGAATGTAAGAAAAAATGGTAAAAAGTGTTAAAAAAATATTATTTTTTTAGGCCAATGCATTCTCTTATATATGCGAGGCGACCTATGGTCGACTCGCATATATAAGAGAATGCATTGGCACAGGGCATAACTGTAACTATCACAATGTGGTCAAGGAGCCGGTTCCAATGATATCCATATTTGTATGGTTCTATTGAGACAGACCGAAGATATTTTAGGCTGTTGAAGCTTTATTTGGCCGGTTTTGGCCGGTTTGTTGGGTAAAGGGTTAAACATTGGAGAAGATTGTCAACAACCCTGGAAATAAGCTTCGGATCATGGTCAATGACCGAATGTAAAGACTGAATGACCGGTGTATGTTAGCTTGTGCCTGTTATTATGACTGGTACTGATTTGTGTATCATGCTATCTCTACATTGTTTTGTTATTATTATACAATATGTACTATCATTATTTCATATTTGATCGCTGGTTCTTAAAGACATGTTATGGACTTGTTCGGGTGGTTTATACTGTTAAGTTAGTATTCAGGCAGTATGTCAACTGGGGGAATATAGCATTCTACTACAACGCCGTAAATCTCAAGCAAATCGACCTACCACTTCATAGAAAACTACTACTCCATGTGAACTACTCTCAATTGTAAATATTTACTTCTCGATTCGGGACGTAGCTATCGCTGATATATTAACGAAAACAATTTCGCCATCGAGGGTCACTGAATTTAATTAATATATAATAATGTTGGTGTTTGTTGTTAGTTTGGATTGTAAACATAACTACTGTGAGCAAGATTATCCTCCATTTCTATTTGATCACCTTACCGGCGTGTTTCACATCACTTTAAAGATTGACATTCCTTATCTGTTTCAGGCACCTTATAATACTGTTAAGTTCAGCATTGTTGGTGACATCATTGCTCAGTCTTATTTCCAAGTGGGACAGGACAGCGGAGAGATCAGATTGAGATCGTCACTGCTGCAAGACTCCAGAAATTCTTACACGGTGAGCTATGGCTTAAAATTACCAGTACTCTCGCAGATATTTCAGTTTTTCACAGCTGGAAATTTGAAGATTTTATGCTACTGATTTGCATTTGTGATAAAAGAGACATCTTTTCGTAACTATAGGCAATGTTGGATTCCAATGGGAGATAATAAGTGATAAGAAATTACTAGTAGGTGATATTTTCTTTCACAGAAAGAAATATTTCTAAAACGTAAATAAAATCATAGATAAGTTATCCTTGTCAAATGCCTCAAAAATGTTATTGTTAGATGTAAAAATTCTTATTTTGCAGCAAGAATTATAAAATTTAATGTATTAAATTTAACCCTTCCATGGTTGGAGATTCCTGCAATTTTACGAAAACCCTGTGCCGCCGATGCATTCTCTTATAAGAGAATGCATTAGCCTAACAATATTTAACTTGACCTTGTAAGCCTGTGCATTCTCTTATATATGTGAGGCTCACTATGTGATACTAGCATATATAAGAGAATGCACTGGCACAAGTTCTTTAATGCTGCACCTGCGCAGCTCCCATCATGCAAGGGTTAAAGGGGTACTATACACTAAATCTGGCCTTTTATGGAACCATCTCCTATTATACTCAACAGAATATATGCAACAAATGAATAAATTTGAGCCATGGATTAGTGCAAAATACACTCATGCGCTCTATGCACGATGCAAACAACATGGTAATTATAATGAAAATTAAGTTATGACTCCAGTCATCTTTAAAGGTCAGGCTTAGACCATTTAACTGATGTGTTTGTTTCTACAGGTGAAAGTAAAAGCACAAGACCAAGCTGTGCCACCGAAGTCTGCACCGACTGCAACGATCACTGTGTTCGTGCAGAGAAACACCATAGAACCTTACTTCACCAAGAGCGTTTACATCAAAGAGATACGAGAGGATACCAATGTTAACTCAGACATCTTAGATGTTGTCGCCTCTGATGCTGATACCTCTGTGAGTTAACTACATGTAGATAAAGAACACGCACACTGAAAATATGCCGGACATGAAGTCCCCAGAGGGTGAATTTAGTAATGCTATCCTGCACAGTGGGCTAGCATCACTAAATTCACCCTTTTAGGACCTCTTTCTGCTTTGGCCTCGTCTCTCTGTCCAGAAAGTATCTTTAATATAAAATTAATAAAAAAAATTTAGTAGCAACTTCTTCAGAAAGATTATCTTTCACTCTTGAGTTTTTCAATGACCCCAAATTGGCAGATGACACATTTCATAATTGGGGTGCCCAATTGGTGTACATCACAATAATCTTCATCTGGGAACTTAAATCTGAGTCTAGGTCTCCCATAGTAGATGAGGCCGTACATATTTAGGTCCCCAGCTGATTAATTGACTGAGAATACTCTATCTCTCTGTTTCTGCCGTAACATTTATTATCATATAAGATATATAAAAATGCAAAATAGGAGAAAAAATTACTATTTATAAATCAACTGATCATCCTCCATCCATAATTTGGGAACATCTGTAATTGCTGTGACTCATGTTATTCTTATTATAGAAATTGAAGTTAATTCTAATTATAAATAAATGTAAGTAACATTTATCAATTGTTTTGCAGTCTGGCTTCAACATAGTGAGATACAGAATCCTTGGCGATGAATCGGCTCCCACTCTGTTCTCAATTTCATCAGGTGGTAGAATTCGGCTCATGCGATCACTGAGGAACACACCAGAGACATCTTACAAAGTAAGTTTTCATTACGTTCTAGATAAATCAATCATATATTAATCGCCATTTTGTTAAATTTGATCTACAGTTCCTTACAATAGGAACTGATCTTATTATCACTTGGGAGTTGTTAACAATTCATGTTTCACTTGTGATATACATCAAAATATTGACCAACCATGTTTTGCTCGTCAAACTGAATGACTAGCTTTAAGTGGGAGAAAATTGGTTAACAAATATTTCTTTTTAATTTCATCCCTTGCCAATGAAATTTGTAATTATTATAAATAACTATATTGTTAGGTTTGAGATTGTTAGCATTGAGATATATTTATTCTCTTCAGTAAACATTCTATTATATTGGAATTTCATAACTTGATCAAGTTTTAGATTGATTTAACACAATATTATCTCATTATTCTAGCTCTGGGTTGAGGCATATGACAATGGTGTACCGTCAAAAACCAACACGACTGTTGTGACCATAAACGTGAACAGAAACCTTCACACTCCAGTGTTTGCTGACGTGTATCGAGTAGTCTCTCTGCTGTCTAATGTTGCTCTCGGCAACACTGTAACCACGATGAGCGCCTCTGATAATGATAGACACAGCCCGTACAATACTGTGAGGTACACTATGACTGGAGGCAATGGTTCAAGCTACTTCACCATCAACCAAATATCAGGAGAAATATCCGTCATCAAATCACTCACTCTGAACACTGTCAATCAAGAGAGGAACAATATATTCATGGTAAGTCTGAATTGATTTCTGAAAATAAATCACGTGTTGGATAGCTAAGGTAATGATTTATCACCAGCCCAAATTTTCCAAATTAGGACTTGAGTAGTGATTCAAAATTTAGAAACATAATTTTACGGAATATAATCTAAATTAAGAATTGGCCAAATTTGCATATTTGAAGTGATTTTCAATTTAATGTATTTTCTGTAAAATTTTGTTTCTAAAATTTGGCATGGTGATAGATTTGTCAAGTTGGAACCAATAACTTGTATTCAGTGCTGCCGTTATTACATCTTTTTTTGTTTGTTATAAATTAGACCACAATCTTTTGGTTAGCTAAATACCAGTGAAGATCCTTGGACATTTTCTTGTCAATATCTTCTATATTATTTTTAGTATCCCTCCAGATATGCTAATATTATTACAATGAATAAGTCAAGAAATTGTCATCTATCAGCGGATATATTTATTGCCTTAACCCTTTACCCAACAGAACGGCCCTGGGCCAATGCATTCTCTTATATATGCGAGTCGACCATAGGTCGCCTCGCATATATAAGAGAATGCATTGGCTTAACACATTAAAAATTATAAAATTGTTAAAGAATGTAAGAAAAAATGGTAAAAAGAGTTAAAAAAAGATTTTTTTTAGGCCAATGCATTCTCTTATATATGCGAGGCGACCTATGGTCGACTCGCATATATAAGAGAATGCATTGGCACAGGGCATAACTGTAACTATCACAATGTGGTCAAGGAGCCGGTTCCAATGATATCCATATTTGTATGGTTCTATTGAGACAGACCGAAGATATTTTAGGCTGTTGAAGCTTTATTTGCCCGGTTTTGCCCGGTTTTGGCCGGTTTGGTGGGTAAAGGGTTAAGTTCTCAACTCAGAATTTTTATTTAAATTAATGTCGACATGGAATAAGTTGGTGTCCTGAATAGGTCTTCAAAATCACAATTTATCCTTGAAAAATTCTCATATTTTATACAATATACCAGTCCTTAATTTTCAATTTTTTCCACAGCTCGACGTTGACACCCATGACTTAGGAGTGCCATCCAGAGTAGCCTTGCAACAAGCTACTGTTATCTTCAATGTAACGAGGAATGTCGGTAGACCGTATTTCGTGGGCTCACCATACAGAGCAGTCATAGATGAAACTCATCAACTGGGATCACTCGTACATAGAATCATTGTCGCTGATCCAGACAGTGTGGTATGTATAAAATTCAGACATCTCAAAAATATATACAGACTCATGAGTAGAGTTCAGGCAATGGAATTTATAATTCATTTGATCGAGAGGTTTTCATATTGATAGTTCATTTTACAAATATTTGGTTATAAAAAACAACATAATTTACTGATGCTTTTCACTTAAAATTTGGTGCATAAAATAATAAGTTTGAGTCAAAAATAAAATTTGATAAAAAAAATTTGTATTGTTAAATAGCAGTGTTTCTAATTTCTACATATCTGGTTTTAAAATTTCGAAGAAAAACATGTTTATAAAAAATAAGGCCCTCCATTTGTTGCGGTTTTTCACAGAGGCTTTAGATGATAGAAATCATTGCTGGTTATTAAATGAAAAATTGATGCTAGTTTAACTGAGAGATACAAATGTTAGTGTCATTGACTATTCTAGATTTAGTTGATTCGTAATTTATTAAACATTGAGGTTACCTTTATTTCTTTCAGACTCCATTTGGTGTAGTGCAGTTGAGGGCCATCGGAGATGATACAGCGGTGAATTATTTTGCCATTGACTCTCTTGGCAATGTTTCTGTTATTAGAGATCTACGACAGGACACTCTGTCTCATTATAGGGTAGGTTTTACTGATTGTTTGCAAACATAATTTTGATAGAGTACACAGCTAGCTTGTTATTGAAAGACCAATTTACAGACATATTTTCCCAGAGCATCAGTCTTTAGAGACAAAGCACCAGTAACCATCTAGTACAGCATTAAATATAATTTATTATTCATATTGCGCTGTTATTAGAATTTGAAGATTCACTCTGAAGCAAAGCCATGTTCAAATGGATAACAGTCTACTATTAGTTGGTGAAATGCTCTATTTTCAAGGAAGCATTAAAAAATCTGGGGTGAATTTCAGTAAGAATTGTGAAGCCTATTAGCATATATTTACTGCTGAAGTGACACAAAAACTCCATCCCATCATTACAATGAACAGCAAATGCTGACTTTTGCATTTTTTAATCATTTTCAGATGAGAATTGAAGCAAGAGACGGCGCTTCACCGCCCCTGAGTGCCACCACCCTGCTGGATATTACTGTTAGAAGAAACCTGTACAGACCTCAATTCATTCAGCAACAGTACGAGGTCACCATTATGGAGACACATCTGCTACATACTGAAATCATTCAGGTAGCGGCCACAGACATTGATGATAAGGTGAATAGCAATCTCTATGTACAAGTAACACCTCTCCATGTGAGAAATTGCCTTTTGTTTGAAACTGTTCTTTATTATATGTCGTTAATAAATATTATGCAAATTGGTTTGTCTCCACTCTTTAAGTTTTGTTCTTTCACATCAATTTCCAGATTTTCCATGTTCCAATAATAGCAATAACAATCTCAACAAAATTAAAACTAAAAGGGCATGAAAGATTATGACTAATTAGATGGAATCCTTAGAATTTTTTTTAATATATTTCTTTCTCTGATTTATCAATGACTTCTGTTTTTTCCACAGGCTCCAAATAATAGCACATCATACTATATTGTGCATGATCTGTCCAGGAATCATAACAATGGTTACTTCACAATCGATGAATCTAGTGGAAGAATTTACCTAAGGAAAGCTCTGCTGAATGACCCACTGAAAACACAACAATATGTGGTAAGTGCAATAATTATGTGCTATACACAATTTTTTTTACAGAAGAAATATCCGTGTTCAGTTTAGATATTATTCATTTTCATTTGAATTGCATAAATTTGGTTAATTGTATTGCAAATAGTAAATAGTTAATCAACATCATTCAAATCATATGTCAATTCTTGATCCTATGTAGGATTTGTCAGCACCTCACTGTGGCCTCGGTGTGAAATATATGTGGCTGCATGCTGAATTAATATTATATCGGTTGCTTGGAGCAATGTGTGGGGATAATATTGTAATGTTTCGTTCTTGTCTGTCAACTCTACATCATGATAATATGATCATTATTATTATTAATTTACCGTACTTCTTATTTTGCAGCTGAATATAAGAGCTAAGGACTTGGGTGTGCCTGTCTTGACAGCGCTGATTCCAGCCACCGTTACCATCAATGTTCTCCGCAATCTTTTCGAGCCATTCTTCGTGAGCACCAGTGTTGAGGTCACTCTCAACAGAACTGAGCCCATAGGAACATTGGTGCATGAAGCTACAGGCAATGACTTGGACACAGTGGTTAGTATCTGAAAACTAAGATTAAGCTTATCACTCACCAAGTTTTGAAACTTTGGCCTTCACAGTTGATATAAATTTTTAAGAGGAATGCAAGTGCAAAAATAATTTTACATTAACGCATGGCTTTCAAATTCTACAGGTTTTCATAATTTTAAATTTAACCATTTCATGACTGAAGCTTCCTGAAAATTTGCGGAAACCCTGCGCCAATGCATTCTCTTATATATGCGAGTCTCCCATAGGGAGCCTCGCATAGATATGAGAATACATTGACCTGACAATATTTACCTTGACCTTGTGCATTCTCTTATATATGAGAGGCTCCCTATGAGAGACTCACATATATAAGAGAATGCCTGGCACAGGATCTTAATGCTGCTCCGTCATCAAAGGGTTAAGGATGTTTGGATTTTTATTTTTTGAAATTCTTTACATCAGGCAGCATTAAATTATTATTTGCTTCTGTGGGGCCCTGATAGCTCATTTGTTGAAGGGTAACAAAACTGACTTTGTCATAATAATGCCATAGCTGCTTAAAATGATTTAAAATTTTCATCTATTTCTACTTTGATATTTCATGTTGCATGCTGTTATTTTTCAGGATCCATTCAACCGACTGTCATACTTTATACTCGGTGATGATGATGCACCAGTCGTGTTTAGTATTAACCAAGGGACAGGAACGATAATAACCAA
The DNA here is from genome assembly GCA_032622095.1 of Siphonodentalium dalli. NCBI lineage: Eukaryota > Metazoa > Mollusca > Scaphopoda > Gadilida > Siphonodentaliidae > Siphonodentalium > Siphonodentalium dalli. Next base: position 19,833,302 of record CP136065.1, read on the forward strand.
GCAGTCATTGGACAACACCGCAAGGACAGAGTATTATGTATGTATCCAGTATCTTTACCATATTATTTGTTTGTAATAATGTCTGTAAGGCAATTAAAATATAATATCTGTATTCTCAGGCAATTAGATCTCAATTATGAAATGAGGGAGAGAGGCTATTTATTTTTATTTTGTTCTCAAAATCTGGAAAACATACTTCAGAAAACAAAATAATCGTCATTCAAATCCAATATTTCCAACTGAAAATATTGAAAAAAATGTTTGAAAGGGCTTTTTAAAAGAAAACTTCAGTGACGAGGGAAGTGCCTCAGAACACACAATTTTTATTTATTTGGCCTAATTGGACAAATTTAAATGACAGAATCTGGCCAAAATACCTGTAGCGTATCATTACCCATTAACACAGAAAAATCCAAGATAAAAACTTTGACAAAAATTCATCACTTGACTACAGACATAATCAATGCAATTCTTGGGCCAAAATTACTTTGCATTGGCACAAAGATGTTGGTATAATATTTAATGAGGTTATTGCTGTTTTTCATCAAATTTTTCTTGAAGCTTATCTTGCTTGAGTCCAGTATTGACTCACAAATTATTGGAACTCACAATGTTCAATGCTTGAAGTCAATGCGTTATTTAAAAGCTGTAAAATTGTCACAAAAAGTTATATACAGTTATTATTTTTTCTTTTTTGTAGATTCGAGTAGGTGTTCAAGATGGTGGAACTCCCCCAAAACAAGGCATCGTTGTCATTACGGTCAACATCAACAAGAACTTGTTTGCTCCAGTCTTTGTCAATCCTCAGTACACCAGAGTCATCACTGAGGTCACTGTACCGGGCACTCTGTTGTTCACACTGATGGCTAGAGATTTCGATCAAGAGGTTAGTTTTATGTGCAGAAATTCTGTTGTTTCAATGTAATTTAAAGCTAAATTAGACTATTCTGAAATCTACTGAAAATACGTTTTGATGTTGGTGCTGAGATGAATATGTTTGCAACTTATTTTATTTAAAGCCACATTGTGTTCAAACATTTAGTATAACAATTTATAGCCTAAATTACTACTGAAGTTGTAATGTATCTGCAGTGTAAAAGAGAAACATAGATTCAAAACTTTCACCAATAGAAAACATCAACTAGTTAAGTTCAATATATCTATGTTAATTTTTTGAGTTTCAAAATGTCTCATAATTAATTTTTTTCTTTTATTTTTAGGCACCTTTCAATCAGTTGAGATATTTCTGGAACTCTCAGACTGATTTATTCTATCTCGAGGAGAGTACAGGTCGGATAACTGTGAATAAGGATTTATATGGATCCAGCCAGACTGAATTCAACGTGAGTAGTCACTATAGTAGAACAATAAAACTGGATGTACTTTATAACACATATATATTATTATATTATTACTGCTCATTGATATTTCCTTATGCTAGCATAATTACTTTGATATAAACTTAAAAGATGGAGTTGGAATAATGAGTTGAGTTTCTTATAAAACTGTGTAAATATGACGACATTTTACAGAAAAATAAACTTGTATATATGGACTTGTCTGCAACAAAAACATTGAGATCTGACTTTCTAACTCAGCTAGTTTAGGAGAAACCTGGCACTGAACTGAAAAAGTGATAATATTTTGACACCTAGATGGGTAGTTACTTAACTCGTAGTCATTAATTAAAAAGTTGTTCAGCAAACAATTTGCTCAACTTATTATCTGAACATACATACAGATGAATGAATGAGCCACCATAACTAGATTCATTTGTCGTTACTTGATTCCCATTCATTTATTTGTAAAGATGTTCAGCTTATAAATTCAACAAACATTTCAACTTGTTTTCTGAACAGTCCTACAAATGAATGAATGGGAATCTGGGGTGTTCCTCTACCAAAAGTTGGCTCAGTATTATCAGAACATCGCAAAAATGCAGAATAAACCATTACAATGTACAGTAATGCCAGGTAATGCCCTAAATAATCGACTCCTTAACCACAGCAGAATTATGTGAGAGCTTTCCGTTGAATGGCAACAAGCCATATTTCCGACTAAATCCTCAAAAATTACCGATAATTCTGCTGTGGTTAAGGAGTCGATTATTTAGGGCATTACTGTATACTTACAGTAACTGAATGGGAGAATTAATTCAGACCTGAATGGGTTGGGGTTATTGGTTTGCCGATTCACTGACCTTTACTCTTGTTTATTCCAGTTTGAGGTGTATGCACGTGACATGAATGGTGTTGGCTACAGCAGTCAAGTGATCCCTGTTCAGATTACCGTCGTCAGGAATGTCCATGCTCCTACATTCATAGATGAACCTTACACTACACAGGTCCGATCAGCCATCTTTAATGGTCAACAGCTGCTGGCCGTCCGAGCAACCGATGCAGATGTGCAGGTAAAATTCTAATTGAATTAAAACATTATGTGAAACACTCATCAACACAGGCAGTGATATTTCTCAATATCGTTATTTTCACAAATATTACCAGTCATGTCTAAATCAAAGTCACTCTCATTTTCATTATTGTGGAGAAAAGACAAGCGCTATTTGGATATATGGCCACAGTACAGCACAGTATACTAATTTTCGTTTTGTTGCAATCTCGATAAAAAAAGTTGTCCCTTATTGCTGACCTTAAGCTTGATGTTCTTTCAGTGATACATGATTCTCATTTCTCTTCAGGCACCGTTTGGAGTTTTGCTGTATTCCATCATTTCGACTGATCCAGAGACTTCACTATTCAGCATTGATTCTAACAGTGGAATTATCAGACTCAGTGGTAACCTTGACAACCATGTTGCTGACATATTCAGGGTGAGCATTTAAACATTATAACCTAAGGTTAATCCTTCCATGACTGGAGCTTCCTGAAATTTTGCGAAAACCCTGATCCAATGCATTCTCTTATTTATGTGAGTCTCCCATAGGGAGCCTTGCATATATAAGAGAATACAGTGGCTGACCTAATAATATTTACCTTGACCTTATGGGAGACTCACATATATAAAAGCACTGCACTGGCACAGGATCTTTAATGCTGCTCCCGTCATGGAAGGGTTAAAGATATATTGTGCACTTATTTTAGTGAATAAACCTGGTGGGTCACCACTACCAATACAAAATAGAAGAAGATTGCTATCAACTAATATTTGTGAAAATTTCCAATGACTGAACTCTGCACAATTGTAACTATATACTCCTTTATTCAGGGTGATTTATTTGGTAATAAGAATGATGTTATGTGCTGCCAAGTTGATATAAAATTTATAAGATTAACTACTTTTCCTATATACACACCACCAGATATACATGCTCAAATGTTTTCCAATAATGTCTTATAGAGAACTTCTCAGCTTAACAATGTGAAATAAGACATTTGTAACCTTGGTGTTCTCTTTTTAGGTGACTGTTCAGGTACAGGATGGTGGATCTCCAGCGTTGACTGACGTAACTACTGTCTACATAAACATAACTCGTAACCTGTTTGCTCCGTCATTTATCCAGACTCAGTATTCATTCACGCTGCTAGAATCACAGGCTTTAGGTGTGTCTATTGGCAAGGTGCTGTGCAGTGATAGCGACACTGTGGTAAGTCTATTCTTTGAGTATCTGAAAGAAAATAATCATCCAAAAATAATAGACCATCCTTGTTTTAACCCTTTCTATACTGAATGGATTCTCCCGCTCATTTATAAAAGTATACATTGGAATGGTCTACTATTCATTTGGATGTTAAGGATATATGAGCAACCAACAGCCAGACAAAATGATAATACAATTGTGAAAGAATTCATATTCACTGTTGGTTATTGTTTAGATAATAAGTTCAACAAACGACCTATGGTTGAACTTATTATCTGAACCTTTCATAGAAAGGGTAAAAAGCAAATTATGATTTTGAAAGCCAATCATTTTTGCTTTTGTTCATTTCTCAAAACTAGGTTAACAATTTATATTATACACTATGCATCAATTATGAAACATCATTGTGTTTCCTTTTGTTATTGATTGGTATAAATTTGATATAACTATGTTTCAGCGCTAAGGTTGCTTACACTTAAAATACAACCATGTTTATCTGTTTTCTTGTAGGGCTCAAATGGCGAGGTTGTATACTACTTGACCAGTCCTCCAGCTAATTCTCCTGTAGATAACGGCAGATCTCTGATTACCATCAGTCGATCCACAGGCGTTCTCTCTATATACAGACCTCTGTATGAAGGATCAGATGCTGTATATACTGTAAGTACTATGTTCATCTCCAGTATCTACATCTAAAAGAACTTTTTATATATCGATACCCGTGTTAGCGGCTGAAATAATTCATTGTGACCTGTTGTGACAGACTTATTTTGCTATTTCCTGATAAACAAGCATTGTATATCACTGTCCACTGGAGTCTCTTTAAAAAGATTATGATAATCCTAACGGATGTACATCTCTAGATATGTCTACTAAATTTCATTTCTACAAAGACGCGGCATTCCCAACATGATGTAATAAACCATTTCCAAATATGGAGTGCATTCCTGGCGTTTTGTGAGAATCGTAGTATTTAGAAATAGTTATAAATACAACAAGATGCGAAAGAATAATCAGTAACAAATATCGTTGACTGATAAAAACTCGAAGATGATGTCTCCTATATTGCGATGAGTAAAATGAGTTATGGATATATCACCTGTATTTAACAATAGTTGAGTTTGACAATGTGTGGGAAACTTGTCAACATGACATTGACCTCTGATCTGTGAAGCGATCTGTTATGCCATAAACCAATGTAATCACGCTCATGCTTCGCCACTCTCCAATGATATTGAGGGAATCACATCAAATCAGTAACTGATAATGAATGAGATATCCAGAGACATAAGTATTGTAAAATGTTCATCAGCTTTTTAAAGATACTGTGTTCACTGACAGTCACTCTCTTTTCCATTATTATATAAGGAAATTTAAAGAGGGCATCACAAGTCTTAGAAACCTACAGACAACAATTTTTCAGCAATAAGCCAATTTTTATGGTAAAATATTGAGTGCTTACTTTGTCACTGGAAGATTTCTGAATTTTGAATCATATTTTTCAGGTTTATGTTGCATGCAGGGACATGGGTTTTAACTCACAGGTGGCTACAAACATAGCTTCAGTAAGAGTGTTTGTTACAAGGAATAACAATTCTCCATCATTCCAATTGTTACCATACAGGACAACAATAAGACGTGATATTCAGACAAGCGCTAACATCTATACTGTTTCTGCGACAGATGCTGACACCACCGTGAGTTTGAAATTCTACTTAAGAGGTATCTTTTGTTTTGATTAAATATTTGAAGTTTTTTATTAAAATAGTAATTTTATTACTCGATAAAAAAAAAAAAAATCTGTTTCAACTTAGTTAGGTATTTTTAACTAGGATATCTTATTTTAACTTGTATAAAATTTATATCATAATGTGTATGTGTTTAATTTATCTATGTATTTGTTTTACAGTTGGTCAAATAGCTCTTCAGAGCCTGTGTTTTTAACGTTTTTTTACCTCTGACTTTAAATAAAATTTATCTTATCTTATCTTAGTTGTAACTGTATAGTTTGGAGAAATTTCATACCATGTTACAGTAAATTCACCTTCAAACTTTGAAAATAGGAGGAAACTATCGGAACTGATATCTGACATTTTATTGTTTAATGTCATGCTGTTTCTGTTTTAAAGTAAAAAACATGATGTTGCTTTTCCTTTTCAGAGTCCATATGGTGATGTATCATTGAGTATTATTGGGGACGGATCTGCACCGTCACTGTTCAGGTTGGAGCAGAATGGAGCTGTGTTCGTTCGAAGTTTGTCAGATCTGTTAGCTGATGGAAACTCTGCATACAATGTAAGGCATCTATGAAATATATTAATTTATTTTAAAATGGTCTTTTAAGACAAATTAATTTTTCTTATTATCTTTGCTTTCTGAAACCATTAACACTTTCAGTGCCAAGTCCGATTTTTGTATCAACCCATATTTCCTTGATCATTTTTCAAATTTATTGATTATAATAATGTGATACATTGATGGAAAGAGCTCTACAGTCTTATTTGTGTCTCAAATTTGTTTCTAATTTCCATATCTTTTGTTTAGTGTTAACCACACAAGATCTTTATAACATTTAGCAATTAGGTTAAACAATTTTGATTGTTTAACATAAGTTCCCATGTCATATTTATTTAAACCTTTAAATATAAAAAACAAATTTATATTCCAGTTGAGAGTATTGGCCGTTGATGGTGGCTTTCCACAAAGAAGTGCTACATCAACCATCGAAATAAGTTTCATCAGAAACATTCATGCCCCAATTTTCGAGAACCAGAATAGTATCAGCATACCTTTGCTTGAGGGAGAACGCATTGATGCACTGATCACACAGGTCAAGGCCACCGATGCTGACCCTGAGGCTCCGAACAATGAAATCAAGTACACCATCATTGGAGAGGGTGATGCTGCTAGCTTCTTCTATGTTAATCCACTCAATGGAAAGATAACTCTATTGAGGTCTCTGTCAGAAACACAGGCTTCGGGATTCAGGGTGAGTATGTTGTTCAAAGGGTCCAATTCTTAAGCATAGCTCTTATGTTTTAAAAATCTGTAAATCATTTTAGTTTATTATGGACATGCTCAAGTCATTTAATTTTGGCTATTGCTTAGGGGACAAAATATCTTTGGTCCAATGATATTTTTATGAATAAAATTGATTTCAACGATTTCAACATGATATTGTGAGTTTTTTATCACTGAGGTAATTTTACTCATCACACAAGTAGACTAAGAAATTTCACTAGATATCAGTTTTGAATTTGTTTCTAGTATCTGAATTTTAGAACTAAATTGGGTTTTGTTGCATATGTTAATTTATTTTTGAATTTTGTATTGACAGATTCATGTTGAAGCGAGAGACAATGGATTACCTCAGCTAGTTGGTCGTACCTTTATCGATGTCACAATGATAAGGGATGTATCCAGTCTACAGTTTTCATCTGCCATGTACACTGTCGAGATCTCAGAAAGCAGGACTCGTGGAACGCAAGTCATCACAGTTACAGCACAGCCTGGGGTAAGTTTAGCACAATTTATAGAATCATTATCAGTGATTGAGTGATCCATGGGAGGGTTGTTCTTCTATCTCTGTTTGGCTATTGATTATAATAAATGAATTTGGTTGGCTGATACATTCTCTGTACAAGGCTTGAATGGAAGGAAAAAGCACACAATTATTTCTTAGACTTGTGTGAGAAATTAGTGATATTTCCGTATGTTGTACCGCTGGGTCTAATGTTACGATAAAATCCACAACAAACGTAAATTGGGTTCATAAAGTGTATTGCGTATAAAGACATTCGGCACAGCACAGCAGCTAATATAAAAGATAAATCTGTAAAATGAAATTCGAAATTAAAATTTAAGTTGTTTTTCATGTTGTTTAGATGAAGGCTTCCCTTATGACTTCTCTCGAATTAGCTGTATAATTTAAGTTGTTTTTCATGTTGTTTAGATGAAGGCTTCCCTTATGACTTCTCTCGAATTAGCTGTATAATTTAAGTTGTTTTTCATGTTGTTTAGATGAAGGCTTCCCTTATGACTTCTCTCGAATTAGCTGTATAATTTAAGTTGTTTTTCATGTTGTTTAGATGAAGGCTTCCCTTATGACTTCTCTCGAATTAGCTGTATAATTTAAGTTGTTTTTCATGTTGTTTAGATGAAGGCTTCCCTTATGACTTCTCTCGAATTAGCTGTATAATTTAAGTTGTTTTTCATGTTGTTTAGATGAAGGCTTCCCTTATGACTTCTCTCGAATTAGCTGTATAATTTAAGTTGTTTTTCATGTTGTTTAGATGAAGGCTTCCCTTATGACTTCTCTCGAATTAGCTGTATAATTTAAGTTGTTTTTCATGTTGTTTAGATGAAGGCTTCCCTTATGACTTCTCTCGAATTAGCTGTATAATTTAAGTTGTTTTTCATGTTGTTTAGATGAAGGCTTCCCTTATGACTTCTCTCGAATTAGCTGTATAATTTAAGTTGTTTTTCATGTTGTTTAGATGAAGGCTTCCCTTATGACTTCTCTCGAATTAGCTGTATAATTTAAGTTGTTTTTCATGTTGTTTAGATGAAGGCTTCCCTTATGACTTCTCTCGAATTAGCTGTATAATTTAAGTTGTTTTTCATGTTGTTTAGATGAAGGCTTCCCTTATGACTTCTCTCGAATTAGCTGTATAATTTAAGTTGTTTTTCATGTTGTTTAGATGAAGGCTTCCCTTATGACTTCTCTCGAATTAGCTGTATAATTTAAGTTGTTTTTCATGTTGTTTAGATGAAGGCTTCCCTTATGACTTCTCTCGAATTAGCTGTATAATTTAAGTTGTTTTTCATGTTGTTTAGATGAAGGCTTCCCTTATGACTTCTCTCGAATTAGCTGTATAATTTAAGTTGTTTTTCATGTTGTTTAGATGAAGGCTTCCCTTATGACTTCTCTCGAATTAGCTGTATAATTTAAGTTGTTTTTCATGTTGTTTAGATGAAGGCTTCCCTTATGACTTCTCTCGAATTAGCTGTATAATTTAAGTTGTTTTTCATGTTGTTTAGATGAAGGCTTCCCTTATGACTTCTCTCGAATTAGCTGTATAATTTAAGTTGTTTTTCATGTTGTTTAGATGAAGGCTTCCCTTATGACTTCTCTCGAATTAGCTGTATAATTTAAGTTGTTTTTCATGTTGTTTAGATGAAGGCTTCCCTTATGACTTCTCTCGAATTAGCTGTATAATTTAAGTTGTTTTTCATGTTGTTTAGATGAAGGCTTCCCTTATGACTTCTCTCGAATTAGCTGTATAATTTAAGTTGTTTTTCATGTTGTTTAGATGAAGGCTTCCCTTATGACTTCTCTCGAATTAGCTGTATAATTTAAGTTGTTTTTCATGTTGTTTAGATGAAGGCTTCCCTTATGACTTCTCTCGAATTAGCTGTATAATTTAAGTTGTTTTTCATGTTGTTTAGATGAAGGCTTCCCTTATGACTTCTCTCGAATTAGCTGTATAATTTAAGTTGTTTTTCATGTTGTTTAGATGAAGGCTTCCCTTATGACTTCTCTCGAATTAGCTGTATAATTTAAGTTGTTTTTCATGTTGTTTAGATGAAGGCTTCCCTTATGACTTCTCTCGAATTAGCTGTATAATTTAAGTTGTTTTTCATGTTGTTTAGATGAAGGCTTCCCTTATGACTTCTCTCGAATTAGCTGTATAATTTAAGTTGTTTTTCATGTTGTTTAGATGAAGGCTTCCCTTATGACTTCTCTCGAATTAGCTGTATAATTTAAGTTGTTTTTCATGTTGTTTAGATGAAGGCTTCCCTTATGACTTCTCTCGAATTAGCTGTATAATTTAAGTTGTTTTTCATGTTGTTTAGATGAAGGCTTCCCTTATGACTTCTCTCGAATTAGCTGTATAATTTAAGTTGTTTTTCATGTTGTTTAGATGAAGGCTTCCCTTATGACTTCTCTCGAATTAGCTGTATAATTTAAGTTGTTTTTCATGTTGTTTAGATGAAGGCTTCCCTTATGACTTCTCTCGAATTAGCTGTATAATTTAAGTTGTTTTTCATGTTGTTTAGATGAAGGCTTCCCTTATGACTTCTCTCGAATTAGCTGTATAATTTAAGTTGTTTTTCATGTTGTTTAGATGAAGGCTTCCCTTATGACTTCTCTCGAATTAGCTGTATAATTTAAGTTGTTTTTCATGTTGTTTAGATGAAGGCTTCCCTTATGACTTCTCTCGAATTAGCTGTATAATTTAAGTTGTTTTTCATGTTGTTTAGATGAAGGCTTCCCTTATGACTTCTCTCGAATTAGCTGTATAATTTAAGTTGTTTTTCATGTTGTTTAGATGAAGGCTTCCCTTATGACTTCTCTCGAATTAGCTGTATAATTTAAGTTGTTTTTCATGTTGTTTAGATGAAGGCTTCCCTTATGACTTCTCTCGAATTAGCTGTATAATTTAAGTTGTTTTTCATGTTGTTTAGATGAAGGCTTCCCTTATGACTTCTCTCGAATTAGCTGTATAATTTAAGTTGTTTTTCATGTTGTTTAGATGAAGGCTTCCCTTATGACTTCTCTCGAATTAGCTGTATAATTTAAGTTGTTTTTCATGTTGTTTAGATGAAGGCTTCCCTTATGACTTCTCTCGAATTAGCTGTATAATTTAAGTTGTTTTTCATGTTGTTTAGATGAAGGCTTCCCTTATGACTTCTCTCGAATTAGCTGTATAATTTAAGTTGTTTTTCATGTTGTTTAGATGAAGGCTTCCCTTATGACTTCTCTCGAATTAGCTGTATAATTTAAGTTGTTTTTCATGTTGTTTAGATGAAGGCTTCCCTTATGACTTCTCTCGAATTAGCTGTATAATTTAAGTTGTTTTTCATGTTGTTTAGATGAAGGCTTCCCTTATGACTTCTCTCGAATTAGCTGTATAATTTAAGTTGTTTTTCATGTTGTTTAGATGAAGGCTTCCCTTATGACTTCTCTCGAATTAGCTGTATAATTTAAGTTGTTTTTCATGTTGTTTAGATGAAGGCTTCCCTTATGACTTCTCTCGAATTAGCTGTATAATTTAAGTTGTTTTTCATGTTGTTTAGATGAAGGCTTCCCTTATGACTTCTCTCGAATTAGCTGTATAATTTAAGTTGTTTTTCATGTTGTTTAGATGAAGGCTTCCCTTATGACTTCTCTCGAATTAGCTGTATAATTTAAGTTGTTTTTCATGTTGTTTAGATGAAGGCTTCCCTTATGACTTCTCTCGAATTAGCTGTATAATTTAAGTTGTTTTTCATGTTGTTTAGATGAAGGCTTCCCTTATGACTTCTCTCGAATTAGCTGTATAATTTAAGTTGTTTTTCATGTTGTTTAGATGAAGGCTTCCCTTATGACTTCTCTCGAATTAGCTGTATAATTTAAGTTGTTTTTCATGTTGTTTAGATGAAGGCTTCCCTTATGACTTCTCTCGAATTAGCTGTATAATTTAAGTTGTTTTTCATGTTGTTTAGATGAAGGCTTCCCTTATGACTTCTCTCGAATTAGCTGTATAATTTAAGTTGTTTTTCATGTTGTTTAGATGAAGGCTTCCCTTATGACTTCTCTCGAATTAGCTGTATAATTTAAGTTGTTTTTCATGTTGTTTAGATGAAGGCTTCCCTTATGACTTCTCTCGAATTAGCCGTATAATTTATCTTACATTCTTCTTCTTTCCAGCCTTCAGTAACTTACAGGATGACCGGCGTGAGCGATGCTCCTGAATATTTCGATGTTGATACTATTACTGGAGTTATCAGCCTCGCTAAAGATCTCAAGTTGGATTTGAACAAGAAGCCAAATTATTTGGTGAGACATTCTCAATTTCTTATGTAGAAATTTCTGTTTCAGACTAAAGAAATTATGAATATTTTCAATTACAGATTACATCAGTTTAGAGTATCTCAGGACGCTAAGCATATTGAATCATATATATAATTTCATATAGGCACAAACTCCTTTTATATCAATATTTTCATTACTACTATAAAGTTAATAGTTCCCCACTTTGAACCAGACCTTATATATGGCCTTCCTTTTACTGACAACTCACAACAGTTGTGATATAGCCATAGATGCTTAAAACTATGTAAAACCTTAATATTCACATGGCACCCAAATTATAAAATATGGTAACACCTGAGACACATGATCCAAAATTTGTCGAAAATAAACTGAATATTTTTATCTTCAGGTTGAAATTGTTGCCTCAAAATCATTCACATCTGGTATAAAAACGGCTACAGCCATGGTGAACATCACAGTATCCAGGAATATCAATTCTCCTGTCTTCTCTGAGAGGGTTTACACTGTGGATATATCCGAAACATCTACATTCGGAACACCTGTAGTGGCGGCCACAGCAACTGACGCAGACAACCACGACACACTGACATATACCCTAGAACAGATCGCTGGGAATTCTTTGGGTGACAGGTTCTATGTGGGTCCAGCCAGCGGCCTCATATCAATAAAGAATCTGCTGAATGGTCTCGGTGGACGTACTGCTCAGGTAAGTCCAGGCAATTTTTTTTTATGGAATTTCACATTTTTTATCATCTCCAGTAATAATATCAAATCAAGCATGACATTTTAGAACTTTAATTGACATCAAAACATCAGCTTTCAAGTTCGATTGCATTATGGGAAATTAATGTAAGGAATCAGTTGCCTGGAATGATATATCGAGTGAAAAGCAATCTGTCGGGGAATGTCATAAGACTTTGACAGCAAAATTGGAGTCAGATAGAAAAGTTGTAGGAACCAAAACAATTGGACTATTCTAGTTTTCAGTAGGTAATTTCATAGTGGAATGATATCACAAAAAGAATGATGATATCAAATAAGATCCATTGCTGACTGATGCGTTCTATTTTATAATATTTGCCTGATATAAACTTCTCACCCAGCCAGACCAGGACCTAAAATCCTGATTTTTTTATATGGCAAAATGCACAAATATTATAAAAAGAGTTTTCAAAGTTATATACTATGTTATTATAAGTTAAATTAAACAAAATCCTTTTTTTCAGTTCTTCGTTGTTGCAAGTGATAACTCACGACCAGAAAGAACAGGGAAAGCCACTGTTATTGTGAACGTCTTGACTGATATTGCTCCAACTTTCTCCAAAAACATTTACAATGCCGTCGTGTCTGGAAACCAGCAGATCGGTGACCTTGCTCTGCAGGTCACAGCCACTGATGCTGACCTCCAAGCATCACTGGTCTACAAAACAACTGGCTACCTGTCTGCTACCAGCTACTTTGGCATTGCTAATAATGGTAGAATTGATGTCATTAATGATCTGGAAACTGATGAAACACTTACATATACTGTAAGTTTTTGTACTTATTTAATAACTTTTAATTGTTCTTAAAGGCAACATAGCTTTATGACAATTTATTAAAGATTATCATTCACATTATCAGTGTGAAGAAAAGTTCCAATAAGTACAATTGGAACACATGTTTAAGTGTTCAGTGAAATTATATTAACTCAATGATGGTTCATTATACTGAAGCAAGCAAATATACAAGTTGGCTGAGGTCAACAAATGATGCAACATTAATCGTTACCTGTTGAAATTATGGGTCTTCCTTTCAAATATTATGCAGAAATTTCCAGACTATCCCAAATTTAGTTTTATTCTGACAAGGATTTATATAATTTGGAATCCATTGTGTGTGCCATTTCACCTGATAATATTCATGCTATTTTCGCTGATAATGACTGTGTATGCCGTTTCACCTGAATCGATTGTGTATGCCATCTTACTTGATACATATTCCTCAAAATTGCAGCTCGGACTTATGGTTTATGACAGTGCAAGGCCACAGAAAATAGCAACAGCAAATGTGACAATTAATGTTGTCAGGAATCGCTTCTCGCCCAGATTCGCGCAGACGACATTCTCACTGACCATCCCCGAGAACAATCTGCTGGGAACAGAACTCCTCTCTGTTACATCTACTGACCAGGATAATGTATGTTAATATATACAAACATATGAAAAACATCTCTGAATTATTTTGTTTTGGACACATTATTCAGTTAAGTTATTTTGTCTAGTGTTGTGAGGTTTGGTTGTTATATTAATATATAAAATATTAATATATAAAAATTCATGAAAAATGTCTCTGAATTTAGGATTTATTTTAGAAACAAGGTTCACTTAAGTTATTTTGTCTTGTGTTGTCATTTTTGGTTGCTACAAGGTTTGCACTTCAGTAGAATATTGCCTAATGAGCTTCTCATTTTTATGATAGTCAACAAAGGATTTTCTATTGAAGTCTATGACAAAATAATGTGCTATTCAATAATACACTCTTTTCCTTGTTTGTGGATTGAATTTTTTTCCAGATGCATTATTGTATCCCAGCATCCCAACTCATTTGTTTTGTCTTCGGCATGGCATATAAACTGAAATCTCCATTTGAACAGAAGAAATGATTTATCATTTAAAAATAACAAAAATTTTGAACAAAAGATTTGATTTATCATTTAAAAATAAATACACAAATCTGTAAATATTTTTAATAAATTATACAGGACGAAATCCGATACAGAATCAGGAGTCAGACGACAGATGCTTCAAACTTCTTTAACCTGAACACAGAGACAGGCAGATTGTCCGTAATCAGACCACTCACATTGACCACACAGAACTCATTCACGGTGAGTAGTTGATCACTGGTTTAAAAGTATGATAATTTGTTGTGTTAAATTCCTGTAAGCTTTCTGATGAAACAATTTAGCTTCCAAATTGATAGTGTGGAAACGCACTGATTTTTTTAAATGTGTCATTTATTACTTGTTTGGAATTCAAATTCATTATAAGTTCTTTCATTAGAACACTTTGCTTACTGCTGTTTTGGTTAAACAATGCCCTGATGTAAAACCATACATTAACCTTTTCTATACTAAATACTCATTGATGAGTTCACTTAGGAAATGTTCAGGTAATAAGTTCAACAATAAACTTATTAACTGAACATTTCCCATCTATGAATGTGAATCATCTGCTTTGTATTATCTGTTTTTCTGTTTCTCATCTGATTTAAATGTAACCTGAACACCCCTCCAAATTAATAATAGACCATTTCAATGTATACTTTTATGAGTGAATGGGAGAATCCATTCAGTATAGAAAGGGTTAAAATTTGAAGTCTTTACCACCCTTATATGTTAAAAAAAATTATCAGCACCAGTTGTCTCCTTTTAAACTTGTTTTCTGTCTCCTTCTAGATAACGACCACATCCTATGATCTCGGAACACCAAGCCTCTCAAGCCAGGATGAAGTGAGAATATTCATCACCATCATAAGAAACGAGAACACACCAGTGTTTGTAACCGGACCATACAGAACAGAGATACCGGAAACAGAAGCTGTCAGCTCTTTAGTGATAACTGTCTCAGCGGCTGATAGTGACACCACTGTAAGCTTCCTCAACCATAAGGTTGTTAGAAATTCTTGAAGTCAAACATTCACTTTATCTGACCATTATATATTTTCACACCATACTGCTTCCTGTGTTTACAACTAACTTACATAGAGTTATCTTACATGTTCACATTTCTCAGAAGAAATGTGGCCACGAAAACTAGCCGAGTTGCGATACATCATTACAAACACATTGTGTATATAACACGTTTATCTACCATTCGTGTGACCGAATTCACCACACAAATTACATTTTATGAGTTTTTTAAATGCCAAAATCGTTGGATTTGTTTTTGATGATTAGCTTTCTAGAGTAAATTCTCCCACCTGTAAATGTATCAGTGTCACATGATTAGCTCAATTTGCTAAAATTCTCCCAACTAGCAAGTTCATGCGAATATTCCCTATGGAAATTGAATTCAATGGACACTTGCATTTTTATATAATTATATAATAAATACTAAAAAAATATGTATCAGTTATTTTGTGATATATTTTACCATAATACCCATAATGGGAGGTTATCAAATAATGTTAAAACCTAGGAACTATTTGTTTGTAGCGCGTAAGAATATATGTTGGAATGTTGTTTTGATTTGTCATGCTATTGATGTGACGTCAGTTAATTCATGATTTTGAACTAGTCAATGACGTCATGCACATCTTGTACTGTAACTGCAGTAATGATACAGATGTTTTTATTGCCAATTCCTTATTGCCAATTCCTTATCGCCAATTTTATCAGGGAATTTCATAGGAAATGGTATATAACTTTTATTATTTCGGTATCTTTCAGAGCACATTTGGTGATATCACATACAGATTGACTGGAGATGGGAACGCAACCACATACTTCAGCATTGACTCACAAACCGGTGGCATTTCTGTGAGAACCGCCCTGACGACCGATATTGCTGGCACATATCATGTAAGTTTGTTTCAAATATAAAAAGTCAAACTGAAAATATTGTTAACACTGCCTCTTCAATAGTTCTAGCTGCATACCTGTACAAGTATGAGATACAATGTGGTTTTCCAAATCGGTTTATGTCTTTTGTGTTTTCTGAATTATTGTCTCTAACTGTCAGGTATTTTTAAATTGTTTTCTGTTATTCCCTGTTTTTCTCTTCTATAATTGTAATTTATCACTAAAAAATTTAAAATAATTTGATAATTTAATTCTGGCTTAATTTTTAATGTTATTTTTATTAAGATAGGGAAGTTATCTTAACATTTCTCTCTTTCAGGGACGAGTTATTGCCCATGATGGTGGATCTCCTCAGAAGACGGCGACAGCTATGGTGGTCATCGATGTGATTCGTAACCTGCACAGACCTATCTTCTCACCAAGAATCTATACAGCAACCATGGATGAAACAGCTGGCATTGGAGCCAATATTCTGAGAGTTTCTGCAAATGATAGAGATGTTAGGGTAAGGATACCTATTAAAAAGAAACCTGGGTTCTTGGGCATTTCTTATTATATTTTATAAGACATGTCGCAGTCTTTTCAGTTTTTAACCTGAACTCAAAAGCAGGTGCCCAGCCTGCTCTGTGGAAGATGTTCACAGAAAATAACATCTTGAGCCGCACAAACATAAACAAATATTTTCCCATTTAGATATTGTTGTGCAGTAAAATCAACTTGTGTAAATATATGTAAGTCAATTAGGCAGTAAAATGTAGGGCTATCATTGGTTATTTGAATAATTATCAGCTAGTCATTAAGTTGACTAGAGTGTTTTATTAATTGACTATAATTGATTATTGTTTATTTCAGAGACCATTTAATGAAGTCAGATACAAGTTGGGTGAGCTTAACACCGCAGCCAGCACATTCTTCCAAATCGATGTCCTATCTGGAATTATATCTGTCCGACTGCCACTAACATTGGACTCATCAGATGCATTGTCATATACTGTAAGTCAGTTTTTTTTATCATGTCTAAAAATATGTTATATCTGTATTTAAGCGGTCTATGACACCAAATAACCTTTATGAAAAAAAATAATATGGGTAGAACTTGAGTATAAATAGTTTTTCTATGTATCATTGAAATTTGTTTTAGCTGTGGCAGAATACTATCAGGACAACATATGTTGGTGCCACATATACCATTAGTTTAAGCCAGAGTTCTTCTGCAGATGAGGTGATAATTGTGTTTTCAATAAAATATGGTTGTTGCATATCCTGGAAGTTGGAGCATTAACTCTATCAATAAAATCATATAACATAAGATCATGTAACAAGAATGTTCTTTGCCTCTTTTCAGTTCCCAGTTCATGCTTACGACCTTGGGTCAAGTTCACTGCAGTCAGACATCCCAGCTGGAATCACGATTAATGTTAACAGGAACTTGAATCCACCACAATTCCAGGATGAACCATATAATAAATGGATTAATTTCAACGAGAATGTGGGTCAAACTGTATACAGTGTGCGAGCCAACGACATTGATCAGGTATGCATATAACATAACTACATGAGACCAAATTGAATTTATTTCCTTGAAACTTTCCTCATTGATTTATAAATATTTCTTAATGTATTGATTATAAAATATTCGCAAAGTTCTTATAAATGGCATCTGAACTTTTTCAAGACAAAAAAGAATTGCAAATTGTTCAAACCAAAAATGATGCGGGAAGGGTATTAACCCTTTACCCAACAGAACGGCCCTGTGCCAATGCATTCTCTTATATATGCGAGTCGACCATAGGTCGCCTCGCATATATAAGAGAATGCATTGGCTTAACACATTAAAAATTATAAAATTGTTAAAGAATGTAAGAAAAAATGGTAAAAAGTGTTAAAAAAAGAATTGTTTTAGGCCAATGCATTCTCTTATATATGCGAGGCGACCTATGGTCGACTCGCATATATAAGAGAATGCATTGGCACAGGGCATAACTGTAACTATCACAATGTGGTCAAGGAGCCGATTCCAATGATATCCATATTTGTATGGTTCTATTGAGACAGACCGAAGATATTTTAGGCTGTTGAAGCTTTATTTGGCCGGTTTTGGCCGGTTTGTTGGGTAAAGGGTTAAATAGCCAGCTCTTTATATTATCTGAAATGTAAAAGTTGATCCATTTGCCTTAACCCTTTCATGATGGGAGTTGCGTTGGTGCAGCAATAAATATCCTGTGCCAGTACATTATCTTATATATGCGTGTCTTCCCATAGGGAGCCTCACATTTATATAAGAGAATGCATTGGTTTAAAAGGTCACGTTCTGATTACTATTCATTCATTTATAGTGATGTTCAGCTAAATAAGTTCAATGAATAGCTTGAACAAAGCTTGTTTTCTGCCTATCAGTTACTTATTTATGATAGATATATCATATTTATGGAGGCACGGACTCAGTATAAGTGTTCATTGCTTTAAATGTGCTTGCTTCAAATTCTCATGTCTTTTGTTTTTTCCATTTCAGTCACCCTACAACATAATTCGTTACACAATCATCGGTGACGATGAAGCTATGAGCATGTTCAATATTAACCAACAGACAGGGGTGATCATTCTAGCTGAACCAATTAGGGATGTTAACGCCCTGGTATACACTGTAAGTACAACCTTCAATCTATTATAAATTGATGATGTTATTATTATCAGATATAACTTTAGAAACAAAAAGGTAAAGATCTTTGTTACTGTTTGTTAAAATTCCATTTTAGAGGAAGCTACTCATGACACAAAGCCATTGATCTTATGAAAATCCTGTAGTTCAGGGGACTATGAAAATACAAATGAAAATTACATCTCGATACTCAGCTAATAAAAGTAATGACTGTTATTGCTACTCTAGTCCCAATGACACAATTTTCAGATGCTTCATTCCCATGACTATGAGATAGGGAGAAGTTTGTTGAGAAAAACTGAGAAAAAACTATTTCTCTTGAGTGACTTGTTATTAAGGTATCAATCTACCAGATAATTATGCTATCAATCTCATATACAAATATAATTGTTTTTTTTTTATCAGATTCGAGTTTTGGCTACAGACAGTGGAACACCTTCATTAGTTGACACATCAGTCGTAACAGTACACATCCAGAGAAACCTCCACAAACCCGTCCTGCTTCAACAGAACTATACTTTCTCGGTGTTAGAGAATGAGGACTTAGGGGTGTCTGTCCATCAGATACTGGCCACCGACTCTGATGCTGCTGTGAGTACTGGATTTTAACCCTTTACCCAACAGAAGGGGCCCTGTGCCAATGCATTCTCTTATATATGCGAGTCGACCATAGGTCGCCTCGCATATATAAGAGAATGCATTGGCTTAACACATTAAAAATTATAAAATTGTTAAAGAATGTAAGAAAAAATGGTAAAAAGTGTTAAAAAAAAGATTTTTTTTAGGCCAATGCATTCTCTTATATATGCGAGGCGACCTATGGTCGACTCGCATATATAAGAGAATGCATTGGCACAGGGCTAACTGTAACTATCACAATGTGGTCAAGGAGCCGGTTCCAATGATATCCATATTTGTATGGTTCTATTGAGACAGACCGAAGATATTTTAGGCTGTTGAAGCTTTATTTGGCCGGTTTTGGCCGGTTTGTTGGGTAAAGGGTTAAAGATACGATTGTTCATCCTTTCACTATTTATATAGCTTCCAGGCTTTAAACCTTCCATGACTGGAGCTTCCTGAAATTTTGCAAAACCCTGTGCCAATGCATTCTCTTATATATGCGAGTCTGCCATAGGGAGCCTCGCAATATATAGGAGAATACATTGGCCTAACGATATTTACCTTGACCTTGTAAACCAGTGCATTCTCTTATATATGCGAGGCTCCCAATGGGAGCCGATATTGTTTTAGTAACTCAGTTGAGGAATTTAGATGGAAAAATCCCTCATTTTGTTCACTTTTTAGTTGAATATGAGGGACACCATATATTTCACACATGTTTTTGGGGAGGTAGTAAATGTCAAAACCAGTTTCATTATCAGTTATATTTTGTTGGTAGTAAGAATCAACATTGTTACTTCTCAGTATTATTCTTACAGATCCAATTTAACACAAATCATTTTTTTCAGGCACCATACAATTCACTTCACTACATTCTACAAGAGTGGAGCAACCAAGCCACCGTTCCCGGTTACATTACAGAATACTTTGGAATCAGTGTTTCAGGATTTATATATGTGAAAAAATCATTAACACAGATACAAGGAGTTTTCACTATTTATGTAAGTTTAGGGTATTTTCAGAGAATTATGTAGTAATGAAAAAATTACAAAAAGAAAATCATGTCAATACAATATTTTGGTGTGCTGAAGAAATGTTTCAAACTATTTCACTGTCAGGAAATATTTACAATGACTTATTATCTGAAAATCCATATAAATATCAGTTAGTTTGTTTTCCATTGTGCATTTTTTCTCTAGCTTTCCATGTTTTATTCTATGATTTATTATTTTATCATTTAACCTCAGTTTTGTGAATGATGTGGATTCTGGATTTCAATTTGTTCAAAGTTTTCGAAAAATAGCCAATCAAATTCCGAAATGGCAAAATTTTTGACCAAATGATTTTTCTGACCAGCACAATCACTGGTTGTAAAGGATGTATGAAATTATAAAGACTTCCATTCTCACAATCAAGAATATATATATTTTTTTTCTCTCCACAGGGTAAACTGACCGTGAGTGATGGAGGCAGCCCAGCTCTCGTGGCTGATGATAAGTCATACATCACTATCAACGTTATCCGGAACCAGCACTCTCCAAAGTTCCCTCGCGATTTGTACTTAACTGACCTTAATGAGAACACGCAGTCAGGAAGTAACATCATCCGCGTCGAGGCAACAGATGCTGATCCAGTCGTAAGTGGAGTCTTTATTTATTACACACCCATTGCCCTATTCCTTCTGGTCTTCTCTTTGAGCCATTGCGATCTTCTTTTTGAGTTTACCAGCTGCCAGATTTTCTGTTACTTTTTTGCAGAATGCTTGTATGTGACTCCTGATTTTTTGCAAAACATACCATAAATATTACTTTATCTTTGGACTTGTATCTGGAACCGTTTGAAGATTTTGCGATGCTCGAATTACTGCAATATAACATGAACAATGAACACACCAGATAAAAACTGTAGACCGTTTGGCTACATGCGAAAAAAGAATAGAAGCCTCTACATATGGAGAATTTGAAGGTGAATGTGCATGTTTTGTTTGTTCCCAATTCAAGAAAGCAGCCAGAAAAGTTCCCAATTTAGAGAACTCCATAATAATTTACGAACTTTTAAATGTCTGACATTGTTAGGTGTCATAATATTTTATGAACTTTTAAATGTCTGACATTGTTAGGTGTCATATTCTCATCATATGTTCTATTTCCTCACAGAGCACACCTTATGGACAGATCCGTTACTCGATAATCGGTGACGACTCAGCTCCAATCTTCTTTAGCATCCAAGAAGTTACAGGAGAGATAACAATCAAACGCTCACTAGTATTAGAAGATGCTACTAGCTACAAGGTAAAATTATTTTTATCGCTATTTTATTTATTTTTTATTATCTAAACCTGAAAATTAATCTGGTTTTGTTTTTAATCTGTGTAAATGTGCGTAATACAATGCAAAGATTTTCCCATTCAATCTCGGGTGAAATCAGCATCTCTGTTTGTGAGAGAATGTTGAATTCTGTCCACAGTTCTAAGTCCATAAGGCTGATATTTCGTGCTATTCATATTTGTTTAATAATTGGAGTCTTTTTTTCTCCATGTCAATTAAATCATGTAATAGTATACTACTAGTAATTGAACTGTAAAATTACATGTAGGCGCACCACGCATGAAATAAATAAGCCTACTGATATTTTATCACTATAGTTGGACGACATGGCCATGACACTTGTTTTCTATCCATATTCTTTCATTTTAGATAAGAGTGGAGGCCCGTGACCTTGGAACACCATACCGTTATACCACCACCATTATTGTGGTTACTGTGACTCGTAACTTCAGAAGTCCAATATGGAGCCAATCAGAATACACCAGCACGGCGATATTAGAATCAACGTCTCTCGGTTCAGTTGTTCTGAGCATTGCAGCGACAGATTCAGATCCTATGGTATGTTTTCTCTCTTCCATGATTCATCAGCCATTCTCATATTCAAGCAATGAATATCGACAACTTCAACTGGGGAACTTCAATCTGATCCTGGTCTCCCAGCAGTTGAATCCTATGCAGAAAGACATCCCCAGATGGTGAATTTGGTGACGCTACTCCACCATATGGGATATGCTCATTTTATATCTCTGTAACATTTGTATATAAAATTTATATCGTGAGCATAATTAATCCATCTGATAATATCCATGAATATTTGTATGTGTTCGGCTAACCCAATGTTTATATAAAGATCAGTGACTCAGCACAATTCTCGGCTGCACTGAATACAAATATGGTTGAAGGAATCATCTTGTGCTTGTCATGCATGAAGGGCGTGATTATTATATGTGTAATGTGTATCATATTTGTGTAGATAACTAAGCCATTATTGCACTATATATCCTATATGGTCCATGAATTCATCATCTTTAAATTTCTTGTTCTACAGCCACCAAACAATGTCGTACATTACTACATGCAAGATGGCGAGGATCCAAACGGCTGCTTTATTCTGAATACATTAACTGGTGATTTGGCCTTGAGTAAATCCCTGCTATATAACCCATGCAGATCTACATTCTTTAGGGTAAGTAACTCTATTCATTTAATTTTATTTCTTTTAATTTATGAAGACAAATCTCATAAAAATATATTCTATGAAATTCCATGTAAAGAATACTAAAACATTTTTAGCTCAACTTGACGAGTATGTGCTATTGACATGGGTTGGCATCAGTCGTCCATGCGTCTGTCAACAATTTCCTTTGACACACCTTACAGGCCACATCCCTCATCCAATCATCACCAGACTTCATATGGATCTTCGCGGTGACCTCTAGATGGGAGCCATCGATTTATTCCCAAATTCATTAAAAAACATGGCCACCAGCAGCCATCATGGATTTCAAATTTGAATCCATCGGCACACCCTGCAGCCCCCATTTATTGGTGAAATGTTTGAAATGAAAATAATTTCATCTTCTCGATACAAACACTTTACTGTAACTTTTTGACTTTCCTTCTTCTTTATCATTCTATTCATTGCTCAGCAAATAATTGGCTCCTCCCCAAGTTGAGATACAGTGTCATTGACAAATTCATTTTCCTATGCTTTCTGCATATGAAAACATCACTGCAATGAATAATAAACCATTCCAATGTATACTTTTAACTGAATAGGAGAATCAGTTCAATAATGAAAGTGTTTATTCATCACAGATGTTAGCTGTAGCCAAAGACCAGGGAACGCCACAGAGAAGCAGTGTACTTGTTAACATGACAGTGTATGTAGCACGGAACTTAAATGCACCAGTGTTCCAGAATGGTGGAGTGTCATTGTTTATTGATGAGGACGTTCTTCAGAGAAGCAATGTTTACACCCTCACAGCAACAGATGCTGATGTCACGGTACGAATAATTTAACAGAAACCCACTTATTAAAGGTGTGGTCTTTAAATGCCTTAAATTGGTCAAAATTTGTATTATACCATGTTTGAAATATTGTGTGAATTAGCTGTTATAGCTTCCAGGTCTTCTGTTTACATCCAGTTTGTTATGCCACACAAGGTTAATTTTGTTCATATTTCAATATTTTTAACTGAGTCCCAGTCAGTGAAATTAGCTCATGTTTTTAACAGTTTTCTACAATGACCCATTTGAATCAGGATTTTATATTTTTTCATTTAAAAAAATGAAGATGTCTATAATTTTAATTTTGCTGTAATTAACTGTTTGATAACTAAACACTCTCTGATGAGTAGTTACTTGATTGTAATATATACTTTTACAACGGAATGGGGGAATCCATTCAGGGATAAGACAATTGAGTTTGAGCAACAAATTTCTGACATTCATTTATCTGTTTTCATAGGCACCATACAATACCTTATCTTACTCAATGATTGGCGATGAAAGTGCATCTATGTACTTTGGATTGAACAACACAACGATCTTCATGAAGAGTACTGTTGCCATGGATATTGAAACACTCTATCGAGTAAGAGTTATGGTCATCGACCAAGGTGTTCCACAGCTGTCCTCAACCACAGTCATCAACATTAATGTAAACAGGAACCTCAACCAGCCAATCTTTAATCCAGTCAACTATGAAGAAACTATCTTTGAAACACAAGATTTGGGACAAGTCCTCATACGGCTCACTGCTACCGATGCTGATAAACTGGTTAGTAGAGCTTCATTTTAGCTTGTTTTTATTTTTCATACCAACAACCCTTGGATAACTGAATACTCAATGATAAGTGGTTGTTTGATTCCCATTCATTCATTTGGGAGAAGCATCATCTAATAAGTTCAGTAACCAGTTTTAGGCTGTCACAGCTCATTGTATCTTATTGTACAGTAATGCCCTAAATAATCGACTCCTTAACCACAGAAGAATTATGGGTAACTTTTCGTCGGAAAGCTCTCAGTGAGCTTACCCTTAATTCTGCTGTGGTTAAGGAGTCGATTATTTAGGGCATTACTGAACATTAATTGCTCATTTCACATAGAGAAGTATACCCTGTAGCCCTCCATATTCACCCATTGAAGAAGAAACTAGTCTTCCTCTAATTCAGTTTTTCGATTTAACAGCAACCTGACCAAAATGAACTATCTCTTCTCAAAAAACTATACAACTGTATCATAACATCGTATAGACTCTCAAGTCTCAGCCTGGTACACATATAATATTAATTACCAGCTCAACTCAATATAAACTTGGTCCCGATTTAAAGTAAAGTATTAGGAACTTGTGGTAAAGTTACATGCATAGGATTAATTATCTGTTCTTAAGGACTCTTATGATTTTTGAGTCATTTTATATATCTGGTGAACTGTCAATAAGTCTCTTGACAAATCAATATTTTCTAATATCTTGTAATATTTGTTTCAGAGTCCATTCAGCACCTTCAGATATGAAGCTCTAGGCTCTAACGAGGCGCTTGAGTACTTTTATGTTGATGAGGTATCAGGAATAATTTCTCTGAAGAAGATGCTCACTGCTTCTGCACAGAAAACAACCAGATATGTTGTGAGTAGCTCTGACATGGTTTTATTTACTAAAATCAATTTCACATAGTGGTGTTCCGAGGGATGTCAATAAATGTGCTCTTTGTAACAGCGTTTGACATTGTGCCTTCTTAAATTGCTCTTTTGTGAACCAAGAACTACATGATGGTCAATAGATATACATACTTAAATCAACAATATAATAGTAGATATTCCTACACAACATTAATGTTATTCATTTTTATATTTTAATACTAATTTTGTGGCATGTCAAAAGAAAGGCATTGTATGGAATAATTGTGAATCTTTTGCCTTTTTATACGCCTGTTTTGCCATTTGCTTTTTTATATGTCTGTCTAGTCGTTTGCTTTTTTTCATTTCCGGATCATCACATTAGTAAGTCTGAACTGAATGGAATGAAACTGGTATGTGGTTTTACTAGCACAAAATACAGGTTAAGTTCGAACAATTTTCACTAGAATTATGGCCCTTTTTGTTGGAATGTGCTCTCATTTTTTTGGTTTCCAGATAATAATTTTAGTAAGACGGAACTGAATATAATTAAATTTGGTATTTGAGTTTAATAGTCAACTTTACAGGTCAAGTTCGAATTTGGGTTCCGCCCGCCAATATTTACCTGAGTTATGGCCCTTTATTGAAATTACCACAGGCACATTTTGCCATGCCCTTGCGATGTTCCTGTTGATGTTTGAAATTCAGGCAAGTTTAGATTGAGAACTTCTAACTTCAATCACTGTTAGATACTTGGATGAGTTTATGAAATGTTAACTGTATTTAATTTTGTTGTATATTTCTGATTTTCCTTCTGTTTTTCTTCTTACAGCTCACCATTCGAGCAAGGGATTTAGGAAATCCACCGAGAGTCAGCGGTCAAATCGCTACAGCTGTTATAAATGTCATCAGGAACGAAAACTGTCCCGTGTTCACCAACCTACCATCATCCATCACGATATCCCAAACGCAATCTCCGACAGTCGAGATACATGAAGTAACATCTAGAGATGATGACGGAGCAAACGTGAGTTAACTTTAATTAAAAAAAATCCAGTCTCATTTGCTCTATATTTTTCCACAAACTTACATTGATCTGTCCAATTAATTTATTAATGCCCCCATAATATTATATAATGACTGGAATAGTAATCAGTTGAGTGAATATTTGACACATTCCAGATATGCTGTCAACAAAATACATTACTTTGGTTTTATGCTTATTTATGTCATAATTCTCACTGATAATGATGTTAGCTTGGTGCACTTATTGGTCATTAAAAGTCTTGTCAAAAGTTATTTTTAAGTTCTGGTCTTGTGATTGGCTTCCTTTATCACTATGTAATATTATTCAGTTTTTAATTTACAAGTTTTATTCGGGAATCTCCCAATATTTGACCATCTGTGTAAAACAGTAAATAATTATTCATTGTTTAATTTTCAGAATTTTGGCACAGTTCGATACGATCTGTTGGGAGAAAATGGAGCTCCAAATTATTTCACAGTTATTGCTAACAGCGGCAGTGTCTTTGTGAGGAACGCTCTTTACAGTCATGATGCCTGGACATATCGGGTAGGTTAACTCTTACATATCTGGATGGGTAAATATGCCGAGTATTTTACATACATAATGCTAGTCTTATTTACATTTAATTATTTATAGATGTTTTAGGAGATTTTCGTGATGCCTGTGTGAACTAAATGACAATGATTGGAAGTAAATTTAATCATGCAATTTTGATTAAATGTATGTCAAATTAGATGGAAGATACTGCAATATAACTCGTCACATTTAGTTGATAAATTTTTTTTTTAATTAGAAATTTGAGTTGAACCTTATTCAAATAAGTGATATTTGTTTGTTTTATAACTTAAGTTTCATACTTTCTTCTAGCTTTTGATCCGAGCCAGAGATGGTGGCTCTCCACCATGTGAGAGATACAGCGCTCTGAATGTCAAGGTCACCAGAAATGAACACAGCCCAATTTGGACTAACGGAAATAATTGGGAAACACGTATCTTGGAAACCCACAGCATAGCAACGTCCATATATAGAATCGGGGCCACAGACACTGACAGAAGGGTATGTAGAATGATGCTTATGCATAAGTACAGCGTATTCATTTTTGTCAGGGAATAAAAACAAAACTACAAAAACAGGTAATATATTTTTCTCTTGGGGACAATATAACAATGCTGTTTTAGCTGATGAATGAGACATTTTTTACCATTTGCCCCCCCCCCCATGGAAGGAATGAGGGACAGTTGTCCCCCTCTGCCCACCTGCTCTAGTGTCCCTGAATGTTTTTTGCTAAAACACCCATTCTAATTGGTCGATAACTGATAACACCACCATTCTAATTGGTCGATAACTGATAACACCACCATTCTAATTGGTCGATAACTGATAACACCACCATTCTAATTGGTCGATAACTGATAACACCACCATTCTAATTGGTCGATAACTGATAACACCACCATTCTAATTGGTCGATAACTGATAACACCACCATTCTAATTGGTCGATAACTGATAACACCACCATTCTAATTGGTCGATAACTGATAACACCACCATTCTAATTGGTCGATAACTGATAACACCACCATTCTAATTGGTCGATAACTGATAACACCACCATTCTAATTGGTCGATAACTGATAACACCACCATTCTAATTGGTCGATAACTGATAACACCACCATTCTAATTGGTCGATAACTGATAACACCACCATTCTAATTGGTCGATAACTGATAACACCACCATTCTAATTGGTCGATAACTGATAACACCACCATTCTAATTGGTCGATAACTGATAACACCACCATTCTAATTGGTCGAGAACTGATAACACCACCATTCTAATTGGTCGATAACTGATAACACCAGCATCGACTGATGATGTGTGGACAATTGAATGAAGAACATTGCGACTGATGACCAATACACTTAAAATACATCATCGATTATATATAATTTATTTTATAAATGAAGATAGATATTATGTAGAAATAATGTATCATGGTAATAATGTATCATGGTAATAATGTATCATGGTAATAATGGATCATGGTAATATTGGATCATGGTAATAATGGATCATGGTAATAATGGATCATTATAATGATTGGGCACAAATATTTTAATCGGGTGTAATCTATATTATATAATTATGTCAGATATCAGTATTGCCTATGTTTTGGTTTTATCATTCCTCAAAGTTTTAGCTATATTTTCTGTTTCATCTTCAGCAACCAGATAATATGGTACGGTACACTGTCAGTCCCATTACGGGAGACACAGAGAGACAACTCTTCCAAATCAATGAAATTACAGGAGAAATATCTTTAAGAATGAGTCTCATCGGAACATCGGGAGCTCAATACAAGGTTAGTTCTCAGAAATATCTCAAATGTTTCTCACGGTATATTGTCAATGATTTTAATACTTTCTGTACTATTTTTATTTAATCTATTTCTAATACTAAATACTGATTGCTTCAAACTAATAACAATCTTAGTTTATGAAATGTTTTGATATGCTAGTCATCAATGGAAGCATAGTGGTTAGCATAATTTGCATTATTTAATAATATTAACTACTACACATGTATTGCCTTCAGTGACCAATCTTAAGCTTGTGCAGTAACAATTGACTTCTTCTAAATATATGTTTATCTTAAACACATTTAGAATACATTGATTTGCTCTAAATCTCTCAATTTTCTTAAAAATGAGATTGATAATCACATGATTTAAATTCTTTGGTTTCTGAATTTACTGATTAATCAAATTGTTCATACAGGTTAATCTGATAGCACATGATCTTGGAGCTGAACAAAGGGAGAGCATTCTGTCCAACTTAACAGTTAATGTGATAAGGAACGATCATGCACCAGTATTCAATAATGATCCATATAACATCACTGTGAGGAAGGATATTGCTGTCGGGACAGTAGTATATGAGACCTCAGCTACAGATAATGACCAAACAGTATGTATTCCTCAATAAAGTCAATTGTCTTGATATAATTGCATTTAGATGAAGCAACAAAGATTAAATATAAGTATATAGGTATATTTCTTCTAACTTGCTGGACATAGAATCCAGTCAGTATATCAGGAGAATGCGAGAATCTCTGACCAAGTGTTAGTCAACACCTAGATAGTCATTACTATTATTCATTGCAAATAGGCGAGTGAACCACTATTGAAGCAAGAACACAATCCTATTGACCAAATTGCAAGTTTCATCTGTCTATATTCATAGCTCCCTATTTGGTGTTGAATTTCACCCTCATAATCAAATCATCATCATTAATTAGAAAAGCCTTTGTTAAAATGTTTACATGATCTGCCTGATGTCTTCAAGGAATTTCATTAAAATTCTATTTTTCTTGTAGAGTCCATTCAACACACTGAGATACAGTATCATCGGGGATGACTACGCACCAACATACTTCCGCATCAATGAAATCACTGGAGATATTTTCCTGAAGAATACAATTTCTCTTGATGACATATCTACATATGTGGTATGTATAGCTTTATATCTCTAAAATAGTTTTGCCACCTCCTGTGAAATAATCAATATAGTTGCTCATGATTTAAATAAAAAGATTAGTGAGACCCTCAACAATCATGAGGAAATTCCTTAACCCAACAGAAGGGCCCTGTGCCAATGCATTCTCTTATATATGCGAGTCGACCATAGGTCGCCTCGCATATATAAGAGAATGCATTGGCTTAACACATTAAAAATTATAAAATTGTTAAAGAATGTAAGAAAAAATGGTAAAAAGTGTTTTTTTTAGGCCAATGCATTCTCTTATATATGCGAGGCGACCTATGGTCGACTCGCATATATAAGAGAATGCATTGGCACAGGGCATAACTGTAACTATCACAATGTGGTCAAGGAGCCGGTTCCAATGATATCCATATTTGTATGGTTCTATTGAGACAGACCGAAGATATTTTAGGCTGTTGAAGCTTTATTTGGCCGGTTTGTTGGGTAAAGGGTTAAAACAAATGAACATTGTTAGGGATTGTCATAAAACAAAAGATTATTTTTTACCTCGTATTATTGCTGGAGTTTTTATCCTATGCTGTTGCTTCTATTGGCTTTTGTCAAAATATGGTTTTACAAACATCTTAATCTTTTTTAGATTCGAATCAGAGTGCAGGATGGAGGAAATCCAAAGCTTGAAGATGTCACAACTCTCAGTATCAACGCTTACTTCCCCAATGTAAAGATACCGACATTCAGACAGACTGTTTACAACAGGACAATTTACGAAACTCAACATATCGGATCTTTGGTTGTTGTAACATCCGCTGTTGATAACGACAGATTTGTAAGTATCCAGCTTGTATATATACATTAACGCATTATATCCCTTCAGATAACAGTTTCAACAACCTTCTGAACTCTCTATTATCTGTCGTCTGCTTATATATCCTGAGCATTCCTCCAAATATATAATAGACCATTCAAATGTATATTTTTATAACTGGATGGATATTAGTATACATAAGAAAAAAATGATAAAAAATTGTTAAAGAATAAGAAATAATGATAATAAAATGATAAAAATTGTTAAAGAATATAAGAAAAAATGATAAAGAATGCAAGAAAAAATTATCAATAATTATTAAAAAATGTTAGAAAAAATGATAAAATTGTTAGGCCAAGGCATTTTCTTATATAGGTCGCCTCGCATAAGAGAATGCATTGACACAGGGTCATTAATGTTGCGTCAGCGCAGCTCCCAGCATCAAAGGGTTAATTGTTAACATGATATTTTCTCATCTCAGGCACCAAACAATAAGATAGTATACACCCTCGATGGAGACGTCACTGATGAGGAATACTTCAGAGTTGAATCACAGACGGGAAACGTGCATCTCAAGAAGACATTAATGGTCGACCTATCCAAGGTTTCCTTCAGGGTGAGATATTTGAATTGGTTCTATTTTTCGTGCTGTTATTCTTTTTTGAAATAAAGTGCATCCGAGCTCATAGTTACCATGTTTGCATCCTGGGGATGAAACATAAGAACCCATAAGTAGCCCATCTTAATGTCAATACTGTACATGGTTGATTTTGAATTCAGCTTCATTAATTTTGTGGTATTCTGTCAAACTTTACTGTAGCTTACAGTTAGCTTTTTAAATTATCTTTTTAATTTAACAACAGGCAACAATTATTAACAGATGTTAATTTAATGAATATGCCAATTGTTCATTAATAAAAAATCTAATTTCACTTCAACAAATATCAGCTAAATAACTGTGAATTTGTTGTCGTGTTTCATTGTATTGTTTCCAGTCAAGTATCTGTAATTGCTACAGACATGGATCACCAGCATTCTTCCAGTGTTCTGTGCACTTTACAAACTGAGCCACTATTTCCTATAACTCCTTGTGTTTTTTTCCATTGCAGTTCACTATTATTGCCACAGACATGGGCTTACCAGCTCTCTCATCCACATCTACAGTGTTCATCAACATCCTGAGAAATCAGCAAGCTCCAAGGTTTAAACGGGAGCCTTACTCTGCAACCATAACTCAAGCAACACCAACTGGTCAAGTTGTAGAACAAACCATTGCTGAAGACCTGGACATTGTTGTAAGAATTTATAATAAACTGAAATTGAAATGCTTCTGAGATCAGATTTTACTGCTATCCATTGACACTAATAATATAATAAAAACAAAAGAAAAATGTACAAAAATACATTTGTTTAGGACATTAGTTGCCTCATCTTTTATTTGTTTTGGGATTCTTGCACAAATCTCAGAAACGTTGTGGGTGCCAGAATCTCTAATCAGATCCAGGTTATAGAAACTTATCAAATATACCGGTATGTTCCAGCGTAACAGACATTTTTAACCCACATAATTTGGATTATCGAAAATCCATTTCCAACATTTGTTACATCTGTTTGATGCTAATTGTAAACAGATTATGTATTGCAAACCAAAAAAATTTGTTATGCCTTTAATTCTGCAAGTAAAAATTTGTGTAACTTTATTTTATATTCATGGTATAATTTGTAAATATTATTCCTCTCTCCGTTTACAGGCACCATACAACACGCTGACATACGAGATGATCGGCGATGATAAGGCCACATCACTGTTCTATGTCGATTCACTTGGCGCGGTCAGAGTTAGGAACAGTCCTGATCTAATTGCAGACAGAGATGTCAAATACACTGTACGTATTAACGCTTTCATTACTGGAGCTTCCTGAAATTTTGCGAAAACCCTCTGCCAATGCACTGGCACAGGATCTTTGACGCTTCTCCATCACAGCTCCCGCCGTGAAAGGGTTAACTCCTTAATTCCTGAATGCATTCTATAATTATTTGATAAAAAGATTTCATCCATGAGCCTAATCTTCATTTGAAGAAATGTTTAGATAATAATCCTTCAGCACTTGTGTTATATTTTCATCATACTGTTGTCTGCTCTATTTTCCTGAACACCCTTCCAATTCCCATGTATATTTTTATAACTTAGTGGGAAAACAAACCCATTTAGTATAGAAATGGTCAATGAACAAATCTTGATCTATTTTAGGTTCGTCTTACTGTTAGAGACGGTGGTTCCCCTGCTAAAACTGCCACAGCTCTGGTATACATAACCATCATCAGAAACATGTTCTCACCGAGGTTTAACAACTCTGCAGCCATTGCGCTGAGGGTACCAGAGACAATGCCAGGTGGCTCGTATCTCACCACAGTCTTCGCAACCGATTCTGACACAACTGTAAGTAAAAAGAATTCTCTTAAAGTCATAAATCATATTCAAAACATTATGATACTAAGCCTTAGGACAACTGTTTTGTTTACTATATGTATATGTTATAATGTATGAGGTCGAGTATTATGTGACCATTTGCTTCATATTTGCGTGAATAAATAATCATTTCTCAGATTAAAACAACAATATTCTATAGAATACATTGAAATGTAGACTTTTTTGGCATGAGATTTTCGACATACACTTTTACTTGCTTAATTCTTGAATTCAAAATAAATGCTGAGAAGACAGACTCAATGCCACAGAATTTTCCAAAATTAAGTTCTGGTTTCAATTTGCTTCACTAAGCACCTATTTATGTTATGAGATTGTATATAATGTGCAGACTCTCTAGTCTCTTTATCTATATCTACATTTTTAAATATTTTTCCAGGCACCAGAGAATGAGATAACATATGCATTGGGTAACAATGAGGATTGGATGTTTGTTAACCCATCGACTGGCGTCATCACTCTACTCAAAGCAATCAGCACTCTCACTGCTGACTTCTACAGGGTAAGTTTCATGTTTCGTTTCCACATGCAACAGGTTTTGTCAACTGATATTTTCTAGAATTATGGAACCTAGAGCATTAAATGCAATCGCCTTTACGTGTAGATAGTAACTTCTAATCATATTCATTGCAGGCTAGATTAAGACATCTTTCAGTCACCTCAGATAATATATACTCTCAGCTAAAGACCTCTTTGCAGGGGATATGCCGTGCTGTGCATTTATTATTGTTGGGGGTAGGTTTTAACCTTTTAATGTCCATGACATGCCAGCGTTATATCAAGGTTTTTCCTGGTATATATGAATATTTTATAAGGAGTCTCTTTGTTATTTTTCCAGGTGATTGTAACAGCTACTGATGCCGGTTATCCAATGCGATCCACGACGACAATCGTTGACATAACGATCATCCGAGATGAGGGTCAGCTTAGGTTTGCACGCTCACCATACAGCGTAAGGATAAGCGAGAACACGTTAGTCGGAACACAGATAATCGCTGTGCTAGCGCAGCCTGGTCAGGCAACATACAGAATCCTAGGGGTGGAGCCAGCTCCTCAATACTTCATGATTGACAGCAACTCTGGAGCCATCAGTGTGAAATCTCCGCTAACAGATGACCAATCAAAACTTACAAGCTATAAGGTTAGTTTTGTATGTAAAAACATCAAGGTTTTTTGTGATATATTTGAAAAAAATAAAAATTTATTCATTTTTATGCCTGTCTTCAATTTCCAAGTTTTACGAAACATTCTGCTTTTAATTTGGATTTAATAACATTTTGGAACTGATCATCTTGAAGTAACAATATTGTTTGATATAGAATTTTTTACTCATTCTATAAATTTTCATTGATTCAGAGGGAAACTAACAGTTACATCATTAATATAACTGTACAGTAAAAATGATGAAATGTGATTTGACATTATTAGCTTGGGAAAAGCCAATTGTGATGTAAAGTGATTTTAAATATAATATAATCTTGACGTTTTCACCTGATCTATTTCAGCTTTTGGTTGAAGCTACAAGTCAGTTTGCTGTTACGCAGCAGATAGTGGAAGCCTATGTTAACATACAAGTCATAAGGAATGAATTCGCACCTCAGTTTACTGCAGACACATACAATGCAGTGATCTGGGACACTACCAAACTGGGAACACTGGTACAGTCGGTATCAGCTCAAGATAATGATAATGTGAGTACATAATAAAAAATGAAGTTTGCTCATCTGTATCAATTTTTTGGATAATTTTTATTAAATTCTAATAAACTATTTGTAGTTATGCCAGCATCCAACCTGAATTTAGGCTTCTATATGCTTGTAGTTTTAAAATTATTTTTAGTTTCATACACCAGCCTACACAACATTATTTAAGTGCTCGTCTTGCCAATTATCCTTCCAATTTCTAAAATGAAAGAGTTTAAAGATGGATATATTAATTTAAGAATGTTCATTAATTTTTTATAAAGAAGTATAAATGAACCTAAACTGAGCATTGTTGATAGCTAATTTTTCATGCAATAAATTTATTTGCAGGATGAAATATACTATTCACTTACATCGCGACAAGGATTTGACCAGGGAAATATGACTGAGTACTTCTACCTGCATCCATACACCGGACACATCTCACTCAAACGTCTTCTTCATGTCGGAAGTCCAAACTTTTTCAGGGTAAGTGTAATGTACTCTATAGAATCATATACCTTGGCCATTGTGGTTCATTGTGTTTGCCATTTTGCAGATTGAATAAAATATTTTCTATTCTAAATACTCATTGATGAGTAGTAGTTATCCCATAGGAAATGTTCAGATAATAAGTTCAACAAACGACCATATTCCCACCAATGAATATGAATCCTTTTGCACTTGTATAATTTTTTCGGTTAACTGGACACCCCTTTCAGATGAATAATAGACCATTCCAATGTATTTCTTTATAATTGAGTGGGAGAATCCATTTAGTATAGAAAGGGTTAATATGACATGAAACAAAACAATATCATCGTTCTTTGAACTTCGGTGATTGGGAGTAATTAGACCAAAGCTGGGTGTAAATGTTATATGTTAGACAAACAGTTAGTTTCTTTGCAAGATTGAAATATACTCAATTGACTCAAAATTGAGATCTAATTGCCTGAGAACACAGTTATTGTAATGAAATTAAAATTCAATTAAACTAAGTTACCATTTCTTGTTTCAGTTTACCATCAGATCATCTGACCAGAGGACGGTTGAAAAAGTTGATGATGCAGTTGTTAGTATCAACATTCTGCGTGACAGTGCAGTGCCGGAGTTCCAAGACACGCCATATATAACTTCAGTGTCGGAGAACCTGGCTAATGGAGCACGAGTATTCACAGTTTCAGCCAGGGATACAGACATGCAGGTGAGTCACAAATAGACACAAAACCACACTTCATAATATTTGAATTGAGAGTTTCCTCATGAGCCAATATTTGTATTGTATTCAAAGAGAATTCCAATGAAAACCTTTAAGCCTTTACCCAACAAAACGGCCCTGTGCCAATGCATTCTCTTATATATGCGAGTCGACCATAGGTCGCCTCGCATATATAAGAGAATTGGCTTAACACATTAAAAATTATAAAATTGTTAAAGAATGTAAGAAAAAATGGTAAAAAGTGTTAAAAAGGCCAATGCATTCTCTTATATATGCGAAGCGACCTATGGTCGACTCGCATATATAAGAGAATGCATTGGCACAGGGCATAACTGTAACTATCACAATGTGGTCAAGGAGCCGGTTCCAATGATATCCATATTTGTATGGTTCTATTGAGACAGACCGAAGATATTTTAGTCTGTTGAAGCTTTATTTGGCCGGTTTGTTGGGTAGAGGGTTAAGGAAAACTTAGCATGTTTGAGAATGTAAGTTGTAATTTAATTAACTATGTAGTTTTGTCATGGCTTTGTTAAGTGGAAGCAGATTTTATGATTATTCTTGGTTTTGCAGGGAACAATGAAGTATGAAATTATCAGCGGTGGAGTGGCTCCAGCTTTCTTCCAAATTGGATCAGACACCGGAATTATACGCCTGTCAGATGTCAACGCTATGCGATTCGACAAACATACAACATATGACGTGAGTATCTCTTCTCTACTTGATTTAAGGACAAATATTCCATTTTTGTTTGGCATCTTTTTTTCCCTAAAGTTACAATGTGAACTTTGTATTAAAGCTCTCCTCATATTTGCATTCCTGCTTATTTTATCTCTTCTTAAGTTGGACTAGTACTATTAAAATAAATTGAAGCTTTTTATAGCTGTTATTATTAGAAGTTTATTGTCTTTAACCCTTTGAGTGCCTACAAAATAAGTCTGTTAAGAAAAAATGTTAGGCCAATGCATTCTCTTATATATGCGATGTGACCTATGGTC
The DNA here is from genome assembly GCA_032622095.1 of Siphonodentalium dalli. Taxonomy (NCBI): domain Eukaryota; kingdom Metazoa; phylum Mollusca; class Scaphopoda; order Gadilida; family Siphonodentaliidae; genus Siphonodentalium; species Siphonodentalium dalli. Next base: position 19,870,241 of record CP136065.1, read on the forward strand.
GACTCGCATATATAAGAGAATGCATTGGCACAGGGTATATGGGTTGATACAAAAATTGGACCTGCCACTCAAAGGGTTAATTGCCATTATTCGTTATATTCCCATTTGGCTGTTGACTTTATAGATAGAGATTCTCAAACATTAATCAACATCTCTTGACTTTCAGTTGGGTGTAGTTACTTACGACTCAGCATACCCAGCCATGCAGGATACTGCCACGGTTCAGATATCTGTGTTACGGAACGAGCATTCACCACAATTCATCCCGGGATCAGCTTCCATTCAGATCAGGGATACTCATACTCTCGGAGATATCGTGTACCACGTTAATGCTACAGACGCTGATGTGGTTAGTAATCTAAAATTCATAGAATACCTCATGTACAGTAAAGCCCTAAATAATCGACTCCTTAAGCACAGCAGAATTATGGGTATTTTTTCAGGATTTAGTTGGATTATTTAGGGCATTACTGTAGTCTTGTTAATTAGTATTGCCTTTCTAGTGAGCTGACACAAAAATATTTTGCCCAGCTATTTTTTTATCCAAAGTTACTGATGAATATGTGCAATGTTTGTACAAAATTGTCCAATTTTTGTACAAAATTGTATCAAATTACTGTATGAATTATATTGCTGTCAAGCTATGCTTAGTCTGCAAACAACATAAATGGATAGTTGTTTAAAAGAAAGTTTGTAGTCACTATGAAGGCCATCATGAATATTGGCTATATTAAAACTCACTAATCAGCCTATTTTAAAACTCACTAATCAGCCTATTTTAAATAAAGTTTCTATATATGAATAGCTTGCTATGTATCTATCTGTAGCTTACAATATTTTGTTACTATAATTATAAGCTTAAAACTGATTCAAATGAACATTTACATAACTGGTTGATTTTTATTTCATTCCAGGATAAGATTACATATTCCATTGTTGGAGATTCGAGAGCGATGATGTACTACTTCATCAACCCAGATACAGGAGTGATTTCTCTTAAGAAACTCCTCACATACAGTTCCCAAGATTCAGATAGAGTAAGTTGTTTCTATTCAATTATCTGTTATATTGGCATGTGGTTAACTTGATTTTTTGACAATTTTTTTACTGGCTGTATAATTATCTCTATAATTCTTGCATCAGGGATCCTTTGTGGCTCAGTCAGAAAGGTGCATCAAAACATTGTCCCAATGCATCATTCTTGCATTAATGGTGCCTGGTGGCTAAGTCAACAAAGTGCATCAAAAAATTTCATAAACAAAATTGCCTTGATACTAAGTGTGCCTTTAATATATGTGCCTTTAATGTGTACCTTAATCATTAATAGCATAATAATAATGTTTGAGAATTAGAATTTAGCTGGTATATCATTTATTATCTAGATGTTAATATTCTACAGAGTGACAACGAGTATAGTTAATTAGACCATATTTTTGGTAATATCCCGATAGAATTCAGTTTCGTCAATGTCTTTTCTCTTTTCATAGGTGAGGGTCGTTGCTAATGACAACAGCTTTCCACCAAGAACCAGCGAATTCATACTGATCATATCAATACTGCGTGACCGCCTGGCTCCTTATTTCTTCAAGTCTCAGTACACAGCAACATTACAGAGAGACACTCCCGTCGGCAGTAATGTCATTATCACCATGGCAGCAGACGATGACTTACTTGTAAGTGCTGTAGTAGATCACTAAATAATCCCTTCTATAAACAAAAGTTACAATTTTGTTTCTTGTATATCGGATAATCTTTTAAACATATCAGAATTAAGAAATTTGTCAAACAAGCTTGCTATATGTGAAAGGATGTTTCATGATAACTTGTGTGGAAATATGCCATTCACAAGTTTGATAAAAGATTCTTGCTCTTCGATAAGAATTTCATCCAGGTAGAATCAACCGTTGTTAATTTTAAGTAATAATCATGATATGATATTTTTCAAATAGTGAATATATGGTAACTACTCTCATTATTACTGAAAGTGGGAATTTGATTTCATTTATAACCGTATTGTTACAGGGAATTCGATTTCATTTATAACCTTATTGTTACAGGGAATTCGATTTCATTTATAACCTTATTGTTACAGGGAAATCTTCAGTATGAAATCACTGGAGTATACCCAGCAGAGACGTTCTTTGCTATAAATAGAACAACAGGACAGATTACTCTCACCAGGTCACTTGCATTGGACAGCTTGCTGAATATTCAGTACACGGTAAGTTGCAATATTCCAACATAATCTTCTGTCGACAAATGCCAGCTAATTCCAAAGTGCGGCATATTTCTGTTTCTTTACCATCACCAATATTTTAATGTGCCTGATTTTTTTTTCTATAGCATGTCATGATGTTACATGTGGAGGACATATTTTTCCTGTCTAACTGATTTATTTGTGTTGTTTTATCATAAAGTAATATGATAATCTACAGATTGTTTTCCCGACTATCATCATACCAATATGAATTGCTCGAGTTTTTTTTATCCATATCCAATCTATTTTTCCAGGCAACTATTAAATTGAACTTTGCAGAGGGTTTACTGATGGAGTAATATCTGATATAGGGACCACAGCCACAATTATAATACCACGATCGCCTATCTTACTATATAAATAAAGCCATCTGTTTAAATTTTACATTTAATCAACACCTGTTGATTAAACGTGCCTACAGTACTGTTGATTAAACTTCGCAGAGTGGATTAAACTTTCTCCATACAATTTGAACGGAAAAGTGTTTATCCATCGCATTGTAAAGATCGTGGCATAAACTTCGCAGAGTGGATTAAACTTTCTCCTTACAATTTGAACGGAAAAGTGTTTATCCATTGCATTGTAAAGATTGTGGCATAAAATTCGTTGAGTGGATTAAACTTTCTCCATAAAATTTGAACGGAAAAGTGTTTATCCATCGCATTGTAAAGATCGTGGCATAAACAAAATATACGCATAGTGTTTCTGAATAACAAATTTAATCCACGAGTGGGATTGGCGATTTACACCACTCGCTGAAGCTTGTGGTGTAAATCGCCAATCCCACTTGTGGATTAAATTTGTTATTCAGAAACACTATGCGTATATTCTATATATAATCCACTTGAAAGCTACAATCACATTATTATTTTGTATTTTCCAGCTTGACCTCATCACATATGACTCATCATATCCGAATGTTCATGGAAAATCTCGTGCGATAGTTGGAGTTAACAGGAACCCAAATGCACCTGTATTCCTTTCTAACTTCTACCAACGGACCGTGTCAGAGAGAATACCTATCGGCACCGTGCTGTTCAATGTGACCGCCACAGATGCTGATGGGGTGGGTACATTATATCTTTGGAATCCTTCAAGTGAAACTTTTGATATCTTGTCTTCAGTTGATATAACTCTTTCTGCACATTTGTCAATAAACTGATTCTGCAGTATCAGATGTTTCTTTTTGTATTGAAACACTTCTTTGTATAATTGTAATTACACTCAAAGCCGGTTCTGAAAATTTAAGAATGGTGTTAATCTGTTATATACCATGTTCATTCAAACAACTTACTCTGATAAAATATTAATTGTTAATGAGTTATTTTCCATCCATATTTTACATTCAAGACATTAAAAAAGACAATTCACATTCAAATCATCAAAATAAAAAAGTTGAATCCAAAAAATATTATTTAGACGAGATTAGAATCAATATTGTTTGTCTATTAGCCCTATCATTATAGCTATTAATTAATTATTATTTATTAATGTATGAAATTTTTATGCTACAGGACAACATCAGATATTCCCTGATAGGAAATGCACAGGAGCTGTCATACTTCTACATACAGCCCGAGACTGGTCTGATCACGCTCAGCAAATCTCTCGGAGAGTCATCCATCGCTCAATTCACCGTAAGTTTATCCTTCATTCAATGCTTATATTCTAAACAAGTGAATTTATGATGGTTGCAATTTATTGTTATCATCTGAAGCATTGTCAAATGTCACTTATACACATCATTGTCCATTGTTGGTTTTACAACAGAATATTCTTATTATAAGAACATTTGTTCGCATAGTAATACACTTTCCCAATGAAAATAGATGCTAAAATGATATTTGTTTCAGAAAATTAAATCTTCTGCTGCCTGGGATCTGGTTGTTGTCTGGGTGAATTTCAGGAGATTTCAAAAATGGGCCAATTAGCCTTCGCTATGTTATTTTGCCATGCTGCTTTCCGAACCATATTAGCCAGAAATTCTGTTTATGTTTCTCTTTTCTATTGTATTTCATGGAATGAATGTTCTTTTTCTCGTCTATAGATGTCGGTGCTGGGAGATGATCAGAGTAACCCACGACTAGTGAGCCGAGTGGACTGTATTCTCACCGTGGAGAGGGATATCCAGATACCGAGGTTCTCCAGCGATGTATACAATGTAAACATTGTCGAAACAGATTCTATCGATACTGTTATTCTGACAGTCACAGCTATGGACCTTGATCTCATGGTAAATAACTCTTCTATATTATCTAGATTTCAAGTTATCAGAGGACTTGAAATTAATAGGCATAAATAAACCACAGCACTCACATTTTCCTGCAAAAATTTAAATAAATTTTCTGGAAAAGAATCTTGACTTTCCTTTCATACAATAATTTTAGAAACTTGGAATTGCGATGATATACATGATGAACCTATGTACTAAGCTTCCTTTTTTTATCGTGTTCTCTGTGTTTTAGAGCCTGTTTTAACCCTTTACCCAACAGAATGGCCCTGTGCCAATGCATTCTCTTATATATGCGAGTCGACCATAGGTCGCCTCGCATATATAAGAGAATGCATTGGCTTAACACATTAAAAATTATAAAATTGTTAAAGAATGTAAGAAAAAATGGTAAAATGTGTTAAAAAAAGATTTTTTTTAGGCCAATGCATTCTCTTATATATGCGAGGCGACCTATGGTCGACTCGCATATATAAGAGAATGCATTGGCACAGGGCATAACTGTAACTATCACAATGTGGTCAAGGAGCCGGTTCCAATGATGTCCATATTTGTATGGTTCTATTGAGACAGACCGAAGATATTTTAGGCTGTTGAAGCTTTATTTGGCCGGTTTGTTGGGTAAAGGGTTAACATTAAGACCCATCAGAAATATTCAATATGTTCTAGCTCTTCTGCTACCTTTTCATATCTTCAAATCATGTTTTTGTGTGTACTCAGTATCATTTGTTCACATTCATTCTTATTGTTTCAGGGAGCACTGAAGTATGAGGCTTACGGAGAGTACTCCGCGACATTCTTCTTCAATATCGATATAAGCAGTGGTGTGATCAGAGTGAGAAATAGCCTTACTAATGAACTGGCTGATCTGTACAGAGTACGTATATTTCCTAATATTTGACCACCACAAAAATAATAAAGAAATATTAATTGTTGATTTATTTATAAATAATTTGAAGCAATCAATCTCATTCATTGAATTCAGTAATAATTAAAAAAATTAATGATTGTCCTTATCATTAACCTTTTGGCGGGTGAGTACGTATCCATGGGTGAATATAGTTTTGCAAATATACAGAGGGTAATATGTAACAATCGCCAATTTAACAAATAAGTCATACAAACAACATTATGAAAAGCACGAATCAATGTAAATAATACAAATAGTATCAATCCACATTATATCCATAAAAAGTGTCCTTTTTGGAGATGATTTTTCAAAGTTATTAATTAATAACATTATATTACCCAAAAACTACTGTAAACAACATAAATATCATTCCATCCGCCAACCGTATGGTGACATATGTGTTGTTTTACCCACCAAATCAACGATGCTGTTCTTACTGGGGACAGAACATAAAAATATAAAAAGCCTACCTGCCACATCAGAACATAAAATTGAGCGATATTGCTTGAGAAACAAACTGATGAATAACTTATATTTTACAGCTGAGGATTAGGGTTTATGATGATGCTAACCCAGAAAATGTGGGAACTGCTTTGGTTAACATCAACGTACTGAGAAATCCCAATGCTCCTCTGTGTGCTCAAAATGACTACGAGGTTACAATCAGCGAGGCTCATAAACTCGGAACACCTGTGGTCGATATAGATGCTACTGACAATGACGGCGTGAGTATTATTATTTTATAATCTAAATCAAGATGTTTGGTGCATATACAGTTTCATAGTTTTGGCATAGATGACTTTGGTATTGTTGAATGTGTAAGACACTCGGTCAGTATGAGGTATGTATTGCTTCATAATATATGATATCAAATAGATGTCCATCAACTCAGTTTTAGAGTTTGAAAATTAGTCCCAATTTGTTGTCCATGTTATGCGATAGAGACCCTTATTAAAAATTTATTATTTTCTACAGAAATTGAATATCCAATCTTTCCTTTCTATAGATTCCATATTGAAATGTTTTCATAGATAATTCTATTTTTCCATAGCTCTCATTCTTAATCTTATTATTGTTTTAGGATACTGTGACATACAGCTTAGTGAGAGCATCTGCATCCGTAAAAACATTAGAACATTTCTTCATTGTGGGAACAACGGGACGAATTTATCTGTCAAATCCATTGAAAGCTGATGAGGATAGAACCCTAGTATACACCGTAAGTGAATCTCAAAGCTTTATTATTCCAAAATTCCAAAATGATTCTTTGACTCTTTTATCGGTGACTAAGGTCAATTTGGACTATTATTTGGCTTCCAAGGTTGTCGTTTTTTAATGTTCTCAATATTATCATTATCAATTGTTCTTATTCAAATTCCTTTCTTTGATATCGTTTTGTGTGAAAAAGAAAATATAATTGCTTTTAGATAGCCATTTAAAATACTTATTAGAAATCTTTCATACATGACAAATTGTTTTTCGGATTAAAAAAAAAATAAGCCGATGTTTACCTATTTTTTTGCATTTATTTCAGATGAACGTCAAGGCTTCTGACAGAAGAAATCCACCGAAGACAGATGTTTGTTCTGTTAGGATCATCGTCAACAGAAACCGATTTTTCCCAGAATTCCAGACTCCTTCATACTCTGTTACCATCAGTGAGAATACAGTTGTCGGAGCAACAATATTCACTGGCATACAAACAATAGATCGAGATCTCGAGGTAATGAAACTTCTAATTGTGTTTGCCACATTATTCCACTCCCAAGTTGTTTGTACTGATGTCTTTTTTCAATTAATTCTGGAAATCTATTTTCAGTTTGCTAATAATCTTTCTTGGAACTTTGAAATGTTTATAACATGAATGTAAATAGCATAAGATAGCAATTGAAGAACTGATTATGATGTGAACTTTCTTTAAAGGCACACAATTTTCAAATCACCGATTATTTTTTTTATAGTGCCTTGATATACGGTTTTAATAACAATCTATGCCATATAATATGATTAAAATACTATAATTCATCACCATTTGAAACGTCTGTGTCTCAGAAGATGCTCATAGAGAAATAGAAAACAGCTGAAATCAAAGAAAGAAACTTAAGCACAAAAACATGTTGGTAACTCAACAAAAAAACAACATGTTCACAGTTTATTACACCGGATAAGTTGATAATACAATATTTTGCAGCTTCTTCTTTTAAATGGTATATAATATGGCATATATTTTATGTATGTGATATGGGGTTTCGAAAATTAAGTGGGCCTTTAATTGTGACTGTTTTCTCATTACTATTTATTCAACTGTGTAATTAATGGATAATTTTCTTTCTTGCAGGGATTTATCTTATACAAGACTAATGGAGATGAATCCGGACCATACTATTTTAGCATTAATGAAACAACAGGTCATATACAGCTCCGCAACAATTTGAAGACTGATGGGAGATTCAGCTATGTGGTACGTACATGTCTTATTTATAACACATACATATCTCAGCAATAATGTGAAGTCTTATACACCAGTTATCGTTTTAGCATAAATAGAAAACCGCATCAATTGAAGTCTAAAGATCAATGTTCTGTGCCGCATGCACAATAGATCTGTTGATTGGGAAGCCAAATTTGCTGGTGAATTTTAATATGCTAGATTGGATTATTTTAATAAATTCTGAATGTTACTATTCCATGAACTAAGATTCAATCATTGAAAGCGGTTATTGGCTGCATAAATTGAATCTTATTAATTATGAATTTATTTTGACTATCGTTTAACCCTTTACCCAACAAACCGGCCAAAACCAGCCAAATAAAGCTTCAACAGCCTAAAATATCTTCGGTCTGTCTCAATAGAACCATACAAATATGGATATCATTTGAACCGGCTCCTTGATCACATTGTGATGGTTACAGTTATACCCTGTGCCAATGCATTCTCTTATATATGCGAGTCGACCATAGGTCGCCTCGCATATATAAGAGAATGCATTGGCCTAAAACAAAATCTTTTTTTAACACTTTTTACCATTTTTTCTTACATTCTTTAACAATTTTATAATTTTTAATGTGTTAAGCCAATGCATTCTCTTATATATGCGAGGTGACCTATGGTCGACTCGCATATATAAGAGAATGCATTGGCACAGGGCCCTTCTGTTGGGTAAAGGGTTAACAGATAAGAATATGGAGATCATTACTCAGCTAGATGTATATATGTTTTGTTTGATTTTACTTTAGCTTACTGTTGCTGCTTATGACTCGACTCGTCCTAGCGAGGTATCGGAAGTTGAAGTGAGAGTGTTTGTTACGAGGAACGAGTTCTATCCGGTATTCAGCAGTGCGAGATATGTGGTTGTTATCAACGAGACAAAGCCAATTGGATCGCTCATACAACATGTAACTGCCACGGATCAGGATGGTGTAAGTATAATATATATCTTTTGTTCTCATGATCTCATCTCAACTATTAGCCCTTTCTATACTAAAGCATTATTGACGGGTAGTTATCCAATAGGAAATGTTCAGATAATAAGTTCAACAAACAGGTCATTGAACATTTCCCTCAATAAATAGGGCTCCTTCTGCACCGTTATTGATCTCTCTACTACTTTTATCATCTTATCATCCCTCCAAATCAATAATAGACCATTCCGATATACACTTTTTAACTGACTGGGAGAATATATTTGGTAAAGATAGGGTTAACTGAAATAACACACAAATTCTTGTTCTGATACATAATCAAATTATAGTCTATTTTAAAGGGTAGGGTCTAATGTGAATGTTCAAACTGGCTTAAAATAAATATCATATATACTGTCAGTAACTATGATGGGAAATGGATTTATATGGCTAACTACTTAAATCACTCTGAAAATTTGTATGATGAAATGATTATTTTGTTTATTTAATACATATTTTTTGCTAACCATTTTCTTCTCAATCCAAATTCTGAACGTGCGGAAACCATGTACTGTGATTTATATAAATCTTCTTTGTAGGATCGAATAACATTCTCTGCAATCGGTGAAGCAGATGCTGTTGATTTGTTTTATCTTGGTACCTCAAATGGAGAAGTGACTGTCCGCAGACCTCTGTATCTTGCCATCAAAGGCGAATACAGGGTGAGTTCATTTCTAATATTAGATGTATCTGATTTATATCTTAGTATTGATGACGCTTGACAACATAAAGTGTTTATATATAATTGCTAAATTGTCATCTACAGCTTTTGAATATGGCATTTTTCTTCCACTGCATTACTTTAGAATTGCATTAACCCTTTACCCAACAAACCGGCCAAAACCGGCCAAATAAAGCTTCAACAGCCTAAAATATCTTCGGTCTGTCTCAATAGAACCATACAAATATGGATATCATTGGAACCGGCTCCTTGACCACATTGTGATAGTTACAGTTATGCCCTGTGCCAATGCATTCTCTTATATATGCGAGTCGACCATAGGTTGCCTCGCATATATAAGAGAATGCATTGGCCTAAAAAAATCTTTATTTAACACTTTTTACCATTTTTTCTTACATTCTTTTAACAATTTTATAATTTTTAATGTGTTAAGCCAATGCATTCTCTTATATATGCGAGGCGACCTATGGTCGACTCGCATATATAAGAGAATGCATTGGCACAGGGCCATTCTGTTGGGTAAAGGGTTAAATTCTATATTGGTATCTTCAGCTTTTTCTACGGCATTGTCTTTTGCCATAGCTAATTTCGAGATCTGCTTCTATACCACTGTCTATACAGTTAATTCAGAAGTTATTGTAACCATCTTCTGTAAAATCAGCTTTGTTGTTTCTCTCCTTTTTTCTTATTTCATATCAACGATCTGATATGCTGCTGTGCACAAGATGGTGTTCTTTGTCAAAAGAACAGACTAGACTGATTGATATGTTCATTTCTCTTACAAAATTTAGCCAAATGATTTTAGTAGATAATATTATCTAAATAAAGGGAATATTTATTTCATTGGATTATGCTAAAAAAAAACATTTTGAGGAAATCTTACATAGGCATGAATACTATGAATATTTCTATAACTTTTTCTAAATATTTTTAGATGGTTGTTCAAGCGTCGGACAACAGTAATCCACTGAAGACTGCAGTGGCTGATGTGATCATCCAGGTGATAAGAGACCAGGAAGGTCCTCTATTCCAGCTGCTCCCATACAACGTTATCATTCACGAGAATGCTGCTGTCGGCACAACAATCACCAAAATCTCTGCTACAGACAACGATCTTGTGGTGAGTGTATATTAAGAGTTTTATTAGGAGTAATGCGCAGTAGTACTTTAAATTAGTTATATGCTCTTTACTTATTTCAGCACTGGTGTTCACATAATTTATAGTTGGTCTTTTTCATATAATAACAGATTGGCTTAGATAAATCACTGTCCCTCACAAGTCATTATTTTCTCTGTTAACAGAACATACAACTGAAAATTAAAATAGTCAGAAATCAAAATTTCAGATAATTTCAGTATGGGATTTATCTACTTTGAGGAGTCTATCACACCATTCCGTAAAATAATGGGAATAACATGGGATTTATCTACTTGCTGCAACCAATTCTAGCTCGAATGTTACTGTGATTCTCGTAGAAGTTTTAGGAAATAATTTTAAAAAAAACATTTCTCCACCGATATCGTCAAAGAACATACTCCTTAATACAAATAATACAGGAACCAGGTCATTCCATTCATTGCCCATTGTAATTTCATTACCCATTGTAGTCGAGCCTAATGAAAGGAATCACCCTAACGTGTTTCATCCTGAATAAAGATAACATTTGAATGTTATTTCGTGTTTTACAGGAGAGAATACAATATGAAATGACCGGTGATTTTAATGTTATTTCGTGTTTTACAGGAGAGAATACAATATGAAATGACCGGTGATTTTAATGTTATTTCGTGTTTTACAGGAGAGAATACAATATGAAATGACCGGTGATTTTAATGTTATTTCGTGTTTTACAGGAGAGAATACAATATGAAATGACCGGTGATTTGGCTGCGAGGACTTTCTTCACACTAGACCAGCAAACAGGAGAGATAACTCTACTAAGAAGCTTCAAGACTGACGGACAGTTTAGAGATACATATATGGTGAGATATTAGACTGCCTTTTTAATATTATTTTCTGGCCTTCGATTCATATTCATGTAGATGTTTGTGTCAAAACTATGCATGATGATACCCCTAAAATTTACATTCATAGATTGCATGATGATACCCCTAAAATTTACATTCATAGATTGCATGATGATACCCCTAAAATTTACATCCATAGATTGCATGATGATACCCCTAAAATTTACATCCATAGATTGCATGATGATACCCCTAAAATTTACATCCATAGATTGGCCATAAAAGACAGCTTTTCTCAGCTCCTTAGTCTGTCCCACTTGAATGTTGCCAATAATCTAGTAGTGAATTTTTAATGTTGTAAATTGGTTTGTTTTTGCAATTTGTGTTTGAATGATTGTGTAGAAGGAATATTGTTGTCTGAATTGGTGGATAAATTTTTCCTCATACCCAAAGTTAAAAAAATTAAATCCGCTTTGATTGCTTTTTAGATACAGCACATAGAGAATTTGATAATTAATTTATGACTATTGTTTATTTTCAGGCCATGGTGATTGCATACGACACAGCCAGACCAACCAATGTTGCCTCAGCTTCAGTTGTTGTGAATGTCAATCGTAACATTAACAGACCGAAATTCACCCGAGCCTCATCATATGTGGTGACGATCCCTGACACCACATCCATCGGGTCAGCTGTCATGAACATCACCGCCACGGATGACGATCTAGGGGTAAGCTTCTCATTTAACCCTTACTATGCTAAATACTCATTAATGACTGAATAGCTCCCTTGTTCAGATAATAAGTTCATCAAACAGCCATGAATAATATACTTTCAATATGAATCATACGTGACACATAGTGGAGCAACCACACACGATGTGCCTCAAATTTGCTTTATATCGACAACATAACGCTAATAATAATTTATGTACAGCACACACGATGTGCCTCAAATTTGCTTTATATCGACAACATAACGCTAATAATAATTTATATACAGCATGCCATGCCCCGGTGGAGACGACATGGCAAATATTGTCATGGATTCTGCAATCTTGTCTGGATTCTGGCCTGCAAAGCCAACATGACGTAAATGACGTCATGAACCATGTCATAAAGTCTTCTCTGGTTTCCTTTAAGCTAACTAACGAAATTGGTCTAAATGAAATAATATGCCTAAATCACATCACCTTGAATCTACTGGAGCATCAGATCAAGAGGCGATAAAATGAGAGGACCCAAACAATGAGAATGTTATATCTTTGTATGACAGCATGTTTAACTTAGAGTGGGATACAAACAGACTACATAGAGATTCGACAAAGCTACATTGATTAATTCAACAAAGATAATGTTATGTTGAGTTCTATAATAAGTATGTTTATATCCTTACTTCAGGATGTGGTAACCTACAGTATAACGTCTCAGCAAACATCTCCAGTAACACTGATGACAGCCACAAACGACTTCTTCATCGATGGAACCACTGGAGTCATCCACCTGCGACAAGATCTCATTAATTTTAATGTGGATGAGTACAGAGTAAGTCTCTGTTCACAAATACTAACACACACACTAAAAACACATTTATGCTATTCATTTTTTAGAAGTAGTGTTTTATTCAAATATTAAACATAAAATAAATTTTTATCATTTGTCCATCTGACATTTAACCCTTTGGCAGGTAGATCAACATTTTGACTTTGAAAAATCATATTTACATTGATTCGTGCTTTTAATAATATTGTTTGTATAATAAATTTGTTAACGTCATATATGACGTACTCACCCGCCAAATGCTAACTATTGTAATGCGACTGAAGCTTTTTCCGAGTGATAATACTAACAGCGTTATGTCTCTTGTCACAGCTTCAGATTCGAGCGTATGACAGTGGAAACCCGCAGAAATCTGCAGACATAATCGCTCGGGTGCTGATCACACACAACATACACATTCCTGTGTTTGGCCAGTCTTCATACGTGAAGCAGATATCTGAAAGAACCAGCGTCAAATCTACAGTACTCCAAGTTAACGCAGTCGACAGGGATCTAAAGGTTTGTCTGAAATCTTGGCGTACTCACTTAATTTACGAAACTGGTTCGACTTTGCTTTTATTCAGATTTATTTATTTATTTGCTTTCCTTCAAGTGAATCTACAACAAAATATCATTTCAAAGATGTAGGTGAAAAATTTAGCTGAGAACAAATAAAATTAAATCTGTTAGATCGAACGTTGAATAGCAGAGGCACATTCAACATCAAATTGAATCTCTAAGCTTCGCAGGCTGTTAGATGTTTCTAACTAGATTTCTAATGCTATTTTCAGGGTGACATTGTCTACAAGATGTTACTACCAGGGTCACCATACTTTCAAATCCACCCAAATACAGGAGAGATAACTCTGCAGACAACACTGTTGCTTGGAATACAGTCGACCTTCACAGTAAGTAGTGAAATTATAAATGTCTCGTTAGATAAGTGCATGTGCAGCATTAAAGATCCTGTGCCAGTACATTCTCTTATATAAGCGAGTCTCCCATAAGGAGCTTCGCATATATAAGAGAGTGCACTGGCTTACTATGTCAAGGTGAATATTGCAAGGCCAATGTATTCTCTTATATATGCGAGGCTCCCAATGGGAGACTCGCATATAAGAGAATTCTTTGGAACAGAGTTTTCACAAAATTTTGGGAAGCTCCAGTCATGAAAGTGTAAAGGGGGATATCTGGACTAGCTTTGTCCATACTTGTTCTACCTTTTATTCCTTCTTTTCTTTTTCAAACATGGAACAAATATTTACCAATAAGGGAACTAGTGTAACTGCGATTGTGAAATTAGTCAGATTTAAAAACTTTTCATTACCACTTCTCTTTCAGTTTGTTGTTAAAGCATTTGACACCAAGGATCAAGGCAGACCAGGTTTTGCTAATGTCACCATCTTCGTCGTGAGAAATCCAAGTGGACCTAGCTTCATTCAGGATCCATACGAGATCACGATCAGAGAATCATTCGAGCTCGGTCATACCGTCATCAATGTACAGGCCCAGGATCCAGATAATGTAAGCATTAGTTTGTTACTATCCATTAGGGCCATGCGAAGCTTCTATTCATGAATTGGGCTGTCGATTCAATTCGATCATAGGATTTGAATATTTTATTTCTTGTGGGTGAAAAAGAACAAGAGGTTGAAGATGTTAAATATCAATATCTCACTTGATCAATCAAATGTAGGGAGTAATTGGGAAACATTAAAATATTTCACAAATGCACACAGTCTTGATTAATAAAACACAAACTGTTTTATGCTGACTATGACTGCGTTTGTTGAATGGTATTAGCAGAGGTGATTTAAAGATAATTGTTTGGATAATTTGTTAACTCAGGGTATATCCTGCCCGCTATGTGGAAACCATGACCGATTCTTATTAATTTTGTGTTATTTTATCTCTATTTCTAGTATCTGTTTTGAACTGTTAGGTAAAATGTTTCAAAATCTAATAGCCATTCCTTCACCATAGACTGACATTTTGTTGCAGGATGTTGTGAGATATTATATTGCAAGCAACGATTTGGCCAGAGATTTCTTCCATATTAATCCAGAGGATGGAAACATCACTCTCATCAAACCACTGACTGGCAACAGCGTGCCACGATTCACTGTAAGTATAAAGTTATGATATAGGTCATTAAAAACGATCTGCTCTGAGGTAATTTGCCAAAAACAGTTTGATGAAGCAATACTTTTCATTTTTTATTTTATGTAAGCCGGAAATCATATCTCAGAATTAATATTACACCAAACATGTTATACTACAGAATTATTCAAATATTCCATTAAGCATTGATATAATTTATTTTGTTGTTGGTGCTGCTTACTTGGCAATATTATTTAAACTGGTCATATTTAGTCATATGTTACTTCTAATATAATACACCGTTATGTTGCTTTTTAAACTTGGAAACAATTCACTTGAACATAAGAATGTGTTTATTTCAGATGCGAGTGTCGGCTTCAGATCAGAAACTGATTGAGAAGGAAGGTAGTGCTAGTGTCATCATTAACGTCCTACGTGATCTTAACCGTCCCTATTTCACGACATCTCCCTATAGAAAGGACATTCATGAGGAGACTGACGCCAGCACCGTTATTCTCACCATCGAGGCTAGGGATGATGATCTTAGGGTGAGTCTCCTTATATATATATATTTTTTTTATTCAAATGGTTGCAATAAAGAAGCTATTTCCAAGCTAGAATGCATTATCAGCTAACTGCAACCTCCTATCGTGTATCAATTATTATAAAAATTAGACAATAAAGACTCAGTGTTATTGCATATTGAATAAAGGTGTGTGATATATTAGTGTACAGTAATGCCCTAATTAATCAACTCCATAACCACAGAAGAATTATGGGTAACTTTTCAGGATTTAGTCGGAAATATGGCTTGTTGCCATTCATCGGAAAGCTCTCCCCGAGAGCTTTCCGATGAATGGCAACAAGCCATATTTCCGACTAAATCCTGAAAAGTTACCCATAATTCTGCTGTGGTTAAGAGGTCGATTAATTAGAGCATTACTGTTTATATATTTGGTATTCAAACGATTGCAATAAACAAGCTATTTCCAAGCTAGAATGCATTATCAGCTAACTGCAACCTCCTATCGTGTATCAATTATTATAAAAATTAGACAATAAAGACTCAGTGTTATTGCATATTGAAACTTATTGCTTTATTTAATAATGGTGTGTGATATAATACTGTACTTCTGTTACTTGGGAAAATCATGTAAACCAAGTAACGCCTGAATGGATTTTTCCTATTTTTAAATTTCTAAAGAAATACATTGGAATGATGTATTTTTTTCACTTGTAGTAATGTAGCAATGATAATATCAGTAGACATCTGGAAACTCTATGGATTTTGAGGCTGTTTGTTGAACTTATCACCTGATCTTCCCTACAAATGAATGAATGGGAATTAAGAAACTACCAATCCGTGTATCCAGTTATCAAAGATTAACGTAATGCATGTTAATTTATTTGCAGGGTGAGATTCGATACCAAGCCACAGGTATATACCCAGCACAGAGCTTCTTTGACCTTGACCCTGTAACTGGTCTGATAACTCTCCTGAGGAAGCCATCAACAGATGCCCTAGAGCTCGGATCTTACACGGTATGTGCTATCTTAAATCAGTTTAATAACTTTACTTGTATGAAATATTATCAGTTCTTTCACATGTATTGCTGTGGTCAGTTTTTGGGAGTAGGCATGGAAACATTATAGTTAGATATGTAACATTATAAAAATATTTGCAATTAAACTATGGAAGTACAAACTTAATTGGTCTTTAAGTGCATGATGTTCAATATTCTCAATTAATTGTTTTCTTGGTGACAACTTACTTGAAAAAATAGATAAAGTACCTGGTACTGATTCAATGGGAATCAAATAACTTTTCACCAGCAGCTTTCAGTATCAAAGGGCAAATATTAATATTCATAATTAATTTCTCATTGTATATCATTACAGTTGAGGGTTGCAGCATATGACACAGAGTATCCTGACAACAAGGTGTACGAAGACGTCATCATCACCATTCTGCGTAACGTTAACAGGCCAGTGTTTCAGCCATCAGCAACGTATGAGCGAAGCATAACAGAGTCTGCGTCAATCAGCACAGTGATTCTCACTGTCGGTGCTAAAGATCTCGATTCTAAGGTTTGCAATCTTGTCACTTTTACCATCTTTCCCAACCCCATATTTCAGGGCTTACTTTTCCACACAAATCGCTGAATAGAATCGCGTAAAGATTCGCATGACCAACTCTGGCTAGAATAAAAACTGATTCCTGCAATTTCCAACATTCGCGTAGACTCTTTTTCTTGGAATAATATTAGCTGTAATTTGGCTGTATAAAAAATTTCATAAAAGGGAGACAGAATTGTCCTTTATTCTTGATAATAGACAGTACTGGATCTGAAAATATATTATGCTCAAGTAAATAATTAGAACTTTACTGTAGAACACAAAATATCAAGGACATTTTTGGAGTTGAAATCATTTTAAGGATGATGTATCTGGGTTATAATGAGTTTCTCTTTGATTGTGCATTATGAATTGAGACTGCATCATATGTTAAATAGCACACTATATTTGTATTGACACTGGCGCCGTTAAGTATCCTATCTTTATATTTTAATTATTTCTGACTTGCAGGATACAGTTTCATTCGGAATGTACAATTGGACATCTGAAGTGACTAACTTTTTCTATTTGGATGGAGCAAGTGGTGCTATTACAGTGAGACATGATCTCACCACGGCTCCAGTCAACACTTATGATGTGAGTATGCACTGATCACCCTTAAACACTCTTACATTTATAACTATCAGTTGTTTGAACACTCAAGGAAACAAAATGTGTGAAAATGAAAAATATACTTCTCAGCTTTCAGTTTTACAAGCTTATAACAATAGTGATTAGAAAAATGGAAAGAATAATTTCAACATGTTGAAAAAAGCAGCCAAAGATTCATCTAGATAGAGTCATTGCATGCAAAACTACATATCGAAGAGTATGAAATGAATTCCCAGAAAATAATCATTTTCTGTAGGAGAAAAGTTTCCACAGCAAGAATGTTATTACATTTGAAATTATTTTCAGATGTTTGTTGCTGCCCTCGATGGAAGAGGTAAAAAGGCGATAGCATCAGTTAGAATAAACATCAACCGTGAATTCGACCACCGTCCAGTTTTCCAACTCAACCCGTACAAAGCGACAATAACATACAGACAAATGGTGAACAGCACAGTTCTGACAGTCCGAGCCACGGACAGGGACCTGCAGGGCGCACTGCTGTACCGAATCACTGGATACTGGCCAGCTACGGAATATTTCGGACTATATCTAGTTAACGACTATGCACAGATCTATCTTAAGAAATCGGTCAGCAGTGATACATTCAGGTCTTTGCTCTACATGGTGAGTTTAACTGAGTTTACCCTTTGAGATACAAACTGTACAATCAGACAACAGGCAGATAAACATTTTTTGGATTCATTTATAGGAATATTCAGCTAATAATGCTGTTTGTTGAACTTAATAGCTTAACTAACTAATTGCATTGTCAATATTAGTGGCATTTTAAGAAATACTGGATAAACATCGCTGTGTAGAAAAAGTTACTTAACAATAATGTCTTACTAGTACATCTGAATAATATCTTTACTGAAGAAAACCAAATTTTATCACCAAATTAATACTGGTTATATGAATTTTGTTATCTCTACAGATTCACCTTGAAGCTTATGACAGTGCCGCACCACAACTCACAGGCGAGAGTGTCGCAGAGATCACAGTAAACAGAAATCCGAATGCACCTCTGTTCACAAAACAAGTGTACCAGCTTACCATATCAGAACTCGTGAAGCCTGGCTCCCTGGCTGTTACAGTTACGGCTAACGATCAGGATGGGGTGAGCATTATTATTATTACTTTCAAAAGGTTGCATCTATTATTATGATTAAATAAGTAATTACATCGAAAAAAAACTTAGACACTTTCCCTAATCTCTTTCCCAGCCTATGACATTGATCAAGATGCTGACGAAATCAAAATCCTATCCCATACTTTTGTTATAGTACAGTTTACTGATATAGATAAACAATTTATAGTGAGCGATAACTAATAGGGATATCTTTCTTGAATGGCTGATGAGTCAAAATTGACTCAGTCCAGGTTTTCTCTCCAAATTGAGTTTTGAGATTTATAATGAGAAATTGAATTTCATTTGATTATGTTTTACTCTCTTGACTTATATAAACTATTTATTCGTACAGGATGTACCGAGATATGAGATTGTACAGAATGCTGAAGGACAGAGAGCGCAGGAATACTTCTACATTAACTCCGCCACTGGAGCAATCATAACCAAGAAATACCTCCTGGATACCTCAGTCTCTCAATTCACAGTGAGTGAACCTTGAACAACTATGATTATTTAAAGTGATGTGAAACACTCTTGTAGGGTGATCAAATAAAAATGGAGAATAATCTTGCTGAAAGCAGTTATTTTTACAAATATTATATCCAAATTGGCAACACACATCGTCATTCTTATATACTAATTAATTGCAGTGATTCTTGAAGGAGAAATCATTTTTGTTAATTAATCGTAGATAGTTGTCTGAAAATTGACTGGCATAATATTGAGCTGCCTAATTATTGCCTTATTATGTGACGTAAGTATCTTCCTTTTCAATTACTTGATGCGAGAAGCTTTGTGATCTAACCTTAATGTATTCTTCTTTACAGTTCACTGTAAGATCTCTCGATGGGGGATACCCACAACAATTTGGTTTGGCAACTGTCACCATCATCATAGACAGGGACCAAGCTCGACCAAGGTTTGACAACTCTGTTGTGACTGTCACCATCAGGGAAACTCACCAGCTAATGGGAGCTAACCCGATTGTTATTCTCACTGCGATAGATGACGACCTGCGACAGATGATTTTCTATGATTCTGTTGGCGATGGGTCAGCTTTGGCATATTTTGATGTAGTTAATACCACTGGAGCTGTCTATGTTAAACGAGACCTCATGCTGGACAGTCTCTCACAGTATACAGTAAGTCTACACAATATTCTTCAATAGGCTATATGCCCCAGTTCCTCCCGCAGTCTCTTTGAACACAATGCATGAATTCTTTATTTGTTTGTCTTTCAAATTTTTTTTCCACAGCCAAGTTCACCTTTTAGTAAATCCTAAGGCTGTTTGTTAACCCTTTCTATACTAAACACTCATTGGTGAGTAGTTATCCCTTAGGCAATGTTCAGATAATAAGTTTAACCCTTTCTATACTAAACACTCATTGGTGAGTAGTTATCCCTTAGGCAATGTTCAGATAATAAGTTTAACCCTTTCTATACTAAACACTCATTGGTGAGTAGTTATCCCTTAGGCAATGTTCAGATAATAAGTTTAACCCTTTCTATACTAAACACTCATTGGTGAGTAGTTATCCCTTAGGCAATGTTCAGATAATAAGTTTAACCCTTTCTATACTAAACACTCATTGGTGAGTAGTTATCCCTTAGGCAATGTTCAGATAATAAGTTTAACCCTTTCTATACTAAAGCATCATTGATGAGTAATTATCCCTCAGGCAATGCTCAGATAATAAGTTCAACAAAACGACTATTACCACCAATGAATATGAATCTTTCTGCTCTTCTATCATCTGTTTTTCAAAAATGTTTCTGTCTGTTGTCTGCTTATATATCCTGAACACACCTCCAAATTAATTATAGACCATTCCCGTATACATTGTTATAACTGGGTGGGAGAATCCATTTAGTAAAGAATGGGTTAATCTTTAAAAAAATTATAAGACTGTTAACTCATTTGCTGAAAAAATCCCTACAAATGAATAAGTAGGAATAAGAAACATTTTCAGCTTGTATCCATCTATAAAATATTTAAGCAAATTCATAATGTAAGTCCTATGCGTCCATCACTTATTTTGGTTTCTTTCCATCCATGATATTGTAACTATTGAAATGTCATAACTTTGCATGTTACTCCAACTTTTGAAGAAACTCACTTATGTTGACATTTTGTTACAGCTACAAGTTGTTGCCTTTGACACCTACAATCCAGTGAACTACGGGGAGGTCACTGTGATCATTAATGTCATTAGGAATCCAGCTGCACCTGCGTTCACTAAGGCTCTATACCAGGTTGACATGCTGGAATACAGGCCGACCGGTTCTCACGTGGTCACAGTCAATGCAGTCGATGCTGATGGGGTAAGTATTTGATAATATTAAACATTTCCCTCAATAAATAGGGCTCCTTCCACACGTTTTTAACTGTTGTCTGCTGTTATCACCTTAACATCCCTCCAAATGAATAATAGATCATTCCAATGTATATAAATATTACTGAATGGGAGAATCTGTTCTGTACAGAAAGCGCAATCACAATAATCAGACAACATTCCTTCAGTCATGGTTAGTGGATATGAGAAATATTGTTCAAGATATGAAAAGTATTCCAAAAAATTTCTGACATCTTGAATGTTTTCCTTTCAGGATGGAGTTTCGTACAGCATTCTGCAGCCACAGGCAGCTATCCGAGATTTCTACATCACACCGAGTACCGGCGATATTTATCTCAGGAACAGTCTCAGATTCAGCATCGTTAATAGATACGAGGTAAATATTACGTCATACAAAAATTGTTTATCTTCTGTGTTTATTCCTCGCTCTTCTCTGTGGTCATCCATTAATTTACTTAGAAATTTAGTCTCATTAGTAGATAAGACACATATGTAATTATGATGCAAACCTTATTCTGTGGTCATCAGTGGAATC